>CM029365.1:5015186-5179560 GCA_017140985.1 Hormaphis cornu
CCCCCTTCTGAATCCACTTTTATGTTTTTGACCTAAAATTCCTAGACAAATATTACTGATTTACCGAGGTTTTAAATTTTGTGTTAAGCTGCTTTTTCATAAATTTTTTCAGTCAAAACAGTATGAATTGTAAGTGATTTTTACTCAACACTCAAATGAGTGTGAAATTATTTTTACACTTGTTGAGTCGTATTAATATGAATAATAACTCGAACGTGATTACGTTATGTGTTTTATTTATGACAGTTGAAAACGTAATGACAATAATATAAATTTACATGCACGACACCGACCGGTAGACAGTCCCCACCGATTGATATTTGATATCTTAATAATATTGTATACATAATGATAAATGCTTAATTAAATGCTTAATTAATATGCAACAACACTTAAAACTATCACACACTTATTGTGTTAAAACAGTATGAGTTGTAGGTTATTAAATCATAAATCGGTTATTTGATATGAAATTAAATTCTTTAATTTACATTATTATAATTTTTCATCTTAAAACTATTTCACATGTTTATTTTAATCATACAATGTTATACAAGTTTCTTAACTTCCCTAGTATAAGGGGCATATTCAACAATTCGGTCATGAATTACTAAACAATATGCAGTTACATCAGTTAAATTTTCACTAGACTCAATTTCCAGACGGACATCAACTGTTGACGCTGTACCCGTATCGTCTTGTTTAGAAGTATCTATTATTACAATCGGTGCTTGTGATAAAAACGTTGAAGGACTTAAAATAGGATTACGCTCACCTTTTTCATAGTACGATTCTTGAAAAGATGTATACATATTGTACAGTAACGAAAAGTTATTCTTAGAAAAATCTAAATTTAAATTGTTGTATGGATAGATTTCAGAATTTAGAAACACTCTCATATTTGTCATATTACAATGATCAAATTGACTACAGTCTTTTTCAATATCGTTTTTACGTTTTTTTTGTAATGCTAAAATAACATATCGTGGTTTTTCCAGCTTTGATTCAGTTTTTAGTGTCCATACAACAGATTTCGAGTTTCCTAGTTCAGGATATTCAAACGTTTCAAATGATCGGAATGGAATAAACAAACTTTTTTCTTTTTCAATAATATTCATTATTTTAAGTCTTCCACCATCATCCACACTAACATGAGGCACGTTCCAAATTAATTTTTCAATGGTAACCGTTCCAGTTGTTGTTATACCAGTTGCTTTAACCATTAAAGGATTCCTATCGTTACTACATCTTGTAAATATTAATTCTAGTCTAGAGTTAATTAATATTTTTTTGAAATCTTCAAAAAATCCTAACCAATATTTCAATGGAATACATGCGGTGAATTCTCCATTATCATTTACAATATTTGTATTGTTTTTAAATGTCCAACCTGAATTTTCATAACAGTAATGATCGTCTTGTGTACTTGACACGTATTCTTTTAATGAACTTGTTACACCGAGTAAACGTGTGTTATCCACTTCCACACCATTAATTTCAAATCGTATATGATCAAAAAGAAAAGACAGTCCATTATTGCAAAATTTCACTTTACTCTTATCTTCAACTTTTCCTTGTATAAAAATAAAACTCTCATGAGGTAATGGATAAATATCAGTTTGTTGAACTGATATACGTATTTCATCGTTATTGTTAAATGAATTAGTGTATGGAATATATGAATGGTATTCAATCTTTGTTATTTTAGAATCTGTTGAGAAACTTGTATCACGTCTAAAACATCACTTTCAGGCATTTTTACGTAATTGATAACCTAAGCTTCGTAATATGTTTTTACTTTTAACTGTTAATTTTCGGACTTTAATTTTTCTAGATGCTGTTGATTGTAAGTTTGCTTTACTACTAGTTAACTTTACAGATGGTGATGGCTTTATATTAAATTTTAATCCCATATTATGATTTGATACGTTTAATGTGTAAAACCACTGTTAATTTCTCCTCAAAATTATGTATTGGTCTATTTTTCTGATCAACTAAATCGATTTGTATTGCATCTAAAGTTTTTGTGTTTAAACTATGATATATTAGATTTGTTGGTGATTGAATTACTTTAGTTCCAGTTCTACCACTAGGAAAGAACTCATAAATTGAGTGCCCCTGTTGTCCGTCATCAAATGATCCTTTAGCAATGTTACACAGTACTTTTATAGAATTAATAGAGTTTATATTAACAGCCTTCTCCGATCAATGAAGAGGATGATTACTACTTAATTTTTTTTGTGTGAATCCTAATACTTTCCCTAAATTTGCTTCATCATCAAAAAGCACATCATGATTACATTTCAAATAACATCGGAAATCTGAAGTATCAACCCACATATCAAAAATAACGTCATTAACTTTGATTAACTTTCCGTTGTTTGCCTGAACAGATCTAATAATAACATTCTTTATATCTTCGATTTCATAGCAACCCGGTTCAATTACAATGGTGAGAATTTCCTCTGTTGGTCTAATAAAATTATTCTTGATATGTATTCTAAATTTATTATTAGTTTCGTTTATGTTCGGAAACGTATTATAGGTTTGTAAACATAACAAAGCGATTTCAGAGTCTTCATGCACTTGTAATGGTGGAAAAAAAGTTTGTGATAGTGAAGTTTTCATTCCATTTAAGCTTATAGTAACCGATTCTTGCATTGTAAAAATTTAAGACATAAATGACCGCACTTAAATGTGTTATATTTTTGATAGTTTGTATAATTATATACAATCCTGTTTCCTTTTAAATATGTCTGTAACTCTATAGGTGGTGATAAATGACCGAAACTATCAAAGTACTCAATAATATTCTTATTTTTATAGTACGCTACCCAATGACTTCCCTTTCCAGAAGATGTATCTAAATTTATTACAGCACATTCAATTTTAAATGGTTTTTCAGGTAAGTTATCTCGTGAAAAGACACCACGAAAATGAGCTATTTTTAATTTGTTAACATATCTTATAATGTCTTCAGTCGTAAGAGGTCTATTAGGTAACGTTTTAATTAGTTTTTTTTGTTTTTAGATACTTTTTTCTTTACAACACCTGATCCTTTACAATTAAGATATAGTCCTTTACCATCATTTGTATTCAAATATAAACCATTAACATTTTTTTTTTAATTTTTAATTGTTGAATAAATACTTGAAGCACCTGAAGCTAAACTTCCAAGTGCTGACAATTCTGCAAATATTGGTATAAGTGGTAATACACCTCCTATCTGTCTAGGAGTTGGAATTAATCTGTTTACTTTTTTATTAGGTTTTTTCTTATTTTTAGATGAAAGTTTTCTTTTACCACATTTGTTTTTAGGGTTACACCCCATACCAATCTTCCGTTTTAGCTTCATTGAATTTACTACCGCATATGCTACAGCTTTTTCTTTTAAATTACTATCTTTTGCTTTTACTCTGCCCCAAGCACGATTTTCTAACGTTTTGTCCGCCTTATGCCTATCATCCAAGTTGTTAATATTTGAATAAGCTATATCATGTTCTCTACAAGCTGTGTATAATTGATTTATTCCTTGATCTCCACGATTTAATTTCTTTTCTAATTTTGTGTCGGGTACACAAAACTGATATCCTGGTACATAAACCTCAAAAGGAAGACTATTTATTACAGTGTTTAATAATCCCACACCTGTTTGAATTTGTTTCACCTTGTTAGTTGAACGCATCATTTGTAACTGTCTATTTTATTTATATACACATAAATTTATATCAAAATGCGTTTAATTGAACAGAAAAATAAATTAAACATTTCAAATGTTGATATTCAAACGGTTAATAAAATGTCAAGACACGGACCATTATTACCAGATAGTATTTGAGGGATATTCGTTGGTCCCAGTGCGTCCGGAAAAACAAATGTTATGTTTAATTTAATCAAACATAAAAATGGTTTAAAATTTAAAAATATTTACTTATATTCGAAAACAGCGAATCAAGAAAAATATATGTTACTGAAAAATATTATTAACGGAATTAAAGGAGCGAATTTCTTTACATACACCAACGGTGAACAAGTGATTAAACCCAATTTAGTTTTAAAAAATTCTATTTTCATATTTGATGATGTAATATGTGATAAACAAACACCAATTCGTGACTATTTCAGTATTGGTCGTCATTCTGGGGCAAATTCAGTATTTTATTTAGCACAAACATATTCAAGGATACCTAAACAACTTGTGAGAGATAACTCAAACTTTCTAGTAATATTCAAGCAAGACGATACAAATTTACATCATATTTTCACTGATCATTGTTCAGCTGACATGGATTATCTAAAATTTAAACAAATGTGTCATTTATGTTGGAATCATAATAGTTACGGATTTTTAGTTATCGATAAATCTAGAGACCTTAATAAAGGGAGATACAGATGTGGTTTTCATTTATTTATAAATTTAATATAATTATATAACACAACATAAATTCACTAGTTAAAAGCAAATAAATAAACCATGCAAGTAGTATTTTACTCAGTCAGTAAAAAATGTCGGAGCATAAAGTACTATTAAACAACTTAGTGCAGCTAAAACAAAATATTAAACGGAAAATTATGGACATGAAACGAGATAATATCGATTCTGAACACAACTTTCGAGAAACATTCAAACCAATACTCGATCCGCTTAATACAATTGTTGAAAATAATAATAATAGTAAGAATGATCCATCTGATGCAAGTGATTTAGAAGATAATAATGATTTCTCTACAAATCCACACCGATTCGGTTCATTCGATAAAACTTATGGATTATATTATAGTAATTCTGTGTTGTGCGCCGCAAAAATGATCGTTAACGCTTTTACCCTAATCGAATCCGATTATTCGGTGGCTACGATGTCGTTGAATTTTAAACCAAAAACATAAAAGTAGATACAGAAAGCAGAAAAAAATATAAAATAAACGATTTATAATTTAATAATAACCAACAATTCATACTATTTTAACACAATTTTTGGGGGGGGTGATGTCGTACCTTCTCGTGGTCCCCCTGTGAGTAGTGCTAGTTTTACGTGATACAACCAAGAACATAGTTCTACGAGTATATGTAATAATGGCACGAAACGAAACGACATCAAATCGACATCCAAACGTCTTAGGACCTCCTGGATTTATTGACCCAAACAGCCCTTTTCAGGGCTACCCTGACATGTGTAGTAACACAATAAGTATGTGATGGTTTTGACTGTAAAAAATAGTTTCATACTCATTTGACTGTTAAGTAAAAAAATAATTTCATACAATATTCTACGATGTCGTTAAATTTTAAACCAAAAAAACATAAAAGTAGATACAGAAAGCAGAAAAATTATAAAAATGTTATAATGTAAAATAAAGAATTTAATTTCATATCAAATAACCGATTTATTATTTAATAACCTACAATTCATACTGTTTTAACATAATAAGTATGTGATGGTTTCGACTGTAAAAAATAGTTTCATACTCATTTGACTGTTTAATAAAAAATAATTTCATACAATGTTATACGATGTCGTTGAATTTTAAACCAAAAAAACATGAAAGTAGATACAAAAAGCAGAAAAATTATAAAAATGTAAAATAAAGAATTTAATTTCATATCAAATAACCGATTTATGATTTAATAACCTACAATTCATACTGTTTTAACACAATAAGTATGTGATGGTTTTGACTGTAAAAAATAGTTTCATACTCATTTGACTGTTTAATAAAAAAAATAATTCGATACAATACTCTGTACAATTTGTTTACAATTTAAAATATATGCTATGAAAAGAAACTCAAAATTTAAAACCTCGGTAAATCAGTAATATTTGTCAAGGAATTTTAGGTCAAAAACATAAAAGTGGATTCAGAAGGGGGATTAAAAATTATTTTTTTTTTCCCCTGCAAAAATGCATTCAGAAATAGCAGGGAGATTAAAAATTATTTGCCCAGGATTTTGTGGACGAATTTTTTTTTTCCCCCTGCAAAAATGGATTCAGAAACCCCATATTAATACTACTGACCCCGGCCCGAGCTCAGGGTGGCCAATTCAAAAGTTCGCGAGTCACCGCCCCGAATTCGTGCCGATCCCGTATGCTTCGACCTCGTGTCTCGGAGTTTTTTTGTGGAAAATTAATATTTTTTATCGAACGAAAAAAAAAGTAAAATGGAAATTTTCGAAAAATGTAGCTCAAATATTTACGAAATCTCTTAAAAGTACCGAACCTGAGTAGTAGTAGTAATATGGGGTTTCTGAATCCATTTTTGCAGGGGGAAACAAAAAATTCGTCCACAAAATCCAGGGCAAATAAGTTTTAATCTCCCTCCTATTTCTGAATCCATTTTTGCAGGGGGAAAAAAAAAATTCGTCCACAAAATCCCGGGCAAATAAGTTTTAATCTCCCTACTATTTCCGAATCCACTTTTAAGTTTTTGACCTAAAATTCCTAGGCAAATATTAATGATTTACCGAGGTTTTATTAAATCACGAGTTTAACTGTTCTGAATCTACTTTTACATTTTCAACCTAAAATTCGTGGATGAATATTATTGATTTGCCGAGGTTTTAAATTTTGAGTTTCATAGCATATATTTTAAATTGTAAACAAATTGTACAGAGACATATTGTACGGAGATTTATTTTCATTACTATATTAGTCGAATGAAACTATTTTTACAGTTAAAACTATCACCACACTTTGAATCCACTTTTACGTTTTCAACCTAAAATTCTTGTAATAAATATTAGTGATTTACCGAGGTTTTAAATTTTGAGTTTCTTTTCAAAGTATATATTTTAATATAAAATTTTTAATTTTTTATAATATTTTAACTTAACTAAAAACAATTACACACTCAGAATCTAAATAATATATGCATCAATTATACACATTGTAACTATACGTCACAGTAGATAAATTAAAAGAAACATAGAGTGATAATAGAGTAAAATATAATTCAAGACGTGTTAGGGAAAAAATAAAAGAAATTATAAACAGTATTATTTTAATTATAATATCCGTAAATCGTTTTTCCGCTGAAGATTACGGATAACAATACGGCGACACGTGTAGGCAATCGCGGTACATACTTGTTTCGGTGATTTCAAAAATTACATAACCCAACAGTTTAGAGATATATTTTGAAACATTGTTGAAAAGTACGATTCATACAAACGGATTATTAAAAGGCGTTTTATAAACTATACTGTTGTAATATTGTATTAAAATAATAATTATTGGAATCGACATAATGCTCGCCCAAATGTCCGTAAATACTATTATAATATTACGTATGGCGTTTTTCGTAAAAATCCTAGAAAAAATTGGTAAAACACTTGAAATTCCTTCTTCTATACAGAGATCTTAAACTGTCGCTATTATTTTTTTCCATATCGAACTAAAGTCATGACTCTCGCGGTTAAATTTTTACGATGTTAAAATCAATCGGAATCGTTATTATTTACAATAGTTGCTTACAATAATACACGCGAATTCTATCCAAACCTCCCGAAAAACTGCGACTTACCCCAAAGCGAATTACGTCGCCACCCCTACAGGATCTATCAAAATGTTTATTTTCTTAAACTCGTGTGTTACATCTTTTCGAAAAGCTCTTTGAGTTCAAAACTGATTATTTAGCCCATACGTTGTTAAAGAGAAGAACCAAGCGAAAATAGACATTTTTTAATTCACATCATTCACCATATTCTAAGATACATACATAAATATACATATCACGTTTACACTGTGAAATTTTGTTATTTTTCCTATTTTTACGACAAATTCTCTAAGTAACGACCGTTAAATAAGATTTTTGTTTCAATGAAAATACTCCTTTGTTTGATTAAGTATCAAGAATATTATATATTTACAGTATTTATAGTATTATATACTTACCATAACATTACCATTTCATCAATATTTTTCCACTCAGAAAATAGTGGGCAAGTTTCTTTGTATAACGTCTGAACGCAGATAATCCTTATCGTTTGACACACGTTTTGGTTAAAATTTCAAATCCTAAACGACAAAATTGCTGAGATGTTACGAACTGTTACCCCAATATAAATCACAGATACCATCAATCATTTTGTTTTTTTTTATCGCCGATTTTAGACGATTAGAAATAAACATTGTAACAGTAATATTATTATCTTTGATATTCGTTTCTTCTATAAATAGATAAATAATTATGTATACACTCAAACTTGTGTTGAATTTTCAGATCAAAAATTTCAATTTTCCAAACACATTTCATGGTAAATATCTAATACATTTACTAAAAAAAAAAAAAATAATAAAAATCGGAAACAGTTTTGACAGTAATGCAAATTATAATAGTTAATTAAAGAAATAATATGTAACTAGAACTGTAATTATTATTGAATTTAGCTGCAGATATAATGAACATTCCTTAAAAAAACGTCTTAATACATCCAAATAATAATAAATTTTTAATGAGTGTATTCAACATCAAAAACAAATGATTTAATCTACTAATTATTAAATTTAGCTGCAGATATAATGAAAAATCCTCAAAAAAATGTTTTAACACATCAAATAATAGTTATGAAAGATTAATGTGTGCATTCAATATTGAAAACACATTATTTAATCTTATAACTAAAATCTAACTATTAAATTTAGCTGCAGAAATAATGAAAAATTCTATAAAAAAAATGTTTATCAAATGATAAAAAGTGTATTGAATACTTCAAAAATAAGTATTCATACCACAGATCTTATAACTAAAAATTAATTACAAAATTTAGTTGCAGATATAATAAAAAATTCTATAAAAAAAAATGTTTATTAAATGATAATAAGTGTATTGAATACTTCAAAAATAAGTATTCATACCACAGATCTTATAACTAAAAATTAATTACAAAATTTAGCTGCAAATATAATGAAAAATCTTTAAAAAAATGCTTTAATACATCCAAATAATAATAAATTATTAATAAGTGTATCGAAAACAAATAATTTGATCTTATAACTAAGAACTAATTATAAAGTTTGGCTGCAGATATAATGAAAAATCTTTAAAAATATGTTTTAATACATCAAATGATAATAAGTGTAATGAATATTGCAAAAATAAATATTGATGCCACAGATCTTACAACTAAAAACTAATTATAAAGTGTATAGATATAATGAAAAACCCTTGAAATATTATTTAAAAAAAAAAATTTATAATAATGCGTCTTATACATAAATAAATGGACGGGTATCGGAGTATATGGAGTGTTCAATATTGAGAAAAAACTATTAACCGAAAATTCTAGAAAAGAAATTACGAACTGATCTTACAACTGTTCTTCCGGTGCTGGTTCCGTCGCCTAAGTTGCAACGTTCCAAAAACATTCTTCTTTGCTTTTTAGCCGATTTAGCTTCTGAAATTCGATCCCATGCACCAAATTCTCCAATAAATTCGTCGACCGTTTGCGATACTCCTAGAACAATGTAAAATTCATAATTGTTATAGTAACAACGCTTAAACTTGTCAGGTGAGCTGTTTTGTTGGTAAAAAACTATTTACTATAGCAAAAAATCACGTTAAACGCATAATTTCATTTACCTATCAAAACGTGTGTATCGAAATACTCTTTGTATTTTTTTGGCGACAATTCTCGATAAAAAAGGTCCATGCTTCCCTGCGTGGCGAATATCCGGTGATTGGCCAATTTGATTTTTAATTCCTTGACTCTTCGTTGAAGTATTTCTAACCGCTTGTGAGTTAATCTGTACACAAAAACAACGTCAGCAACGTTTGCAACGGTCAAGTAGACAATAGCGTTAAATTTTAAATTAATAATAGATCCGGGCTTGAAAAATAAAATTAATTTTAAGACCGCTTATCGACGAGCTTAAATTAGTTTACACGACCTTTTTATTCAATCCAACTTTAGTATAATATAATGCTCGTTATTTTCTTACCGTTCTCCGAAAAGGGCGGTGCACATGTTTTCACTGAAATCCAGCGGAAGGTTGTTACCAAACAAACTATCATTCTGGTTGGATACCCGAATATTTCCAAGTTCCGAGCAGCACTGGTATCTCCAACTCATGTCTGAAACGGTATTAAAACAATATTTAGATACTGTAGTCATATTCAGGTTACTAAGCATTAAAATCTTTTAAAAAAAAATATTAATTTTATTAAGTACTTACATATTACATATTATGCAATCAAATATTAAATAAGTTTAATACCAATATGATTCGAACGATTCGAATCAAAAACACTTACCAGCGCTCGAGGACATCGATTTGATACCTTCGATTTCTTTATTGAAATCATAATTAATGCATCCTTGCTTACGAGCTTGATACAATTTTCCCAATTTTTCCACCTATAATTAATACAAGACACAATAATGGAGATAAATATAACGCATAACGCTGAAGAGTATAAAGAAACAATTCTCGTTGATCATTGGTTTTAATACTGTTCGGTTTTTAGTATAGGTACTATGGTGGGGTCTTGGTATGTATCTCTTAGAAGTACGTGAAGTAAAAATCAAATTCGTTTTAATATCCTATAAAATGGACCAAGGAAAAAACAATTTTTAAAGAAATTCACAACGTTCGGAACAAATAAGTATAACTTGTACAGTTAAAAATACGTATCGTTATTGTATTTAATAAATTATATTATAAAGTATAAATACGTTTTTTAAGTACAAAAGTATTTACAAGATATTGCACATTATAGGGCGGAAGTAAATGACTAATAAGTATAAGGTTTGAAAATGAATTTCTTACCGGGTTTCGAATCCACGGATCTGTCATGACTTTACAAACGTATTCCACGTTATACGTTTCTGTAACGTCGTACTGTACGGCGTACGAGAAAATGCCAATTAAATTGTTGAACAATAACTGTTTTGACCTTTCGCTGAATTTGTTCGGGATTTCGCACAGCCTACAACAAAAAATTCCCGGTTAAGTCGTGTTACAACGCCCCCGTTGTTGAATGTGTACGCAAACGGTAAAATGAGTTATAATTTATATTACTTGAACAATTTCTGAATTTGAAGTGGTCCGCGACTCGAATTACTAATCAACTTGACATCCTCTTCGGCTATTTTTATTTTCTCGACACAATCCGAATGGTTAAATGACAACGCTCGGTCGATTTCTTCGATAAAAACTACAAAAATAAATAATTAAAAATTAGTTTTTGGTATTTACGACGGCGATGAGTCAAATATTGTGAACAAGATGTAAATTTTTAACACCGATCGAAATTATTTGGATTGATTTGTGCACGTCAAATGAGGGATAAAAATTTCAATCAGTAAGTATTTGAACAATACTTGAAAAAATTGTCGCCAAATTATTCAACCAAACGGGACAAAATAATAACGATGGAGAGAGACATAGAAAATTGAAAAAAAATTGTAAGTACCTACTGAAACTTGCTCGAAAATTTCCGAAATTGGTCCATATTTGAAGTATAATTAATAGGTTTTACACTTTCTAGTATATTGTGTTAAAAATATGTTATATTGTAAATTCTATTTTTAAAGCGCAATTGGGAGTTGTTAATGTTTGACGATTTTGGATCGTAGCTCAAAAAAAAAAAACAGAATGTTTAAAAAAAATCCCTTAATATATCAACATATCGGACCTATCTGTTGTGGTATCATAATAATACTCAAATATTGAAGCAATACTACTAACCAAAAAAGTGATAAACATCGAATTTGATGTACTTACCTTTATTTGATTTTGTGTTTTGATAATCATTTTTCAAGCAACTTGAGCGATTAATTTCCAAATATTGTTCCATGATTACTCTCAATCGATTTGACTGTACAGAAAAACAAAATATATATAATTATAAATGGTATCATATTATACTAAATCTTGTAGAAAGAATAAACTAAAACAAAAAAAGGAGTTGTATCGTTTGATTTCATGTATTTAGGTCGTATTAAATTAACTCCTCAGCAACAACGGTCAAGCTATGAGACGCTCAAACATAAAAGAAAAATATTTTTCAATATATTTCATTGGAACATTTTGTTAAACAAAAAATTTTCAAATTTTGAAATAATTCACAAGAAATAAGTACCTATTGTTTTGTGTAAAATAGTGTTTGAAATTCTTATGAAAAATAGAATTTTGAAATAATTTATTGAAATATTGCATTATTAAAAAAAAAAATGAATCATGAGTCACTACATATAGTGGCCACTAATTTGGGTGAGTTAATAATTATAACTTAATATAATGTATTATGATAGAACTGAGAAATACAAACTCATTAAATTGTAAATTTCAACGTTTAATATTTAACTCATAAAGAGATAAAAATTTTTGAAATTTTTATTACGATGAAATTTCATTTATCCAATGATTCGTATGAAATTCAAAAATTTCAAAAATTTTAAAAATCTCCTAACAAATAATATATAACGAAACAATTTCAATGTAAAAACGTTCATATTAATTTTTTTTATTTTTGTTATTTTTTTACTTGGAATAAAAAATATAAAATTTTTATACTGTAATAGTCACTAAGGTTTAAAGATTTTAAATGGAAAATCATAATTTTACGAATTATAGGCACAGTGAAGATTTAGATTTCGAATAAATATTTTAAAATAATAAAATAAAAAAATTTAGTATGCTTCTGTAAATGGAAATTTTAAATTCCGTATAAAAATATTATTTAAAAAATATATTTAAAAAAAAATTACTCTAATAATATGCAAACAGATACTAAGAATTTCGTTTAAAGTTAGTCGAACAAGTAACAAAAAACAGCTAGCGTTACAAGTTTAAAAAATTTTAAACAAACTTATTAATAATGATCAAAATTATTTTTAATCAATAGCATTACATAAATACCTAACCTAACCGCTTGTATACTGCCCATACCTAATTAAAAAAAAAAATTAAATACTCTCACGATTTTGTGAAACATCTTAAAATGTCTTCATACACTAATGTAAAATATTCAACTCCTTATAAGTAAAAGTTAAGTTAATTTTAATTAAGTTAGTTAACTCGATGATTTAGGTTAGGTACTTATATTTTTAATTATCCAATTAACTTAATAAGTGAATTGCTTTTTTAATTTTATCTGTAATAGATACAATTTCTTTTTTTAACTCTTTAAAACAAATTAATCATTATTAGTAAGAAAAAAAACTTCAAATTGGACGCTATGTCTTGTACAAGGTACAAAACCGGGTAAATTAAAAATTCAAACTATATTTTTTATTATTTTAAGTTAAGTAAATTATTTGTTTGTTTGTTAACTTTGAGTTCGATAAATTTTTAAAAAATGAACTTTTAACTCTTTGTTTTTCCGACCAACTTCACTTAACGAGGTAAAACAAATTGTCAACTTGCTCAGCCTTGATTAAATAATTCATAACCCCAGTTTACCAAACACCGGAGCTTTGTGTACCTACATAATATGGTACAAAAATATTTGAGCTAACTACAAAAAAAAAATTATAATTATAATTACCGGTTCTCCGAGGGATTCGTTGACCATGATACCGCACACGTGTCTGACATCGAATGTCGGGTCATTACCGTCAAGTTGTAGGGCGAGCTTAAAACTTTTTCTCAGTGTCGCCAACAGTTGCACTTGGTCTGATTCGGTGACGGCCGTCGGCGTTGTGCAGAGACTGCAACGAAAACACAAAATATGCGATTAAATCAAAACGCGGTGAAGTTAGATTTAAATTAAATTAAATTTAGCAATGGACGTTACTTGAACTTGTTTTTTATCATTGCTCTACCGGAGTTCGTCTTTAAGTGTTGACTCAATTCCTCAAATCCGTTTTGTACTTGCTCCGTGCATTGAAGTCCCGAGGTCCCAAGGTCGGCCCACTCCAACGATTTTTTGATTTTTACGTTTTTTTCTAAAATCACGAATCACGTCAGTTAAACCTTTTTAATACATACCTAGACTAGTTATTAAACCGGTGTGTTAAGTTATGGTGTCACTATCATATTAGATGGCTTTACTGTCCAACTTTGATTTGAAAGAAACATTATACATGTTAACAATTTTAACAAATTTGCTCCGTTAGCTTTAGTTTTAAAAAGTAGTTCTGTAGCCCTCACGTTTGATTGCAAAAAGAAAAAAATTTAAAAAATGTACATGATTGCAAAACCAATATAATTTACTCACGAAAAAATTGAGTGATGAGTCGCGCGAGTATCTGCATGCAACTAGTTGGTCGATGTTTTAGGAGCGTAAGTTTCTGGATCGGAGTGATGCGTTTTTGTTAATAATAATTTTGATTAAATCATTCCTACACTACGAATGAAATTGAAAACGTCGAACTACACTTTTCAAATCGATCACCCACCCAAAACAGTAGCTCACTCAACTTACTGCACGTTATTCAACCCTTAACTAGGTTTAGCTGGGAAATAATTACAAAATGTTTCGGAATTTGTAACGCACCTTGAGTTTAGCCGAATGAAAATAAAACGGAAATACCTTTGTGAAATCAATAAAAATGATTTATTCGAACCGAAGTCCATCCAAAGCGCGGTAACCTATCCCTACACGGTCGTTTTAATTTCACGTTACACGCGTTTAACATAATATAAGTTTTATTAAATTTTAAGACACGCTGAATCTTAAGTATTATTTCATTTCATTTCTAAATATGAGTGCGAAAAAATAACTTTTCTTTAATTCAACCGATGACGCTTACCATTTTCCGTATCCAATTCATATTCGACGATAGGGCTTGACGCGTATGCAGCATAAATGTGGTCTGGATAATGCATCCTTGACAAAATAGCCAAATATCCAGGATACAATGCTCCAAGAACTACTATCTTGTTGGACGGCAGATTGTATTTTGAACGAATGAAAATCACAAATTCTTTCACGTCGGCCAACGCTTGCTCGACCGTCAAGTATTGGTAACTTTCAGCGCTCGTAATACTAAAACATGTTCGTATTCTCTTAAGTGTATTATAACCATGAAAACATTCCATATGGAATATGATATAATAATAATAATATTAGGAAACTCAAATTTAAAAACAAAATTTGAAATCTCTTGGATCGATCTAGTGTCAAATGAGAAGAATTATATCGGAAAACACAAAAAAAGATATCAATACATGGAAGACGATTAAAGAGAAAAGGAAAAAAAGTAAGCGCCGGGATCAGTCTAGGTTGCGTGGGTAGTTTGACGGGGTAGCGACTACGCTTTGGGTGGGTCATTAGTTTAGAAGTTGTGGTTTAAACGCATTATTTAATTTCTGAAAGCAATGATAAATCATTGCCTTCGAAAATACGATTCTGAGCGAGCTCAGTTTTCTAGTATACGTCGTGGTAAAAACAAATTTAACAATAAATACTCTTGTCAAATCTGTATCCTTCCTATTTTGGAATTGTGTAAAAGTTTCAGATTGGTCCAATCTTTAATTTGGATGTTATGATCAAAAACATCTAAAACGATGTAAAAAAAAAACACGTTTCCCGTAATTATTTGTTTTCCCCAAGTTCCATTACTCCCTTAAAAATGATCAAAATAGTTTGAAAACTAAGCAGATAACTCGTTAAACCCTTTTTAACGACACATATAAATTTTCGTTGTTTTCCCATAATGAAGAAACGTCTCAAAACTGTAACCAAGAGCGTATTCGGAAACTATTTTGGAGGGCAAATGCGTATCTATTTCTATGGGACATTGAACATTTCGTAACTTGATAAAACATTAAAGTGGGAAAACTATATAAAAGTTTATAACATTATTTAAATTATTTTTTCGTATTCTTACGCCATAGTATAGTTGTTGTCGCCGTAGTATCTGTGTTTCAGGGAGAAACACAAAGCGTCGAATTCTCTCGCCTCTTCCATCCAATGGCTGTAAATTTTCTGCTTGTAGAGCGGTGGAGAACTGTCGGATTCCAATCTCAAAAACACCGGACCGCCTTCGTAAAAGTAATCGGAATAGACTTCGAACCTCTGTATAAATCGTAACGTAAATCATAAATTGAATGGTAATAAATCATAATAATAATATATAAATGTTTATAGCGAGTGTAAAATGTTATACGAAATATTATTTACTTGTTTCCACGTTCTGCGGTCGTCAGGATTGAAATGGTCCAGTTTTTGATTGAACAACTCATAATCATTACCACTACGTTTCGCTCGGTTCCCGGACAAACCTTGGTCCTGGCAACAAACAGCCAATATCCACCAAAAATACCAAAGCATGACAAACGTGAATCTCATCTTCATATTGGTTAAATCGTACTCTGAAAAAGAACCATTTTTTTGTTGATCTAAACAATATAGTTGATATTGCAGTTTTACGCAGTCGCTGTAAATTTTCTATAACTGTTTACCGCTGACACAATACTGAAATTATGGTTCCCAGAAATTTTTAACTGTCAGCACATGAAGCGGAAACTACACAGAGTACATTGCACCCACGAAAGTTATGTTGTTTTTTAGATTCTGAGCGTCAGCGAGGAATGTATTGTTTTTACAGTGATGTTTTTTGTTTTTTTCTATCAACAACTTTTTGGGTAGAAGGAATGCTCAAATTTTTAAAGTCAGTACCTCTAATGAAAGGTCTATGGACTCGGGTGGCACTTGGATTGTAGCTTTTTTGAGATTTTGCCTACTTTTTGAATTAATCCCCAAAAACCCCAAAAAAAAAATTGGAAATTTTGGAGAATTTTACGGCAAAAAGTTTGAAATTACAACATTTGTGTTGAAGTTTTCGTATTGAAGAAATGCTAGAGTTCTTCTAATGAAAGCTCTTTGAACTCCGGTGGTACTTTAAAGAGACTCTTAAATTTGAGAGTGTAAAATTTAAAAAGTTACAATCAAAAAAATAAGAGAAATTTAAAAAAAACGTTAAAAATTACAGTTGTGTTTTTTGACATCATCGATTTAGTTTCTTAGCCGTGACTTCCAAAATAATTGACGAAACTAATTGTAACTTTTATACAATATTCAATTAGATATAATACAAGGTTTATCCACGTTTCAAGTGATTTCAAAAACTATTGAGTTTAGTATAGAATTTTAAAATTTTCGAAAATTTTGATTTTCTTTGTGGTCTTTGTTCACTAAAAAATGTATTTTAAAAAGGTTTGAAACTTTAGACAAAGCTGGCAACATGTAAATACATATGGTACTAAAAACTTTCAAAAATCCATTGTCACAATTTTTTTTTTTTTAGTTGTTTAGAGTTGCAAAATTGTCGAAAATTGATCGTAAAATTTTTACTAATTTTTATAAAAAAAATCGTAACTTAAAAAAATTTGATATTTAAGATTCGAATATTAAAAAATATTTTATGTAAAACAAAATAATTAAGACCAAATGAACAATGACAAAACAGCAGAAGAATATGTCAACAATAGAAGCGTAGACGACAAGGACACTCAGAAAAATACAAGAATTGAGCAAATAAATGTCGAAGATCTAACAAGAGCAAAAACAGAAGCTCGAGAAACAAGCAGTCTCGCTTGGCCTATCATCAGCATACGGGGCACAGTTTGGAAAAGAGGATTACTACTCAATATGGCCGAAATAATAAAATGCAAAAAGACACTACGATTACTGGAATGCATGCTATCGAACAGAAAATTTAAAGTTTTCCTAAACGGCAAAGCCAGCAAACACAGATACTTTCAAAATGGATTGCCTCGAGTCTCCGTAATTTTGCCAGTGCACTTTAACATCTATACCTCCGACATAACAGAAACAACTGCAAGGAAATTATATCTATAAATATGATATACAAATGTGATATAGTGACTATATTATGTCCATTTTGTGGTAAGTAAAATCACCATAGTTGTAACATAACCGTGTTTGATACTTAACAGGTTTGTAACATAATTCCACATAAAAATTGTAGACTTTTAAATAATAATAAATTTGCCGAATTTTCAAAAAAAAATAAATCGTTGAATTTTTTCTGTACACGAAAGTTTAAAGTATGAGAGATAAATCGTGCCTATAAAACGGCTATTTTATACTGAAAATTATAAATTATTTTTTTTTTTTTTTAATAATAATATAAAATTAGCAATTAAAATGGTTATAATTGCGCAAAAACAGATTTTCAAAAAAAGTAATCGATAAAAAATTGTGGGACACACGCGACGAGCGAAACCTGTATAGACGCGAGTTGAAGGAGGGGTAGTGTCTCCCACATGTAACGTATTAAGTTAAAACATTTCCAAGCACATAGTATTTTCGATAAATAACGATTTTAAGGGAGCGAAGAAGAAAGAAGAATGATTAGCGACGATCCCACTCAAATTCTCAAATTTTTTTTTGAATTTTCGAACATTTTAAAACGGAGCGTTGGTTCCAGACGCGGTAAAATGGTTCTACACGGACGAGAAACGAGTGCGGTTAAAATCGCTTTAAAATTTCACAAAAAAATCGCATGGTACACGCGCATTGTTAATTAAAAAGAGGAAAATAATCAGTATGAGATAAAAAAAAAAATTCAATTTCGGTAGTGTATACAGATCTGTATCTGAGGGGACTATTATGTAATATTGTCGGCTACGTGTTCGGTTAACGAATTCCCAAGCACTTATTTATTTATTTAATAAAAAAAAAAAATAATTTTGAGGGAGTGATGACGCGTATGAAAAATAGTGTTCGGTGATGGACGTTAAACGAAGTTGTTTTTTTTTTTCTTGACCGTCATCATCGCGAAATCGGCTTGGATGCTCAAACACGATCGACGAGGGGCGCATATTGTAACAGGCTAGGGGATCGACCACCCCGAACGAAATTCAACACAAAAATTTTACAGACCTGCGTGGCTTCCAGGCGACGGCTATGGCTAAGGACACGGACGAATAAAAAATTCGGGCGACGAGAAAAAGACAACAAAAAAAAAAAACAACGCACGGCGGTCTGCTGCGCAGTAGTCGAAGGAGTCGAATATACGTCGACCGTATTTGCCGCCGCCGCCGCCACCCCCCATGTCCGGATCGCCTCGCACAGTGTGGCCCGTTTCGCGGGGGAGTCGTTGCGCCCGCGTTCGGATCGCGGCCGTTCGTCTCGATCGCAGAGGGAATTTCGTGACGTTACGTTGGCGACCACGGCGGTTACCACCGCGGCTGCCACGTAGGAGGCTGTTTATTGTGGTTGCAGCAGCAATTGTTGTTTTCCGCGTAGGTATAAGGCCCATTGTATACGGGGATTAACTCTCTGTGGCCAGGCACACAAAGGTCGCACGGTTACCTGCGTCGTTATTTCAGTGTTATGGACGAAAACAAAATACGCGCAAAGACGGAGGAATGTCTGAAACCGTAAATCCAACGAATTTTAGATGTACCTATATATGTATGTACACTAAGTACACGTTCAGTAAAAACGTTCCGAGAACTCGCCTTATTTTTTATTCGATAAATAACGATTTTAAGAATGCGACGATCCAACAATTTCCTCCGCGAATCCAGTCTGTCGAATTTTCGTAAATTGTTTAACGAAGTGAGCACCTAGGTGGTATATTAGTTTGAAACCAACTAGGTTGTGTACGAACGAAAAGAAATTCGAGATTTTTTTTTTATTTTTCTTAACCGTGAAATTAATATTTTGATGCTAGAGACTGGATGATATTACCCTTATTGTTTTCCTTTTTTTTTCGTTTAGATATAATTTCATTTATAGGTTCCGGTTTCGACATTGTCGTTAATAAGTTAATTTTTTTTTTTTGTTTTATAAATAATTCAAAGAAAAAGTTTCGAGCTACTAAAAAACCGATTGTTTAAACAAACGCTTACGAAGGATTTAGGTACTTGTTATATTTTATTTTGTATCCGGTTCGGGGTCTCAAAAATCTCTTCGGAACCAGTTCTGTTCCTAGGTGCGCCCTGAAAGCGTAGTAAGACAATATTGAAAGGAAAGATGAAAACGTCCGTTTTGTTATGTGCGCCACATTATATTACATTATATTTAGTCGTATTATACACAATGTTATGAACGTCATGTACATCATTATACAGTATTAATATTATATATACATTATTATTATTATTATGTACACTTATGCATTGGTTCTATGTGGGGAGTAATGGAAGTAAGCATTTTTCAATTAACCGGACGACGCTCGCACGGTCAGTAGTATTGTAACCAAAGTAAATAAACGGTCATCTCAAATATGAGATAATACTAATAATACTATAAATTAATAAATACTTATACAAATAATTAAAAAATACTATAAATAATACTATAAATTTGTTAAAAGTCGTACCTTTCCATAATAACCTTTAGTCGCGTTCAAAAGTGCGAACTCATAAACGTTACTCAGTGCCAACGGACTCGACCGAGTTCATAAACCGATAGGCCTATAACAGTTTTTTGTGGTTTTCGTTCGAAAAAAAGTTTCGAATAAAAAAATCTTTGAAATCTTAACACGGGGTCGCGCGTTCGATACTTTATAGCGTGTGACCGACAAATATCGAAAATCGGAGGACCGCATTTTTTTCAGTCGTCGCAAAAAATACCCGTGATTCGTTTTCGACAAAAAATTCGAATCTACGCTGGAAAACTTTATAAATACGGGATTTGCTCTGCGCAGAGAAAAATTTCCACCAAAACGGTTTTTCTAAATGCGTATAAAATAGTTGGTTTTTATTTGTTAAAAAAATCGAACGACTCGCTATTGCGCAGTTGACGCTTACCCACCAACAACTGCCTTGTAATGTATGTAATAATCTTTTCTTTAATATATATATATATATGATTATGGTAACGTTCGAAAAAATAAAAATATTGGCTCCCTCGTACACACTAGGTACATCCATTCGCGCGCCCTTCGATTGTAGCCGGGGTACCGGCCAGAACGAAAACACCCGAAATCTGTCTTAATCTACCCGCTGTAAAACCTACGCGAAATCTCTCAAAAACTATACAGAACTTTACTGACCTGTATGCGTGTGTTTCACTTTCCTCCGATTCCGGACGGCGGCTGCAGGAGACGGATTGCCGAACGGAACAAAAACGGAACGCGAGCGACGAGGAAAAAAAATAAAACGATCCAAAATCGGCGCTGCGGATCGCGATGGCCGACCGTACGTTTCGCCGCTGTGTAATAGTGGCTCGTTTCAAAAAAGAATAAAATATGCGCGTCGGCCCGTGGTGCCGTGACGACCACCCTCTACCCTGCTGGCGCGCCTCGCGCAGTGCGTGCCGTTTCACGATAACTATCGTGTCCGCGTTCAGACTGCGACCGAGAGAAATACGTAAAAAAAAATGTACAAAAAACGTGGCGGTATAGAATGTTACGACGCGACGTTGAATACCTACGGGTGACGTTTTTTTCACCGACCGTCTCCGACTCGCACGACAAAACGCCGAGAAGCGGGCGCGCACCCGATACGTCGAACACTACGCGCCACGCGCGTAATCCCCGTAGGTATTAATCGCATTTTTTTAAACGAAAAAATTTAAGTACAAATTTTTCGTTTGACCGCAAACAAGAGCATATATATATATATTATCTTTCCGACCGTCATTTTGGAAGCCCACAAACTAAATGAACACGAATATTCTCCTCAGTTTTCTCTCAGTTCTCTCTTATCGTTTTTATTCTATTACCACCCCCTCCTCAAAGTATCATGCGACAAAGTAGACACACGCGCGCGTTAAGACCAATGCGTTCTTTGTTACGCTCCGAATTTAAAAAATTATACACGCATCTTGTGGAGTCCCGACCCCTTTTGTTAATATTCGACTAATAGCGTTTTCTAACTTAATTTAAAACCTATTTTCTCAATTATTCTTATTGAGGAACGGAGTGATAAAACGTAGTCAGCTTACCGATGTCCACTTTTTTTTATAAAGAAACGATACACCGTTTTCTTTTTTTTTCCATTTTGGAATACGCACAACTCATTGCTGGTTGCAACAGTCACCTAGCTATGACCTTCTTGCCTTTGAACCGCATTTCTATTTAAAATCGTTTGACCAAAAACAGTAATTATGTCGTATTTTATAATATAGGAAACGTACAGTGGTCGCAAAAACATGATTTAAAAATTTTTCTCGTATAGAAGAAAAAAGGAAATAAACCGCTTGCATGACGGCGCGATGATTATAATTTTAATCATTTTAAAATGTTTTGAATTTCAAAATATATGCATTATAGATCGTGTTATAAACATAAATCTTAACGGGTAATTTGTAAAATTATCTTCTTAACCGCCGACACTGCAGAAGTAAACACTTTCGAAAGGGTTTTCCTCTCTACTGTAGCATATATACACGCCCGGAACGCACCTTGAAAACAGAAACGATCGTACTTTGTGTGGAAATTTTTTTTTACAATCAAATTTTAAATCGATTTCAAAACAAAAGACTACATTCCTCGCTTTCTATAGTATTGTTGATTCCGAAATTGAAATTATTAACGATTTTAATTTCATATTAGGTACTATAATAACGAAAATTGTTTCTACATCAGCTGCTACGTATATCCATATAATATTATGTTATACACGATAATAACATACATGTACCTTATTGATTCTGGTGAAGAGCCCAGCTATAGGATGTTGGACAATCAGACACAATCACAAAGCCGGTGTAACGAATAAATCATACCCCCCGGATAATCTTACCGGGGGGGTAATATTTTCTTAGGATATTTTTACCCCCCGGTAAAATTATCCTAGCATATTTACACCCCCTGTAGGGGGTTAGATTAAACTAGGAAAATATTACCGGGGGGGGGGGTATAATATTCCTAGGACAATCTTACCTCCCATGGGGGTATGAATATCCTAGGAAATTTATACCCCCGGTAATATTACCCTAGTATAATCTTACCCCACCGGTATTATTTTCCTGAGAAAATTGTACCCCCCCCCATAACCTAGGGGGTAAAATTATACTAGGATAATCTTACCGGGAGGTAAGATTTTACCGGGAAAATCATACCCCCCGGTAAAACTTTACCGATCAATAATGATACATAATATTACACTTAAATTATTGAACAGCATCAGATTTATTTATTTTATTAATTTATCCGATTCATAGGCGTAGCTAAAATGCTTGAAAATGGTTATGCCCCTTCCCCCAAAAACAATATTTGTAAAAATATTCGCGTTCCAGTCTAAAATAGCATTTTATTATGAAATCAAATTGATATTCAGTGAGGATATTTAGGGTCTTAACTTGAGCTAGATCGACAAAATTTGGTACAGTTATACTTTTGACCACGCTAAACAAAAATTGATAATTAGGCAAGCGGTTTTTAGCCGTTTCTTTCCCTCTATACGTATCTCGAAAACCTCGCATGCGCTTTTCTGTTAATCGCGCACAACACTTAAACTGAGTCTCTTGATGATGCTTGCAGCTTTTTTAAAAACAAAAAAATCGTACATTGCTATTTTTAAAGTAAGTATTAATTTTTGTATTTTACAGTAAAATTTAATTTATTAAACTCACTGTAAACCAATTTTTAATAGTAATTATTTATTACAGCTTTCATAAATAATGTTTCACGTGTATATTATATCAGTTAGTATCAGATAACACTCAATGCTTCTACCTACTCGAAACCGTTATATCTCTACTTTTTTTTTTCTTGAAGGGGTTTTAATATTGCCTATCCTTAGCTATTTAATATTATTATAATTTGGTTTTGTGTTAATAATTAACTAACTTTTTTTTCGAATTGTTGATTTTTAAACATCATTCAAATGGGTGAAGTACAAACGTGGTCACAAAGAAAATAGTTAAGACATTTTTGAACTAATCATAAAACTTTCTTGTATTTAATTTACTTTTTTAAGTATTTTACTGTTCTCATCCTGAGTTGTTATTTTTTAACTCAAATAAATCATTTCAAATTTTATTTTAAATTCTGACTCTAGCGAAGAATGTATTGGTCTTAACTTGATGTGTGTTTTTTATTTTTTTATCACTACGAAACTACGATAACTTCTTCAAAAATGCTCCAATTTTCACACTCGTACATGTTTTCTGGTCATTAATACCCCAAAATAATGGCAGAAAGAGTGATAGAGAGTGATTATTGCTTTAGAAAATTTTTATTTTCTGATTTTTTTTTTCCTTATTAAAAGTTCTGAGAAAAATTGAAAAAGTTATTAACTTTACAAAAATGTGGAGGATTTTTTTAATGTATAACGTGGATTTTGAGGTTTTTTGTAACGTCCTTTTATTGATTGAATGATTAAAATTTAAAAGTAATTGAATCTATCTTTAATTTAGGCGATTATCAATAAAAATATGGGTGGTTTTCATTATTATTATTTTATAACGTTAAATACTGAATATATTACCTGTACAACATATCCTTACTGTTTATAATTTGATACCAAAATAAAAAAAAATTTTAAAAAAACACATCTTTGTAAAAAAAAATAGCTTCTTCGCTCCGCACAATATCTAAAACACACATCTTGGTAAAATCAATAGCTTCCTCGCTTCGCTCGGAATCTAAAAGTTGCGAGCATCATCAAGAGTTTAAGTGTAATGCGCAATTAACCGAAAACCGCATGCTACTAACATGCGTGGTTTCCGAGATACATATAAAAAGAAGGAAACGGCTAAAAACAGCTTGCCTAAAAATCAATTTTTGTTTAGCGTGGTCAAAAGTATAACTGTACCAAATATAATTTTACCCCCTAGGTTATAGGGGGGGAACAATTTTCCCAGGAAAATAATACCGGTGGGGTAAGTTTGTACTAGGATAATATTACCGGGGGTATGAATTTCTTAGGATATTCATACCCCCATGGGAGGTAACATTATCCTAGGAATATTATACCCCCCCCCTCTCCGGTAATATTTTCCTAGTATAATCTTAACCCCCGGTATGATTTTCCTTACAGGGGGTATAGATATCCTACGATAATTTTACCCCTCCTCCCCGGTAAGATTGTCCGGAAGTATGATTATACTGAGACACCGGGACCAGACCTATTTTACAAATAGGTCTGACGAAATGTTTGGCATGATTTATTTTATTTAAGTAACTTTTAGATGCGAAAAGTAGTGATGGAGGAGAGTAAAAAAAAACAGAAAACACCAAAATCGGTATATTCGTTTTGGTATTTTTCATATTAGACAGTATCAAAATTAGAAAAATGATTTTAAGGAAACGACAAAATCGGAATTTTTTCATCGGGAAAAAATATAACGAGAAAAATGTAGAAGAAATAATTATGAAGGAACAACAAAACCAAGAATTTTATTTTTCTTGGACAAAGTATCGGGCACAATTTAAACCGGAATTTTTTTTCTTAGACAAATCAATATACTCAGGAATTATTTGTAGCGAAAAATATTTTTGAGGAAAAACTAGATATTATTGATTTTTTTTTCTTTTTTTGTTATCAGAATGCACAAAAAAAAAAAAAAGGAGATAAAAACGAAATAATATCGCACATTATTACTGAGTTTTGGCGCTCGCTAGCCGCTGTACGTTCGCTCACACGAAAATATCCTAGCTTTGAAGTGCGAATCGAACGACAGATACTAATGAATTGACGAAAAATGTGGATGTACTCTCAAAACATAACACGTTCCTGATTGTTTAATATAAATACGTCTAAAAATTCCCCTGTAATACCCACAAATCCTGATTCCGACGGTCACGCGAGTGAGTCAGCGTTAAAACGGTTTTTCTTGAGAAAAAAACAAAATTTTTCAACTTTTTCCGTTTTCGAAGAGATTCTTTTCCTATTAACGAGTAACCCAGAATGTCGTTAAATATTATTTTCCAGATTTCGTAAGATCCTAGTGTTTCCCCTCCGACTTTGACGCCCATCACTGTTATACGCGATAACTTCGACACGCATAGGATTGAACGAGTCCGTTGCCGGGGAGCGGATGGATCCAGTCGGCCGAAATAAAACACACACCGCGGGTACTACCTTCATACAGACCGATGCGGTCCAATTAAAAAAAAAAGATTTTCGGGTGCCAAAACCGAGGGGAAAAAATTAGAGAACGCTGAGCATCTTTCAAATTTCCGACAGACATTCATGAGGTCGGGGGGGATGATACGAGGCTCATCAGCGGCCCGTTTTCGCCCGCTGTGTGTGATCGGCCAAACTGGTACCGCCGGAACGGTAAACGTCGCGCGCACAACAAGCAGGCACGCAGGTATTGTTGGATTTTTTTTTTTTCGGTCGTGACGTGGCGTTCCATTACGATGTGATCGGCCGCGACGAAATCGGCCCGAAACGCATCGACGGTCGAAACGCGCAGTACAGAACCGGTCGCCATTATTTTATTATACATTTATCGCGTTTTCGTGTCTCTTCCACGTGGCCACGCGTTCGTGCGGCATATTCTCCCGCGACGGCGAACAGCGCCCTCGAGAAAACCGGTACCAGTTCGCCGCCGCCGCCGCCGCCGCCGCCACCGCCGCACCCTCCTATTGTATACCCGTATATACGTACGCATGTATATATATATATTAATTATTATCGAACAAGATTCTTGGCGCCACACGGGACCGCCGAGCCGGTCACCTGCCGGTCCCCGTCGCCGTGTCGCGACCGTACGATAAATTATTGTCACCGAGGGGGTGGAAACGTGGCACAGCCTTGGACCGCCGCTGCGCGGTCTTCGTTTTCCCACCGAAAGAAGAGAGGTACACTCTCTTTCGTGTGCCACTCTTGTTGTGCACAGGGATATTGGTTTGATAAGGACGGCGACAGGTATTATTATTATTATTATTATTATTATACATCTCTCCACCCCGAGCCTCGTTCCCTGCGCCCCACCCCCGCGCGCCGTCCCCGCGACGTTCGGCGGCGGCGGCGATGACGACGGCGGCGGCGGCGGCGGCGACGACGACGACGGCGGCGGCGGCGACGAACGGCGTCCATTCTTTCGCACTGTCTGCTACGCGTAGCACACGCGCGCCGCCCGTAATATTTCGTATCTCTCCGGTTATAGCGTTCGCGAGGAAACACGGTGTTCGTGACGGCTCAACGTTCCGGCGTGAAAATACGAAAAAGCGTAAGTACCTCTCCTTCGGAACGAAAAAAAAAAACGGCTCGCCGACGAACCGCGGACGAAACGACTGCTGCGAAGAACGGAAGCCCGTCCGTGTCCGCCCCCGGAGTGCCCCCGCAGATCATCGCGCCGGAGTCGCAAACGTCGTCATCGCATCGCTGTGAGTAGCTGTTCTGTTTGCTTCATTATTATTTACTCGTTGCGGCGGGTACTAGGGGGTGTACCGCGCGGGGGCGGATTTTCTTCCGGGCGGCGAAAACAAATGATAACGTAATCTTTTTCAAGTCAGGGCATGAAATTTCAGTTCAAAAGGTACTAGCCAGACTAAAATTGTTACTCGCCACTACTATTTTACATTTATGAAAATATGAACTATTTTATAAATTTTTACTCGCCAATGGCGAGCTGGCGAGTGGAAATTTCGCGCGCCCTGTTTTAAGTGGTCGGCCACTTTTTCAGCGCCGCCGCCCGCGGGGGTGAACGGACAAAAAAGTGTTCGAAAACACAACGAAACAGTGTACCTACTTTTGAGAAGACGACACTGTTCGTCACTTTTGTCATACACATATGCTTTTAGATCCGGGGAACGTCTTTACAATATTATTTATTGTTTTTCAGCGGTCGTCGACACTTATTATAAACGCGCGACAGGTTTTTCTGGCTCGACTTTCCCCGGTTACGCGCGCGCCGCGAACTTTCAACGGGTCGTCGACTGGCCGGAGCGCGGCTGTTGACTTGTTGTTTTTCGTATATTTTTTTTCAACCGTTTTTTTGTAAAAGGAAATTTTAACGCCTCAAAAGACATTGATCCGAGACGGTACTTTATTCGGAGCGTTTTTCGAAATCGGTTGGATTATTCTTGGAGCCAAAAACGTCAAAATATTCGAAAATTGCTCCGTTCCACTTCAAACATATATACATGTGTGTCATTGAAAAAGCTTTAACGAGTTTACCGCTGCAATCGGTTTTGTTCGTTTTTAACGGAAATTTGTTATCATACGGCGGTTATTGTTCCGTAAAACCTATAGTTTTTACGTTCGAGTCTCTTCAATGCATTTTAACGACGAGATACGGTTTTAAACACGCGGTTGATTAAATATTCGAAAAATCGGTTCGCACGATTTCGGTTTATAGCCGATTTCACGTTGTTATTTTGTCGTCACACTCGTCATTCCGGGCGGCCGCTTATGCCGTGGAGAGGTGGTAGAGAGGTGGGAGGGCGGAGAAATGATTACGACGTGTTTATTACACGCCGGTTTAGATTTTTACGGTGACAACGTCCAAAATAAAGATCGGACCGAGCTGAAACTTTTATTACGTAATACTAAAAATCAGGAAAGATTCGATACAAGTTTCAATTGATTTCGAAAATTGTTGAGCCAAGTACAGTGCACTTTGAAATTCTCGAAAAACTTAAAATTACGTACACTAGACGACAACCGAGCTCGCTCAGAATCGACTTTCGAAGGCAACGATTCATCATTGTGTGTTCGTGTCACACGTTATGTCCAAAATCATAGACCGTATTAGAGATGTATCGTAGAGTGGCCAGACGTCCCGTAATTCAAACGTATGTCCCGTTGTCCCGACAAATATTCTCGGGACGCTGAAATTTCCCGTTTTTAAAAACCTGTCCGGTTTTCTCTCTCGAAAAACGAACAATTTAGAAAAAATATGCGTTTGATGAAATTATATTATACGTTGATTACCATAAAAAAGTACAGATCCCGATTTTAAATTCTTTTTCATTTAGAATTTTTTTTTTTCCTGCCAAAATGACCAATGCGCTTTATAACACAAAAAAAGAGTTCGATGAAAATTAGATCTTGTTCCAAACAGTGTTTTAAATTTGACATATTTATCGAGTTTTGATCCTAAAACACGCAAATTTAGGCTTAAGACGGAACGGCAAAATTAGGAATGCTGTGACGAAGTGTAAGTCACATATCCGAGTGGATAGTTACTATTTGGAGTGGTGTAACGTGTAGTGAACGCAGTTTATTGTGAAAAAAAAAAAAAAGGAAGAATGTAATAGGAAAGGGCGTGAATTCGACGTCAGAGACTTGTTTGGTATTATATTTTTAGCATCGATTAATATATAGCTCATTTATCGTCGCTTCCATTGATTAAAATTTGAGCACAAATTAATAAAACCATATTAAAAGTTACGAAGTGTCTGATGGTCTTTGAGCGAATACACGCCATTTTCTTGTCGAATTTAAAAATGTTGTATTTCAGGTAAAGAAGCTTGCTGGCGTCGTTATGTTAAATTTGTTTTTTCCGCATTATTGAGCTCGCCCGTTTTTTCGAACGCAACGTATCATCGTTGTGTATATTTGTATATATCGATAATTACGGTTCGAAATTTCCGAATCTTAGGCTAACCCAAAGAAGTCACTACCCACCTCTCAATCGCTGAACAAGTTAACGGCTATTTTTAACCCGTTAATTGAAAAGACAAAAAGTTGAGTTAAAAGTTGATTTTTTTAGAAAGTTCTGTAAAAAAAAAAAATTTTCTTAATATAAAATATATTAGTTCGTATTTTCAACTAACTAACGGGTTCGTATTGGACGGTTGTTCCGCTTAAAAAATTTCCTTTTTCTAAACTGATGCCACACAGACGAACTCAATGTTGTCGCGTTATTTAAAGAAATTAACAACTTATCGTTTAGAAAAACCAGTGGATCAAAATGTCGACTTATGTTTTCAATTCAATTCTCATGCAGTCCGTCCCCGGGTAGTAGTTTTTATACGATGTTTGGAGAAAAAAAATATATACGTCGAACGTTTTTGGTGACCCGGCCGCTGGCGGGCAAACGACGATAATATCGTCATAATAAAATAATATACGCGCAGTGGTGAAGATTGGTTAGGTTGGATTACTGCGTCCTGCTTATAGAGCGTGGTGTGATGAAAACGACGGAAAAAAAAAAAAAAACTGGTAACTCACGTCGGCCGACGAGGCGGCCACGAAAGAATGTAAAATGTACGTACGCGTCGTCCTAACGCGCGCAGGTGCACCGGGCAACGTCAATAAATTTCATTGAATCCCGCGCGCGCGTACGATTTCTCCCGGTATATTTTAACGCGCGCGTTGGAACCGCACGAAAACGTGTAACAAACTAACGACACAATAACACATATTAGCTCTACATTATATTATATATATATATATATACGTGTTGTTCGGATCGCAAAACACCGAAGATCTCTTCGACGATCACGTGAATATCGAATTCGTCACGTTTGATTTCTTCGGTTTCTTCGAACCGTGGCAATAAAAACGCGTCCGAATGATTTTTTTTTTTTTAACGAAATCACGCGCATTTCCGAGTGTAGCGTTGGTTTAAACGCATTTTTTTTTTTTTAACGCAATAACAATTCACTCCGATACGCACAGTACCACCGGTTTCTGGTAAACAGCGTTGTACTCGAGCGTCGGGGGGTCGTAGTGATCCTATTTAGAATTTTTCTATATTTTGATGGCACCCCTTAAAACTATTGGCTTAGGTTGTGTTCTCGATCATTGTAAAGGACGGTAATTTTTTTATAGTCCCCTTTCGTTTATTTTTCCGAGCACTGCCGTATCCGCTCGATCGCGTGACACAGATAAAGTCACGGTAAAAAAGCCGGGATCGATTCTGAGCGTGCTCAGTTGTCTAGTAAGTGCTGGTAAATTTTTCGAGATTTTCAAAGTTCTATCATACTTGTCAAACATTTTTTGAAATTACTTCTGAAATAAATCTTACCTACTTGAATATTTTCGGTAAAACTTTCGGTTTGTTCCGATCATTATATATTTTACGGGTGTTACGGCCGAAAAACTGCATCAAATGTCGATCACGCCGTTTTTGGCATACAACTTTTATGTGGTGTATAACGTTACGATCGGAGCGATGCTTCAACCCGTTTTCGTCATTATACGACGTGTGATTATCGTAAAACTAAAAATTTTAAAATTTTTGCCGTAAAATTCACGATTTTTTTTTTTTTTTTGGTTTTTCGGGTAAACTCAAAAAGTAGGCAAAAAAAGTTTCATCCAAAATACCACCGGAGCTTATAGACCTTTCATGAGAAGTACGCACTTTGAAAATTGGACCATTCCTTCTGTACGAAAAATTGTTGACAGAAAACCAAAAAAAAAACAACAACATCGTAAAAATAATACATTCCTTGCTGCTACGCTGAGAATCTAAAAACCTAAGAACTTTAAGTTAAAAATTACGGCAAACGTGTTTGCGACACATTCAATTTCGTTTTTTTAACTTTCAAAAATGTTGTTGAAATGAGCTGTACACAATATTAAAACAGGTTAGTTTAGGTCTGATACGAGTTTCAATGAATCGCGACAAATTTTAGCCAAGTTGAATGTTTTGGAAAATTGAATTAAAGTTTCATAACTTATGTTACTATTTCGAAAATCCGTAGTGACGATTTCTTTTTTTTTTTTTGGTCGTTTAAAGTCGAAAAATCGTCGAAAATCGGTATAATACCTTTGAATAATTGAATTAAAAACAATTATTGAAAAACTCACGAAAATTCAATTACTCCCCGTGGTATTTTATGTTTTCCGACGCCGGGTTTTTTCGGTATTAAAAATTATTTTATTTTAAATTATAATATTATTCTATTATTTTATTATTTTATTATTTTTTCGGGTTTTAAAACAATCAAAATAAAAAAATAAAAATTCTAAACGAATATATACGACAATTGTTTCAAAGTGTTTTCATTGTTTTAAATTCTAGCGTCTTATAATAGACTAGTGCTATTGTTACGAGCCAATTTTCATAGATAAACAGCTGAGCTCGCTTAGAATCGATATTTTCGTACGAAATCTACAGTGTTGCTTACAAAAATTAAAACTTACAACAGTTTCTAATTAAAGTATTAGACCTTCTAAAATATAGAGTGACTCACACCATCAAACCATCCACGCGACCACCTAAAAAGATTCCGGTTTTTTTTTTTTTCAAACAAATTTTTATCGTCTCAAAAATATTACGTTCCTACGTTCGATGTTCGTATTGTTCGCAGATTTCAATGTCGGACATGGTGTACCATCGGTGTGCAGTCGTCGGATGCAACACGTCGAGTCGCGATCCGAACGTCGTGAGACACTATTTTCCTATGGACAAGAAGACTCGCGACGTTTGGATTCAGAGATGCGGAAACCAGAAACTTGCGCAGCTTCCCGTTGACCAGCTCCGCCGACAGCACGTCATCTGCGGCAAGCATTTTGAGGAGCACTGTAGGCCTTCAACGACTAACAAAAGGCTCGTTGCAGGATCCGTTCCCACCCTGAACCTGCCAGGTAATTGAAAATATTTTAAAAACAATCGTTTTGACTGTCATCCCTGATCCTGATGATAGAAATCGTTCAAAATTTTACGTTTCTTTTCTGTGATCAATGATGAGGAGGAATGCTTCGATTTTTAATGTCAGTACATCCAACGAAAGGTATCTGAACTCTGGTGGTTTTAAGTTTGAAAGTTAAAAATTGACAAAGTTACGTAATTGAAATTTTGGAGAAACCTTACGGCAAACGTGTTTTTCTGCACATCGATTTAGTTTTTTTTTTTTTTTTTTGCCCGTAACATCCAAAACAATAATCGGAACAAGCTGAAAGTTTTACATAACATTAAAATAGATGAGATACAAGTTTGAGAAAATTTTCAAGTGATTTCGAAAACGTTTGTGCTAAGCATAGAACTTTGAAACTCTCGAAAAATTTACCAGGACGTATACTAGACAACTGAGCGAGCTCGCTCAGAATCGTATTTTCGATGGCGACGATTTATCACAGCTTTTAGATAGTTAATAACGCGTTTGAACCACAATTACCCTAAACCAGTGACCCGACCAAAGCGTAGTCGCTACTCCGTCAAACTACCAACGCGACCTAGACTGGATTTTTTTTTAATCGTCACACGTTGTGTCCGAAAATATAGACCGTATAAGAGCTATATCGTAGGGTGGCCAGACGTCCCGTATTATACGGGATTGTCCCGTATTTCAAACGTATGTCCCGTTGTCCCGACAAATGTTCTCGTCACGCTGTAATGTCCCGTCTTTAAAACCTGTCCCGTATACCCCGGTTTTCTCAACACAAATTCTTTAAAAAAATTTATGTTTGATGAAATTTTTATAATACTTTCATTAAATATCGATAAACACATTGAAATGTTATCAAGTGAAATTCGGCCCACGTCATATGGAAACGCTGTTGAATCACGGTGATCACCGTCGACTGTAATTAATTTAATTAACAGCGTTTGTGGTGTTCAAATATGTTCTGTGGTTAAATGAATAATTGTTATCATCGCGATTAGCAATATAGGAAACCATAGACCAAGGTGGATATCCACCTTATAAGTTTACCCTATAAACCCACCTTGCCCTAGCCGCTACAGAGCGTACCCGAAATACTGGGTTTTTATTGGTCTGCAACGTTATCAGAACTTATTTATCAGTTATCTGTTTAAACGTCAAACCAAAATTTTTTATACAGATTACAGATTTACAATTCCCCTATGGATATTATTACTTTTATTTATGACGGAAAATTGTCCGATAACTTTTTGTTATTCATGGGTAATTAAATTAGATGTCGACTTGTTATGCTTTTCCTAATCCATTATACGATAATTACTTCAAAGACACCAATTGTTACATTTCGGTTCTTACGTTTATTACAAGACGCTTAAATAAAATTACCGATATATTCAATACCTTTATAATGCCACAAACAATTCCACATCTTCTTCATTATTCAAGTTACAACGTACAACTTGACTGTTTTCATTTTCATTACAACTGATTAATTTTCAATAAAAATTTGAATTTAATAAAGTTTGATTTATGGCAGTAGTTAGGTCCATAATATGACGGACTTTTATATAAATTAAAATCATAATAATTCAACATTAGAGAGCCTATAAGCCACGAGTGAATAAAAATAATTGTTATTTATTCAATTTAATCTCTTTTCTGTGTATTAATTTATTATTGCTGAAGTATAGTATCTACGTGTTTTTTACGCATTGATAAGTTATTCTGATAACGACGCAGACCAATAAAACGCTGTATTTTGAGAACGCTCCGTAGCGTCTAGGGCAAGGTGAATAGAGTAATTTCATATTATTTTTTATTATTACTCTGCACACTTTGGTCTAGGGTCTCGGTTATCGAATTAATACTAACCGCGATTATCGTATACCTCTACTCTCAAATATTATTGACAAAAATGTTTAAGTAAACTACGATCAGCGGTGTTCGGTGTTTCAAATTTCAATTTTAAAATTTACGTATAGTTAGTAATTAAATCTATAACAATGCCCAAAAGGAACAACGTGCGTTTTCCGTAAAAAACTTCAAAACGAATTTATTTGCATTAGAATGTGTCAAAAACTAGGCAATAAAAATAAAATGGAATGCATCGTGTGTGAAGTAGTTTTTTGTATTGAGCATGGTAACACAAGTATCATAAATGTGAGTGAAAATGAGTTCCTAAACTTTAGACTTTAGAGTAAATAGTATGTGATATGTTAAACTCTTAATTGTTGTTATTTGATACTTCTAAAAATATTTCTTCTGTTATACTTACCAAAAAGTATTAAATATGTATTTTTTTTTTTTATTTATATAAAATGTCATACAAGATTGTTTTGCTAACTGAAGTTTTTTTTTCTTACAGAATTACTACTGGTGATAATTGTTATTTTTTTGTACATTACATATTATTATGTTTGGTAAATTTGTTAAAAGATAAGCTACGTTTTTTAAAAGGTCTAAATAAAACTAACTATGTATTACTTTCATAGTTTGTATATGATAAGAATAATAAAATAAAGTCTTTTTTTAATTTATTCGTCCCGTATTTTCATAATTAAAATCTGGCTATATGAATAATACGGAGCTCATACGTTTTTAAACATTTTAAAGGATTATTTAAGCGTCAAGTAGGTAAATATTATTAACAAGCTGACACGATTAGATTTTAAAACTGTACAATGCTCCGGTCAGGTTGAAATGCGAATCGTGATGCAAATTCGAAAATAGTACCCACATAATAACTGTGTATAAGTAAATTTACCTGTGTAGCAATCTTGTTGGACGATATTTAACGTTGAAATGTTAAACTTGGAGGAGACTTTTTCATTCAACATCAGTTATGATCGTTTCGATTAGCTTAATTAATCTTCTTCTTCTTCCTCAGCTTATCGGCCCATTAAGTGCCATTGCTGCAATCACAAAACCTCTCCATTTCATTTCATTTCTCATACGCGTCGTCAAAAGATGACTCTTCTTCTATATTTTTGATATCTTAAGCCAGAGGTATTCAAACTGTGCGTCGCGGCTCTTAGGGGCGTCGCGGGATTTGTCGAAGGGAGCCGCATCCTACACTTGAAAACCAATTAATATTTTTACGATACAAGGAAATGAAACCCACATTCTTGAGCTTATTGATAAAATTACGGCTTTCCAAAGAAAATTAGTTTTATGGAAGACTAAAATAGAAAAGGACACTTTTAATGACTGCTTTCCTATGCTCCATACACTTCTAAAAGAAAATGATATGAAATTAAATGAAATCATCAAAAACGAGTTCATTGACCACTTATCGAACCTCAAAATTCATTTTGAACACTATTTTCCTCAGAACACTCAACAACAAAATTGGATCAAAGATCCCTTCAGTGTTGACCTTCCAATAAATTTGTCATGTATTGAACAAGAACAGTGGATCGATGTAATATCAGATTCCACAATGAAGACCATGTTCGCATCATCGTCTTTAACACAATTTTGGACGCATGTGAAATCACAGTATACCGAATCGGCCACAAAAGCTTTAAAAAATTTAACACCTTTTGCAACTTCGTACCTCTGTGAGACCGGGTTTTCTGCATTGGCTGTAATTAAAACAAAATATCGGTCAAAATTGAACGTTGAAAACGAAATGAGAATAGCAATTTCCAAACTTGAGCCACGATTTGAACATATAATGAACCATAAACAAGCTCATCCATCTCATTAAGTAATATTGATTTATTTTTTTTATTGATTTATATGTATTTACTAAAACAAACATAAAATATTATATTTCATTTTTTTCTACAATAGCTACTTGTTTATAATTTTTTTATTTATTCAATACTATAAATTATAAAATATAAATTACATTCATATAAACATTGATTTTTTTGTCATTTACAATTTGGGAGCCGTCAACATTTTGTGAAGGCTCAAAGGAGCCGTGTGATGAAAAAGTTTGAATACCTCTGTCTTAAGCTATAACGTGCACCCATCGGGTCCTTGGTCTTCCTAATGGACGTTTTTTTTATTTACTTTGTTGACTAAAACTTCTTTTATTACTTGTCCATCCGCTCTCCAAACATGGCCGAACCATTCTAGTCGTTTGCTTTTTATACATGTAATAATATTTGGCCTGTTATATAACTCCTGTAGTTCTTGATTTTTCCTTCTTTCGTAAGTAAGCTTAACTAATATAGAGTTAATTTTTTTTTTTTTTTTTAGCTCTTTTTGGCGAACAAGCCATTTCTGAGTCGAGCAGCATGTATGTCCACAGACCTGTACGTATAATTATTCACTAAATTACATTGATTTGATTTATCACTAAAACGAGGGGGACACGATAATATTATATCCATCGTTTCTTCCATGCAGCGGCTAATAAAATTTGGTTTTTGTATTTGTTCAGGACCAATCCAATACCACAAGCTCTCCCCAGGTACTTCGACCACCTCCAAGTAAATCCGTTTGCGCCAACGCTGGTGTCAACCACCAATTTTCGGTTAAACGTTTACCGGATGCCGCACGCAGTGCAGAAACGTTGACGAGCGATTATCATCAGTTTTCTGCGAATGAATTACAGCAACAACAATTCTATCCATTACAACAGCAGCAAAACGTCCGACCACGTCCAAACAGCACCTTTGGTTTCAACCCTAACGAATTCCCAGGTAAGCTCTTTGAAAATTCTTTAACCGTCTGTAACAATGATCGTCGGTTACAAATTTAAAATAAAAACCGCACATTTAAAACAACAGTGTTTGACCCGAAACCATACGACCATGTTTAAAGCCACTTTCCAACACTTTTTACTCAATTCTGCAATGGCAGCTCGTTAAACTCAAATTTATGTTCTATAAAAAATGTGAGAATTCTATTGGTTATACTAAAATGTGTGTGTGTGCGTTTCGTATAGTTTAAGGAAATATTTTCAACTCTCCAAAATGTTGATATACCTCATAAACGGAACAAAAAGAAAAACTGGTACAATTTTCAACAATATTTATACAAATAGTTAACTTCAAATTCATTCAACATTTTATACTCGATTCTGCAGTGCATAACGAAGACCGCATTAAAATGTCAAAAAATATCTAGACAGGTTTAAATATTATAATATGTAGAAATTTATACTTTTTTAAAATTTTAATAATGATTTGTTTGTAGCATTAAATTAACGAATATACCCAAACACGCTGGCACGATTTGGTTTAAACACTATTCGATTCATCGGTATAACCGTATAACAGTTAGTTGGCTTTGAATCGAGATCCAAATTGTATAATAGTATTTACAGAAATGATAATTTACCAATCTTGTTGAACGCTAAACGCATTTAAAAGTGACATTTTGAGGAGGCAAAAATTGTTTCAACGATTATTACTGACGTTTATCATTCGTTTTGACTAGCTTTCAAAACCACCTATTCGTATTGTTCTAAATAAAATTATTTTTTAGTGATTGAACAATATGTTGGCGAACCTTCCGTTCCTGAGTTGAGCATTCGCCGAATTTACATGCCGGTAAGTATTATAACTTATTGATTTGATTTATCACTAAAACGCAGACATCATACATTATACCTGCATAATCTCATTATCGTTTCTTTAACACTTCAACTTTTATGGTTTGATTGTTTTGTTTTTGTTTAGGGCCAATCCAATAGGTTAAGCCCCGAGGTATTTCGACCACCTCTAAACCAATCCGTCCTCAACCAATTTTCTGTTAAACGTTTACCGGATAACTTACTTGGTGCGGGAGTTTCAACGAGTGATCATCAACAGCAACAAAAATTCTATCAGTTTCAGCAGCAGCAGCAGCAGCAGCAAAAACAACAAATACAACCGAATAGATATGCGAACGAAATTTCGAGTAAGCTTTTTGTAAATATTTCTGAAACCATCTTGATTTATTTTCGCTAACAAATTTAAAATAAAAATCACACTGTTCATGCTGTATATAGTTTCTCGCCTAAAACAGCAACAAACTTTAAAATCGTAGTCACTTTTTCAACTTCCTATACACACCCGTTCAATTTAATTTAGACATCGTTAAAATGTCAAGAAAAATATTGACAAATTATTTTCTCCATGTATAGAAACTTATACTTTTCAATATTTCGAAGAATATTGTTTCAGCATTAAATTAATATGAATATGAACACGCGCAGCAGACACGGTTTGGTTTACATATTTTATCAAAACTAAGATAACTCTATTTGATAACCGTAAAATATGCTTGGATGAAATTGAATTGAGATCCAAATTTGAAAATGGTTCAAGTGAATTCACCCATTTTATTGATCGTTAAACATTAAAAAATGAAATTTTGAGGTGGCAAAAATTGTTGTAACTTTTTTTTTTTTTTTTTTAGCGTTTGTTGTTCCTGAACCGAGCATAAACGTCCACATGCCCGTATGTATAGTTACTACTTTTGATTTATCTTATCACTAAAACGCAGACACTACAAATCACATTGTCGTTTCTTCAATGTACAGCGACTCATATTATGCTTTACTTTTAGATTCTGAGCGTAGCGAAAAATGTAATATTTTTACAACTGTGTTTTTTTTTTTCTTGAAACACTTTTTCGGTTAGAAGGAATACTCCGATTTTCAAAGTAACCCGGTTGTAGCTTTTTCTTAAATATTGATTGATTTTTTAGTTATTGCCTAAACACCAAACAGTGTTCGAATATTTTACGGCAAACTGCAGCTTGAATTTTCCACATTTGTGGTCATTTTTACAGGTAACACGTGGCTTCAAACCTTAGCGTTGAATACCACTTACAATTTTTGATTTCGGTTTCGAAATTAGTTGTATCTTAAAACTTTTTTTGATATTTTGATTATTTCTGAGCCGTGTGCTGAAAACGACAAAAATCGCAAAAACGCCAATATTGATTTTCGGTCTTTTCGGGTGGAAGGAGCGGATAGGATTCATGCGATTTACACCAAACAAAAGTTAGGGAATTTAAATTAAAATATATCTTATTCGAAACAATTTTTCAAGTTTTACGTATTTAGGTATCGAGTTTTGATCAGCAAACTCAGAAATTTAAACTAAACATAATAGATACCATTCTGTCTTAGATGTTCTAATCTCTATGTTTGTAATTGTTTAATTTAGTGAGTACTTAAGTTTTGCTGATATTTTTTTTTTTTAATTTATTCTTTTTCCCCAGGACTTACATTAGATAACCTAGCTCGCTCAGAATCTATCTATGCAAATACTAAATAATAAGTTTGAAACTAAACTTCTATAACGTTAGCCTGTACATAAAGGAATGACCCACTCCAAAACGATATCGCTACGCCAAACGACATCTCGCCTGACCTATATAATTCCGTTCTTCTCTTTTCTCAGAATTTACTCCCCCTTCTTAAACTTTACTTCCATTTTCTCTGTTATTGAATAGAACCGTGTGAATTTGATGAGCCCCGAGGCATTTCCACTACCTCTGAATGAATCTGCCGCCAACGGTGTCAACCAATTTTCGGTCAAACGTTTACCTGAAACCAATGCGTCTACGAGCGGTTATCAACATATGCAACGAGTGTTGGAAAGTGGGCAACAGAACCAACTCAGCGAGAGTCAACTACGATACGGCCAACCACAACCGCACAGATATAGCGTCTACTCAAACGAAGTCCCGAGTAAATTTTTTGAAAATATCTCCGAAACCATCTTGATTTATCTTCGCTTCTCGAATTTAAAATAAAAACCACACCGTGTCCAAACTAGAGTTTTCCCATTCTAAAACAGTAGCCAACTTTAAAATCGTAATCGCTTTTTCAACCCCCTACATACCCGTTAGATTCAATTGTGCAGAAACTTAATACACTTTTCAATAATTGGAAGGATTTTTTTTTTATAATAAAATTAATATGACTATGGACACCGTTTGATTTACATCTATTAAAACAGGGATGCACAACCTATGGCCCGCGGGCCAATTTCGGCCAGCGTAGCCTTTAAAGTTGGCCCGCGAATGTTGTTAATTAAACAAGACTGATTTTTAAAAAATAACAAAACTGGCCCTCGACATGATCCTTTTTCCTATTTTTGGCCCTTCGACTTGAAAAGGTTGTGCATCCCTGTATTAAAACTACAATAACTATTTGGTAATCGCACAACATGCTTGGTCGAATTTGAATGTTGTTACCCAAATTCTAAAACAGTACCAATTTGCCAATCTCGTTGAACGTTAAACATCGGAAAGTGACATTTGGAGAAGGAAAAAATTGCTGTGACGATTTTTTATTCAACATTTGATGGTTTTGATTAGATTTGAATACGACCTCATATTCATATAAAAATTTTTTTTTTGTTGTTGTTTTTTTTTTGTTTAGCATTAGAACCGTTTGTTGCCGAACCAAGCGTTCCTGAGTCGAGCATACGCCGAGTCCACATGCCGGTACGTATATAATTGATCATCGTTTAATTTATCGCTAAAACGCAGACACGACACTATCGTATCTTCAATATACGCTCAACTTTTTATTACATTCTAAGCGTAGCGAAGAACGTATTATTTTTACAATGGTGTATTTTTTCTGGAAACATTTTTTTTGGATAGAAGTATAATGCTTATTAGATTCTCGAAATCGGTACCTCTTATGTCAGTTAATGTAGACCCGCATGGTAACCACGGGTCGAAACTTTTATCGGTATTTTTATTATTTTCTGAGTAGTGTGCCGAAACGAAAAAAAAGTCACAAAATCACCAAGTTCAATTTTTGGTCTTTTCGGGTGGAAGATTTACACCAAACAAAATTTAGAAAATTAAATTTTAAATTATATCTTTTTATATATTTTTTAAGATGTTTGAAGTTCTATTTCACTTAAGTAGAGTAAGTACTTTAAGTTTTGCATGATATTTGTTGTTAAATTTGTTCTTTTTCACCAGGACGCTTATTAGATAACACCGATTATATTAGACTAGCTGACCGATTATATTAGACTTATATATTAGACTAGCTGTCCCGACCCGGCGTTGCCGGGTTTAATTAAAAAAGCCAGTACCTATACTAAGTTACACTAATTTAATGTGTAAAAATGTGTTTAAGGAAACGCTGAGCAAAATTTTAAGTCTCTTGGCCCAGCGGTATGGGCTGTGCTTTAGTTGATGTATAAATCATTGAACCTTCTTGTCACCTCTTTAAGGGTTGAATTTTAAAAAATCCTTTCTTAGTGGGTGTCTACATTACAAAACAAAACCACTGAACTACATTACAAAACTACAAAAACTTCGCCCGCGTTGGCAAAAATTACTATATTTCAATAAGTTACAATTCTAATCGAAGAAATGTTGAAATAAAATATGCCTACAAAATTATAACTTTCCGTATAGATTTTCGGTTGAAAAAAATGTTTTACGTATTATTATAATGATTATTACTATAATTAGTAGTTATTCTTATTATAACTAAAATTTAGACCAATTTGTTTTATTAAAAATAGCACTAACAGCAACTTGTAGCATAAAAACTGGTAAAATAAAAAGTAATACGTAGATAACACAATTAACTGCACATGAGCGAAGACGGGTTACATTCAGCTATTATAATACAAAGTGTTGAGACATCCGAGACATAATTGCAACTGTCGGTTGTCTCATTAATTTATTGTTATATTACTTTAACAAACGGGTATAAAAAAAACAACATATCTGTCATAATTTTATGATACAGTTTTAACGATAACTATACTTATTTTAGCAAGTAGCACTGGCCAAGGTGCATATAAAAATATAATTTTCAATTTTTCCATTTGTACACCTTTTAACCCTTCTAATCCCAGTAGGGTTCTCAGTGGGTTGTTACATCACAAAACAAAACTACTGACAAATTTTCACACCCAGGACAATTCATTTTATATAGATAATAAGTTTGAACCACAACTTCCGAAACGTTGGCCGGTTACCTAAAGAAATGGCCCACTCTAAAACGTTGCCGCTACGCCAAACAACTTCTCGCCCGACCTAGAAATTACTCACTCTCTCAAACTTAACTTCCTTTTTTTCTGTTTTTGTATAGGACCGTATCAATATGATAGGCACCGAGAAATTTCGACAGTCGCCGAATGAATCCGCCGCCTTCGGTGACGGCCAATTTCCGGTTAAACGTATTCCGGCCGATACCAGACCCAATGCGGTAACGTCCGCGAGCATTTATCGACAGGTGCAACAAACGATAGCAGACGGGCAACAACACCAAATCTTCGACCGCTATCAACCAGAATACGGCCAACCACAATCGCATAGATATAGCGTCAACTCAAACGAAATTTCGAGTAAATTTTTTAAGACCATCTTGTTTTGTCGTATTTAAAATAAAAACTACACCTACCACACGGCAATGTGATGCGCCACAGCGAAAGTTGCTATAACAATAATTATATTGATTGCTTTCTTCCAAAACGACCCTGTTTTGTGTTGCGCTGATTTCATTTTGTTTGTGTTTTTTTTTTTTTTTTTGTCTCAGCGTTTCGAGAACCGACTGTTTCCAGGTCGCCGAGCATGCACGTCCACAATATGCCGGCTGTACGTATACTTAACTGTGTTATATATATACATATATATATCGATTTGAGCTATCGCTAAAACCCAGAACCGATGCAGCACATTGCGCCGTCTTTTTGATTTAGCGACTTTCGTACGCTCAACTTTGTTTTGTTTTTCTTTAGGACAAAATCAATATAAAGACGAGCTCCGGCAAGGCATTTCAACCACATTCGCACGAATCCACCGTCAATGCGAGCTTGATTTCTTCGCCGAACATCACTCCCAACGCTGAAACGTTTACACGTGATCTTAAAATGTTGCGAAATTTGTTGGATATTAAGGAACAGCAACAAAAACTCGATGAAAACCAGAACCCACCACTTCATCTGCAGAAACAGCTACATCAGCAGCCGTATAGTCAGCATCAGCCCCAACGGCACGAAGAATTACAACCGCATAGATTTAACATCGGCTCGAACAAATCTTGGTGTAAATTTTTCGAAAATCTCTAAAACTGTCTCGAGTTGTTATCGTTTAACTTTTGTTTTAGCGCCACAACCGTTTGTAAGGGAAGCGGTCGATCCTTTGCCGCGTTCACACATCAGCCAACTGGTGCGTATATATTATTTTGATACGATTTAGAGTGTCGGCTGTGTAATAATAATATTTTAGCATTTTCTAAAAGGGACCGAATTCGTTTTGAACAATATTTTCAAAATTTAGCGAAATTTGAGCACCGTCTTAACGGTGGAGCTTAATAGCCGCCACTGATGATTTGTGACTATAGAGAGTGTTCGCAATATAATATACTGACTTGTACGGTTGACTTTTTTTGTTTTCGGTTTTGTATTAGGAAGGAATGGTGAACTCGGGCGCGTGTGGACCTCCTGCAACCAACGAGTCCGCCGAGGCCGTTTACGGTATCAATCAGTTCCCGGACCAATTAAAGCAGCAAAAAGAGGAAATGCAACCGTTTAGATTCGCCGCCGACTTGAACACAACTTCGAGTGAGCATTTTTAAAATCTCCAAAAACCGTCATGAACGATAGTTGCTTACCTACGCGTTTTTTGAAGGAGAATTAGAAGGAGTGGTCCAATCTCTAAACGCCAAACAGCAAATAAGAATATAATACGTGCTTGTGGTCTCTTAGGTCCTCTGTATATATATATATAGATGATAATATACCTCGGTTGAAACGTTAACGATACTATGATAATTGTTCGAATCGCCTCGAATTTCCCGTTACCGCAAATGACATATTTTGTTAAAAAATGAACGCCGAACGATTTGAAACCGTCTTGTTTGTGATCGTCGAGTGGAAAGTTAGCTATTCAAAACGATTATACGCATACGTTGTACTAATTAGAATTTTTTATTTTTTATTTATTAATTTTTTTTTTTTTTTTTTTTTTAGCTGCTCATCAACTACCCGGTCATTTGCGGGGATTACACGTTCGCAAAACCGTACGTATACTATTATTGATATTTTGTACTCGTAATTTGGTCACTGAAATTCCGGCGCGACGCGTCACGTTTTTGTTTCTTCGACATAACATAACACAGCGACTCACACGGTTACATCTTTTTCGTTTTAGGCAGAACTGGTGAACGCCAGTGGTAGACAGACTCCAGCAATCAGCGAATCGGCCTTGGCCGTTAAAGGTATCAACCTAATTCCGGAGCAGCAGCTGGGACAAGACCGACTACAATCACCACACAGATGTCACACACCTTTGAGTAAATATTTCGCAACTATATTATTATCTATCAATGATTGTTTTTCGAATTGATATCTTCCTATACACGATGTCCCGTGTACACGAGAGGCCTTATAATTTTCAAAAAGACCACTTACACCTGAACAACCGATATATTTTTAGATTCTGAGCGCAGCTTTTTTTAGTTGTGGCCCGAAAACTCGAAATTTTCTTAACCATTTTCGGAAAACGGTTTACGACATTAATTGTTATCATTTTTACGGGTAGCAGGCGATCTTTTACGTTGAATACTACAAAAAAAAGTTTAGATTCCGGTTTGAATTTGAAAACGTTATTGATATTTTGATGATTTTCATAGAGTGATCTAACTCGGAAACGACTAACATTGAAACATGACTGTGTTCGATTATCTCTGTGTTTTCGAGTGAAAGGAGCGATCTGATCAATGTGCTTTATAACACAAAAAGTTACGAGAATTCGATTGAAATTATATGTTATTTTCCAAACAGTGTTTTAAATTTGACATATTTAGCGAGTGTTGATCCGAAATTTAGACTGAAAACCCAGATGGAGAGCAAAATAATATGTACCAGTTACTTAGTTTCTATAGTTGTTTGAAATTGGAAAATTGGCAATAATTGGTACGGACATAATATATACTTTATTTTTAAATCTTGAGTGAAAGCTTTTGAAAGCAAAACCTCAAAAAAACAAAACAAAAATGAAGGAAACTTTCAAAATGTTCAAAGTTCTACACCCAAACTTCAACTTGATAATATTAAAAATATATTACAGATCTATTTTATTAACCTGTTAATACAATGTGTGGATATTTCGAGTATTTCATCTTACGTTCAGTAATTTTGCAGTTTGTTACATCGAGAAATTGATCAAATTTTGTAAATTTTCGGGTACTAGCCTATTTTTTTTTTTCGCTATTGTTTCCGAAACATTCAACCTAACTTTGTAAAGATGAGAGAACTCTGTCGAATCCATTTTGATTATTTTTTTTTTTCATACTTACCTACGGTATTCATTATAGCCAATACGTTTTCAAAAATATAGCGCCATACGAACATCTACGAATTACGATCACTTTTTTTGGAAGAAAGTGTCGTGCTGATTTTATTTTTTTTAATTTTTTTTTTTTTTTTAGCAACGTCTCAACCGCGTACACCACAAGCTGTTCATTTGCCGCACAATCCCGTCCCCATAGTGGTACGTATAATACATGTAATATTAACCGTTCGTTCGATTTACTCGTAATAAAACGCAAACGCGAATCACGTCATAATCGTCTCTTCAATACCTACACTTTACGGTTTATTTATTTAATTTTTTTTTTTTCTTTTCTTTTTGGTTTAGGAACAATACTATATGGGCGCCAAAATAATGAAACAGCCTCCCACATACGAGGAGGCCATTAAACAGTTGGCGGCTTTGCGTAAACGGAACGCAGGACAACTGCGCGGAGAACCGAGTGATAAACGTTTTAAAAAATAATTCCAAGACTCGAATAAAACCCGACGAATACCCGCGTTGCTTTCAAAACACGTTTTGTTATTTACCTGTGTACATACGACGTTAAAGAAACGTATAATTACTAATCACGAAGAGTCAATCTAATGGAAAACATGGTATAATAATAGTAAACAAACAGAAAAAAATTCAAAATAAAAAATTATTCGTTTTATAAATGCAATTTACATAGACCCACTCACTCTGGATACGAAGGCATTCTTAATTTTTTGAATTTAAAATCATTAAAAGATAGAAAAAAAGAATTCCGTACAACCAGCTCGCTCGAACTACTTGGTAACAAACAATAGACGATTCATCTATTCTGAGCATTAGTACTTTAAAAATAAACATAAAATTTGAAATAGAGAGCAAAACAATAAAACATTATTCCCAAAACTATGTTAAGTATATGTCTTGTTCCCCAATAAATATTTTGCTACCTACTGGGAATTCTGCAGTAAATCTATTATTATACTCTGTTAATTAGGCATAATCTGTGATTATACAGTTAATTTTATATTATATTTCTTTTATGTCATTGTTTAAAATATTTTAGCACTTATGATGCCAAATGTGTTAAAATACGTGTTCTACATTGTGTTTCTTAACTGTTATATAATCACGTATCAACATACATATCAATATAATTTGGACTGGTGTCCGTTAAATAATCATGTCTTTGATTTATTCTTTATACTACTTACAAACAACGTATTTATCACCTAAATCATTTGGCGTTTTACACACTAGGCATAGGATTTTGTTGGCCAAATGTTGCAAACCAGAGTTCGACAACAAGTGGTCACTGTCACACTACTATAACAATGAAAAACAATTCCGAGTGATCACGGCCACATACATTGTCACTGTACAACTATGTATTTTTTTTTGTTATGGTTTGTGGGGAACGATGCCAGCTATTTATATTAAGACGCTAAGTTTGGCAGCATATTATATACACACGTATCAAAAAGATCAAAAACTCAACGATATGATATAATGAGACTTCAATGCGCACTTTCAACAAAAAAAAATTATTTTTCAATGACCGAAGTTTTTCGTTTTGTTAACAGCTCAGTGGCTGGTTGGTAGCATTCCTCCAAGCTTCTCAATTCTCTACTTTTCCTTTTAATTCATAATATGTTACGCACCCTAGATCCTTGACTAACTGATTTATGTATTCAAGTGGTGGTCTTTCTACCTTCTATTGAATTTATTATTTGATTAATTGAAATATATTCATTTTATATCCTTCTATTATTCTACCTAGTAGATTGCTATGTCTCAGTGTACGTCAAATAAGTTTAGCTCTTCTAATCTTCAGAGCTCTTAGAAAGCTTGTTTTTTCTCCTACTCTACAAAAAAAACTTCCTAATTTGATTTGTGATCTACCCAACTTATTTCAAAAATTATTCTCCTATAGCACCACACTTGAAATGCAAGTATGTTCTTTCGCTCATGCTAATTTTGATACGAGTTGTAAAAATAAAAATAAAATTTAAAAAATTACAACAAATACTAGGTATAATTAAAAAAAATGAAAATCACAAATCACTGTTTGCAAATACAATATTTGATGTTATTGTATAGTTGAAGTGCCTTCAATTTTAAAGCGCTCAAGTGCTTGATACTGCAAAGATACATTTCTTGGAAAATTGTTTTTAATTTTCATAGTTGTTATTGTCGTTTGTGTACGATAAGAAACATATCGTGTAGAGTTTACTAGAGATATCAACACAATGGAAAAAAACAAAAATAATTATTCCCAAAATACTAATTGTATGAGTACAATCGTATTACAGAAATATTAATGAATCAGCGAGTTTAACTCAAATGACGCATTTAAATGGACAACATTGACTTTACGGGAAAAGTTTCAATGTTTCGTAAAATAAAAGTGATTAATTTTTTTTCTAATTCAACTGACAGAATACATTTACAGTACAGCTACTACGTCCAATACAGTTCTTCGGTTGTAAATTTTATTAACAATTTTACTTAAAACATGGGTATCTATAACATATGAGTGCAAGTTATCACACAAGGAAGCACGGATATCTTAGTTCAATATGTTAATTAAGTTAAGAAATGCATAGTTAAAAGATTACTTTTTGCACTGTATGTTTATTATGTTAACAAATACACGAATAAAAAATAAATACATTTGGATTAGGTACTTAATAATTACTTAGCATGTGTACTTATATACAATAACTGTACAACTGGATTACAAAAAGTGTTGTGTTTTCATTGCAAATTAATAATAAAATTTACACTTAGGTTTAAACAATAGGAAAAAAGATTTTCAGATAATTGAACGATGCACAAATATTTACAACTCTTAACATCATTTAACCTGTAACTTACAATTTGTAAGTTACAAATCATGATTGTCAACATCTCACATTGATTACTGTAAACATGTAGGTATAAGAGAAAAAAAGTAAAAAATATTATCAATGTACCTATTTGATGTACAATAATTTAACGTTTTGATTGAAATTTGTTCAAACGTTCGTGTAAGCTCTCAAAACTCAAAGACGGGTCTTTTTCAGCTATAGCTTCGGCTTCGTCATCCTACAAAAAACAAAAATAATAAATATATTAGTTGGTACATAATACAAAAAAAACTTAAACTTTTAAAACAAAAATAATGAATTAATAAATGTATGATTCTCTATAACAGACATTTTTGAAAAATTATAGTCCAAATAGAGTGTTGTTGTATTTTAATTTATTAACTATTATGATTTAAAACTATATTCAATTGTTTTTTGTAGGTAATGTTTGATTTTTTTACATTAGATTTTAAGTTTCAAATGATAACAACAGTTGATAAACTTGTATATTTCAGTTTTTGGTTTTTACAATGTTAAAAGCATGAAAAAAAACCACTATTTTTCTATTTTTAACAGTTTTGCACACAAGTTCAGTTACAAATTATTTTGAGCTCAATAAATAAATGTAGATAGTTACCTGGGATTCCAGTGGAATGTATCCTATACAAAATTTTGATTTGGACGCTGACTGTAATTTAAGGCGAACTGTAGCAGTACAGATGCCAAAAAATCGATCACCATTTCCATTGGCAGCAATCAAGTCAACAGGTCCTAACATTTTATTGATCAATGATATAAGATGACTGTGACATTCATCTGTACTCAAGCCAGTAACTTTGAAATTTTTTTCATGATCCGTAATTTCAAATCTAAAATAAAAACCACTGTGAGCCAATAATACTAGGTAATCAATGTAGGGTGCACAAAACTTGACAAAACTGAAGCAAAGCGGTTGTCTAGAATCCCAAATAGTGGTAGAACCACTTCTTAACCCCCTAACGAATGCTGCAGGCTTCATTGTCTGGTCAATTTCATAGCATAATCTCTTAGAGAATTGACGTGGGTCGCTTGTTCTATCTTGAAAAAGACTACAACTGGAATTCCTATATGATTTAAATGCAAGTTTTTTAATACAGACTGCGCAATAAGTAGTGGATAAATTTTGAAAAATGATATGATTTCGAGTCTATAATGGCTTATGAAACTTTTTGTGTAAAAAAAATTCAGAATAATGGTCAAGAAATTGGAAGGACAATTTAATATTTTCGAGAAAAAAATTGCACAAGGCTTCATCCGTATTCTAATGACCAAAATTTCTATTTTCATTGTTGCCGCAAAATATGCCATGGAAAACAGTTGTCATTGGTTTCTCAATGATTAACCCTCAATAGTGCACAAAATATGAATGTTCTACTAGAACGTTTTTAATTTTCTTTTAGAAAAAGCTCTGTGTCCATATTGACAATATAAATATAATACATAAATTTGATCAATCTAATTTAAATGGTTTAGGAAGAGTAGACTTTCTTCGAAATACACAAATCAGGAAAGAATGGAGCTTTGCTCCAATAATATAGCCAAATTTTATTTTAGAAAAAAATTAATACAGACCTTGGTGATGTCCCAGCTTTGATTATTTTACAATGGTAAGTACATCTAGTGAATAGATTCCTAAAATGAGCATATGTTCTAGTTGCATAATATCCAGGAGTGTAGATAGCACAGGGTGAATAATAAAATGGAGTGTCATAAACAATCTAAAACAAATTATGAAAGGCACTGTAAACAATTTTTTTTAAACATTTTTAAATTCACAAAAAAATTCAAAGAAATCAATTCATATTCCCGTTTAAAAATTAACTATTTACACGGCATTTTTCCACTTTAAGTAATAAGTGTGCTGACTTTGTACATCTACACCTAAGACATTGTAATTTTTTATAATTGTCTAATATAATAATATAATTTATTTTTAATAAATTTAATATTATAATAATAAAAATGACAATAAAACAAAAAACTTGATATAACCCAAAAAGAATAAGTTGGGTAAGTATAAAATAACTTACTTGTCCAAAATTATAAATAGTTAGATCGCCACAAGCAATTGGCTCAGGAATTTTTCGTACTAATTTTTGTTTGACTTGCTTGGTAGGTTGACTTTTAACTGTTTTCATTGCGCCTGTAAAGAATTATAGTATTATTAAGTATTTTTGGAAAAATTCCCATCCATATGTTTTTGATAAGAACTAACTAACTAACCTACTTTTAATTTAGTATTCAAATGCGATTATACAATAATATTATAATAATAATATAATAATATAATAATAATATTCAATAACGACAAAAAAGAATGTTAGCAGGCTACAAAAATGTATTGATCATTCAAAGTGTTTGACCAATGGTAATGAAATGGTTATTCTTATTGTGTGTATGAATTTCAGGTTTCAAGAGGGCTGCAGAGACAAATCAATTTTAAAGAGCTTTCTATTAGCAATATCCTAGTACTAACAATATCTATAAACAAGTTCTTAATTGGTTTGGAATATATTTAAGTTTTACACCTTTCTTGAGTACATTAAACAATAAAAGAGATATAGCAATAAAAGCAATATGAAATACAAATACAAACTTAAAAAATAATTTACTGAATCTAATTTCAACAAAAAATAGTAAAAGATCTCATTTTTTAAACTATGTATAATTTATATTCCTGCACACGTTGTAGACTTGACTTTGTGCTATTTAAAATATAAAAGTATTATTTTGGGTATAACGTCCCCTTGAATACAAGGTAAAATAAAACAAGGTACATACTATTAGTGGTAATATTTTTTTTTTTCTATTTTCTTGATGGCATTTTTCTTGGTAGTTTTTTTGCTGACTGGACTTTTTTCTGGTTGGTTAGCTCCTGCAGTACCTAAAGATTTATTCTTTGCAGTTACTTTTTTGACCGGAGTTGGATTTGGTTGTTTAGCTCCTGGAGTAATGAAAACATTATTTTTTGTAGTTCCTTTTTTGACTGAAGTTGATTCTGGTTGTTTAGCTCCCAGTGAACCTAAAAAATTAGTAATATTTTAAAAAAAGTATATGTTATTGTGTGTTACTATGGTAACAATTATAGTCAAATTACCGAGTTTAGATTCAAACGATTTCACTTTTTTTAATAAAAACTTGCATTCTTCTTGTACAATCAAAAGTTTTTTTTGCGTCTCAGAGATTTCGTCACAAAGAGCTGCATTTTCCTAAAAATTAAAAATTGTTATTACAACAGGTTTTAAAAGGTTTGTTTTTAAGATGTTTAGCTTGGGTACGTAACTGTACTAAATGTAACACTATATAATGGTCAGTACAAAACAGAGAACACAACCTAACGAAAAATGACACTAAAAGTGAACAGTGTTCCAGTCAAAAGTAGTCTTTTATAATATTGATGAATTATCCACTAAATCATTCTACATAATTCCTTTAGTGTGAATATAATATTATGTTAAATGATATGAAAAGTAGTTTTTACATAAAGAATTTGGGAAGTATGGTTTTTTAGAAAATTTCTCTCACAAAATAATCTTACGATAATACTGTACTAGGTCAGACGGGTAATGTGTGAAATTTATTGCATAATAGTGTGCAAACTAAGTAATCAAATGATACAAAAAACCAAGACAATGAATAATATTGTATTGTAAGTAATCGAGTTAACAGAAATAAATTATAGAAATACATTGTTTGTGTACATAAAATAAAGTGAAAACTCCAGAAAAACGATTTACTGATAGGTGTATAAATGCAGTTTAAGGTCCGTTTGAATTTTCAAAATTGTTTTTTTTTTTAACTGCCGCACTGTGTTCTATGCCGAGTTAACGTAGTATAAACTACTATCGGAATTTCGCCATGGTTTGTAGGTACCTCCTAGATTAGATCTTATATTGTCATTTCTATAGTGACACACTAAATATAACTACCAATGAAATTATTCAAATACAAGCCAATGTGTGTTAAGGCAATAAAATTTTGTATAGTATCGAGCGGTTAACGGAATTGGTCGTTCTAAAACGCATGTAGGTTACGCAATAGTATCGAAACGTATGGACAATCTACAATAGCGTCGTCAAAAACTTATCCACCCGGACTGTCGATTTTGCAATAAAAATTAAGTAAAATAGTTTCTATCCTAATTTATTGCAGGTCATGCTTACAAAAACGTTTTCTTGGACGGTCCGCCTCAGCATTTTGCACTTTTTTTTGTAGTACTCGTTTTCGTCGCGCGAGTTGTCGTTTTTCCCGTCGCACTTTTTCTGATCGGACATCGTATACTTTTGTCGGCCCACTTAACAAATCAATACAAATTTTACAAAAATGCCCGACGTCATGGTCGGACGAGCCATTAGTATTGAATTCACCGGAGCGAATCGGTACACCCAACAACTATTATATAATAATGTATAGTTACCTTGTTTGGCAGAAAATTTGTATCGCAAATGCGGCTGCCTAAACTCTGCTTAAACTCGCAAAATAACTAAAATAAAAAAAAAGTGGTCGCAAGTCGCAAGTTACAGCGATACGAGTATACGGCGTGATGACTGATAACAATGTTGATAACAAAAAATGTATGTCTCTCCTTCTTGTTGTTATTTCTTTCCGACGAACGTATATTATAATAATTTCACGATTGGTAGACGATTGAAGTATATTTTTGATCGAGATCTCTCAGTGTATTTCGGTACGAAACTTTAAAAAAAATTAATCTATAAGTACTCGGTGATAAGTCTAGACTCATGACTATATTTCAAAACTTATGTTTATTGAATCGACCAAACGTTCCGCGTACGGTCGAACATTTTCAGTTGATCAATTTTGTCAAAAGTTACGAGAAATAGAAGAAGAAATAGGAGAAGGAAATAAAAACAAATGTCGGTTTAATGTTTATGCTAACTCGTTTTCTGGTTGAATACTATTTCCTAAAAAAGTCACAAAAAAAATGTAAATCATATTTTTTTATTCAATTATATTCTTTTATTATTAATAATCAGACACAGTTTCACAACTGCATAATACGTTTATTGTTTAGTATTTTTCTACAAATAAATGTGTCTAATAAACTCGTACGAGAAGAAAGTATAATAATTAGGATGTTTTTGAATTTGCAACTTTTTTTCTATTGTTCGGATTCGTTGCTAAGTAGGTTATAAATTTGTTTCAAACAAGTACAAATTAATGTATAAAAATTTTAAGTGCAACTTTTTGCAATTTTTTCAATTTTATTGCAATTTCGTTGATTGTCGTCATTTTCAATTCAATTTTATGTATTTTTTTTTTTTTGTGTTTTCACTTTTCTTGTTAGATTTTATAGGAATTATCTATATTCAATAAATAAAAAATACATTTTTTTTTAAAAACAAAACAAAAATAGTTTAGATAAAAAGTTTCAAATTTTGATAAAATTAATTGTAGGCTCTTGAAACAATAAGAAGACCGGACAAACTACCAGATTTTTATTGATGAGAATTCGATTTTGTACTTTTTTTATAATCTACTTATTTAAAACCTATCTAAAAGAATCACTTTATAATATTACTTAATAAATAAAATTACTTAATCCATTTCATCAAATAATTTGTTAATATTTTTTTTTTTTTTACGTTTTGGTAAAAAAAAAAAAAACCTTTCATTGCAATTTTCAAGTACAATTTCGGGGTTTTTTCATAGCAATAATGCAATCAATTTTATAACATTTTTAGTGCAATAACATCCGAGCTCTAATAGTAATGCTTTATTCATTATTTAGGTAATTTCATCATCGGGGGGGTGCATATTCATTATTATTCATTATTTGGTTATTTGTTAGGTATTAAATGAACCATTATTTGTAATTTATTTTTTCTACAGTAGAAATATATTTAGCCGTGCTTAGAACAATTTAATTTTATTCATTTAGATTTTGTTTTTTCCACAGACAACATTTCTTACCATATTGTTCTGTATTATTTTGTCATTGTTCTGCACTATTAAATAAGTTATAAATTACGAATGGACCTTTAACAACTAATAGACTTTATTACTTCTGCGAACACAACGTGTAATTGAAAAACTCAAAATTTAATACAATTCGTTTTCTCGGCGTAAGAATACTTTCAAAATATTTCGAAAACCATATTTTTCAACGCATACTAATTTTTTATTGCGCCAATATGTGAAATCCGCGCCGGTGTGAATGCTGCAGTGATCGCACGTTCACCTCTATCGCTAAAATTTCTGAAAAAACCCATTGAAAAAATTAATAAAATAAGTCGTAGTTTACAATAAAAATTCACAAACAGTTTTATATTTGTATTTTCCGACTAAACATAAATATTAATCGTTCAAGACTTTAAGAGTATAATTATGTTTTCAAAATTCTTACCAAGTTAATACCGCGGTTAATACGGCGGTTAATGCGTGTAAAATTGGGGAATCTTTTTTTTTTTTTTTTTTGTTAGCAAAATTAAATATTTTTTGTTACTGCGTAAGATCCCGTTTAAACCGTTTGAATTCCGTGACACCTGCAGTTGTGACCGCCTACTGTATGGCCTGAAATAACCAAACAAAATAATTTGTACTGTATATAGTAACAGAGTTTATTTAGCAACCATAATTGTTAAATCAACAACATTCGTATATCCGATGGTATAGAATCACTTTAATGTGATAAATATTATAGCCGTGTTTCGTTCGTTAACAACAATTTCTTTATATATATATATATATATATTTATATATATGTATAAATGTGCGTTGATTCAAATCATGGCTGAACGTCAACCGTTGATTTCCGACGAATCGCGTGAAAAAGTCATTCACTGGCTTAATCATCAGTATTCCATGCATCCTCTGCCCGTGAACGAGATGCCGCAACGGAGTTTGTCGGAGCAAAAACGACTCTACGCGCCAGACAATATTCATACTAAACTCGACTGGAAAAGTGGAACGAAACTAAAAAGTCGCGGTCTAGCGAGCGAAAACCCGCTTCAAAAAAATCAAGTAAGGCACCGCCGCCCGTCAATCGTTTTGATTTACGTTATGTGCCGCCCAGTAGTGCCTCCTCCTACCCTGCTGAATTTGACGATTCGAAAATATAATATAAACGTAGTATTATGCAGCGGAGGTTTGTAACAAACACAAATTTCAGGGGCGTATGCTCGTAATACAGACAGACGCAAATTATGTGTAGTGCAAATAAAAATAAAAGAAATTTTCCCGCCCTCTAAAGCGTAAATTGTACATGGTCATGGGAGAAGGCAATTAACGCCTCCATCGCCCCCCCCCCCCCCCACTCAAACACGCCCTTGGAAAATGGGAAATACTATAACAACGTCGCGAGAAGTTTAAGGAGAAAAAAACTATAAAAAAAAAATCGATGAAATCCGTGAAAGCTTTTTATAAAAAATCACTTTTTTTTATAAAACATTGAACGTTTTAAATTTTTAAATAATTGTTGGACAACGATAAACATATGAATACGTGTATAATATACGTGTACTCACGTGTGACATTTCTCGTTACGCTCTTCTGCAAAGTAAAAAAAAAAGAAAAAAAATAGAGAGAGAGACACGTAGTATATGTCCAATAGTGCTAATTCAACATCAAAATCTAACGTATTTCACGAGTTTAGAATTAATATCGAATTAAAATAAAAGCGATTCAATAGAAAAGTTTTTATATTGTGTTTCAGTCGTGCGGCGATTGTTCGAATGCGGTTTTGCCTGACGTTTATCAGAGGTACGTGATGTACGAGGATCTGTCCAACGAGATCAATTATATAAAACTCGATTGCGACGTCGATCCGGCCAAAATCCGACGAGAAATCGATCAAAACAGAACGTTCGAAAACTTATAGACGATCGCCGCTACCGATACGTGTATGCGAATTTTGGCGGGCACTCTTAAATAACCAACGCAGAGAAAAAAAAAAAGGAGTCCTTTCTCATTCGTGCGCACATTTAAAATTTTTTTTTTCTCCTATCGCGCAGTACGATAGTAACATTTATGCGGTGTGCACTAAATGGTCGCGGTTTCGTATCCTACGTGTAGATTTCTGTACAATAAAACTTTGTTTTGTTAAAAAATTTCAACACTTATTATATGTGTGTACGCAATACAGTTAGCGTAGTTACCCCGGTTAAGTGAACTTTAAATTAAGACCTATTTTTTTTTGTTATTTTCAACTTAATAGGTTAATTTTTTTTTTTACTATTCAACTCGTTAATTCAATCCGCAATGATTTAATTTTTTTTGAAACTCTTCAAAAAAAAAAAATAGAAGTAATGAGAAAATATAGGTAGTATATATAGGTGAGAAAACAACGCGTTGAGCACATCAATATCATACATACATTTTCAGTTCCGACGTCTAACCATGAGTTTTAAAATGAGTTTTAAAAAAAAATACACGGGTGATCGAAACCGATAAAAAATTAATGTGTAGTCATTAATTCGTTTAAAAGTTATAATCCGTTTATAGATTAAGGAAAAAGTGTGTTGAAACAGTTGATTCCCGTTCAAAATCATATAGTTCGTTCACTCGCATCGCGCGTTTCGACGTGCGTTATTCGCCGTCCGTTCGGAACAATGATTTCGTCGGGGGCGCATAACATGCATGAGATTCGCGTGTCCGAAAAGTGTGTGTCCGCGAGTGCTAGTCGTTTGAAAAACTCGCAGCGTAGATTCCGCTGCTGTAACGCGCGTTTCGTCTGTACGCACAGTTTGGGTGCTGTTTTATAAAACACTCGGAAACTACAATAATACAAATTATGAATTTCGAAAAATCACAAAAAAAAAAAAAACGGCGGATATTTTTCCGTATCGTGCGGTTTGGGCAAGACCTGTGGGAAAAAAAAAAAAACGAAAGAAACGAAAACCATTCGAACCGTAAAAGCATTTGCGCGCGCCGAAAATCCGACGGAGCGTTTTGGCGATTGACACTGCTCAGGTGACTCGCATTATAGAGACGCGAACGACGAGGGAGCCGTGGCGCGTGTGTGTTACCTAGGGTGGGGGCGATCGTCCACTCCTGAACTTTATAATAAAGTACGTGCAGTGTACGGGTGGGTGCTGACGCGACGCTTCGGTTGAGAAAAAAAAAAAGTGTTCTCGTCGTCACAGACTTTGTTGCGACGGTTCGGTGGAGAAATTAACGCGTTGTTTCCGCGGTGTTTTTTTTTTCAATCCGAGAAAAAAAAACAATAAAATATATGCGTGGAAAAAATATACCTAAATATACGTGTTCCTTTTTTTTATCCTCTTCGAGAACGCGCCACGTCAGTGCGCACGTTCGGAGAGGCGGCGGCTGGAAAAAAAAAAAACAACAAAAAATCGCTCCCCACCCGACCACTCTCTCTCTAAACCGAAAATCTAACCGGAAAGCCGTCAGCAGCGACGGGCAGAAGAGACCGGAGCGGCGCAAACGACCGCAAACAGGAAAAAGCCGTAACCGTTCCAAAAAAATCAAAAATGCAGTACTTATTGTACGCACATTTCGATGACAACGTATTTACAGTGTATAGTCACCGGGTGTGTGTGTGTGACAGATTATTTCAGAACAGCGGTACATAATAATTATAGTACACAAATAAACGTTCGCGCAGTTCGGCCTATCGGGATGTTAGCGGGGCTGTAAAACTGCAAGCGCGTCGAGAACTTTTATAACACGTCGTAGCGAAATCTCAAAATAATCCGAACGCGAACACTCTGCCCACAAACGTTCTGATTTTCGCAAAGATTCGCGATCGAGCCGCGGGAATCCGAACGTTACGGTTTTTTCCTGCGACCGTCGGACGACGACGGCTCGCGGACGCGGCGAGACCGACGGCTGAATGTTGGCGACACTGCGCCGTCGGACGGCGAATGGCCGACGACGACGCGGCTTTCGTCCTGCTGCTGGGTCTCTTCGCCGTCCTTGGTGGTCGTCGCCCGCGTCGTGTCGTCCGCGCAGCGCGTCAGTCGTTCAACGGCCCTCGCAGCGTTTCAGCGTCTACTACTCCCTCGGGTTCCCGCAGTCGAACAGTAAACACAAACTATAACACGGTGTTGTTGTTGTTGTTGTTCCCTCTCGCGACCCAATTATTTTTTTTTTTCTCTCAAATTTTTTCTCTCAATTTTTTTTTTCTCTCGTTTTCGCGCGCTCTACGCGCAGATTTTCCGCACCGGCCGCAACAACACGGCCTAGAACCAACACCGACGCGGTCACACGCCGTCGACGATACGCACCCGACCGACCGACCACCAGAGCGATTCACGGAGGGATCCATCGTGTCCGTACGACGCGCGGCGGACTTTCGGAGCGTCCGGCTGTTGGCAGTTTTCACGTGAGCATTTTTTCTAAGCTGTAATATTGTTGTTGATCGGAAAATCGTTCGTTCGCACGAATCGTAGTAATAATAATGTATCGAATGTCGCGTTAATAACCGTCATTACCGACCCGTGTTATTATAGATCAGTATGTCGGGAAACCGGTGTCATTTGACATTTGGTGGTGGTCATTCGACGCGCGTACGTACTACATCAATAACCGTGTTCAATAACCATGATCACTCTTTGTTCCTCTCCCGAGAAACTTCTTCGCCTCACTTCCGACTGTCTGGCGTCCGTGTTCTATCACTCCACTTATCGCTCACATCTCCAACACAACCATCCTTCTATCTTTTTCAATATATATATATTGCTTCCATCCATCTCTTCTTTGCAGGTCTTTTTTCCTATTTTTCCTTTCATTTTCGCAGCCGCTCCGACTGCTTCCGACACATGTCCAAACATCTCGGTCCATTTTCGCTCGTCTTAACCACTATTGATGCTAAAACAATAAATACGTCGTATACGCATTGTATCGATATTGCGACGAAACGGAATTCGTTGAGCTTCCGGAAAGCTCGGCGCGAGAGTACCCCCTTACCAATGTTTATTTCAGACCTTATATCCCGCGGTGTTGTTGTAAACTTTCAGCGGTTATGCTTTAAGAAGAAACTCCCCCCACCGGCTGAAATAAACATCGGTCCCTTTTAACCGTGTGTACCTACTTGACGTAAATACCATATATACTCGTAAACAGGGCCTAAAATAGTGTGTTCCCCGAGCACAAAGTGTGTACCCTGAATTACAAATATGTCATAAAAATCTACAGTTGCAATAGAATTCAAACAAAACGTGTGTGTACCCTGAAATTCAATATATTTTAGGCCCTGCTCGTATATACCTATATTTATATTGTGATTAAGACCTGCATGATTACACCACAGTCTGTGTTTTGTAACAGACGACTACGCAAGTTAAATACTAAGAGTCGCGTTTACAAACATTGAAAAGCGTCAAAAAGAACAGTTTAAAATGCTTCAATATAATGCGTGTCTATACGTAGGTATAGAATATAATAGGCCTGTCGTTTACTTTGCTGGGAGCGTGACCGACAGAAACAAGAACATAACTACATAAAGGCAACCACGTGCGCTCCCTATACGTTCCATGATTGTGGATTAAATTTTGTTAAATGAAAAAAAACGATTGTTTGTACTTTCTGTTATCAATTTGACCGACCGAATGGTTTTTCATTTCAATTTAAATACGCCACAAGTGATTTACGAAACGGTCGTACCTTTAACGCTATCGTCGACGTACGTTTTAATGATTTATCAGTTTTTTTTTTTTTGTTTATCGATTTATCACTACCGTTTTTCACACACCATAATGCGCGCTGTTTCGCAAAACTAACAGAATGTACCTACCGTGAAGTGTAAAGATATCTTTACACTTTATGGTACCTATGTCATTGTTTCCGTAGTTCAGACGATCAGTGGCGTATATTAGAAAAGGACGTCTATAGGTGCGTTTGCTCCTACCCCCCCTCCCCCCGAGGGTTTTTTTTTTCAAGATAGACTTTTAAAATTAAGAAATTCGCTAAAAAAAAAAATTGCTAAAGAGTAGATGCATACCCATACCCACGTGAATAAAAATTCTGTGCCGAAAATTGGAGCACTTTTCTGGAGATGATCATGATTCCATCGGAGAAAAAAAATAAACACATATACATTAGTACACTTTATATGACTTATCTAAAAACAACTCGAGAAAATTGATCGACTTCTTCAACACATTATTATTAGGACGGATGAAGTTAGAACATCATAAAATTTTCAAACAATTTCGATTATTTTTTAAAAAAGTTTATAGGACTTTAAAATTAACAACTTGTAGAGTATTCGACTCTCTCGGATCAATGAGTTAATAAAGCTGGGTCAAAAGCATGTTTCCGTTTAAAAATTGAAGTACATCTTTTAAACCATTGACCAATCCAAACCAGTGACCTACACTACTTTAAGACTTAAAAGATCTTTTTTTCTTATTATTTTTCGGGACGTTCCGATTGTAGAAATGTTCACCGTGTTCTTTATGTATGATATTTCTAAAAATAGGCGATTGGCCTGGGATAGTATTTTTATTAAAGATTTTTTTGAATTTTGAATTTTTTTTAATTTTGAGTCTTGATCCAAAAACGAAAAAGTCTAAATTTTTGAAATTCTCCGATTTATTTCACACAATTTCGTGACAATTGACTAATTACAAATAAATGTCATTTGGGCCTATTTTGATAGTTTTTTTGACAATTTATAGAACTTTGGTATTTTGGTGTACGTCTATTTTCACAATTCTATCGTTTCAATAAAACCTTTATTTTTTAGTTTAGGTTGTTGAAATTTAAATACTATGAAAACAATACCTGAATTATATCATTTTTTGAGCCAAATACCAATGAAATTTTACAACCTTCAATATTTTACAGAGTTTGTGAAATATAATACGTAGTTTTTATACTTTATGCTAAAAGTTTTTACAAAAGCTTCATAAAATATTTCCATATTAATTATTTATAATAGAGTAATTCAAGGCGATGTTTGAGTGTGCTACAAAATACAAATGCAGTGGCGTAAAGAGAAAATGGTAACCGGTTTTTGTTTCATGGACCTCGCAAATTCAAAATTCAAAATCAAAACGCTATTTTTTTGTTGACAGAGAAATACAAAACAATCAGTGAACAATTATAAATATGTATTTATTACAACAACACTAATGATAGACCGTTGTCACTCTTAAAAATTGCTTTCCTTTCCATTTCCCACCCTATATTTTTCACCCACTTTAAAAGTTCAAAAATTCTTTGAGAATAAAAAACAAATATGTTAACCATTACATAAATTTGGTGCACGACGACAACAACAGACTTATAGACTTAACTCCGAACTTTACAATTATTTGTTACTATACATACTCACAAACTGGGCCTTCCACAAAAAAAAAAAGTTTGTACCCCTATTTTACTTTCCTTAAAAATCATGGCGTCTGATGCCATTTATTACAAATAACAAAATATTATTGTTAGGTTTACCTGATATCGATTTAAATGAAAGTTTAAATTTTACGTTAGTATCTACTATATTTTACAATTTCACCATAATTATAGATTTATAAACCTAAAAGTATAAAAAAGTTTTACCTCGTTGGATAAAATGTTGAGAAATTGTATGATGCAATTAAAATAGAAAAAGCCGGAATCACTCTAGGTCACGTGGGTAGTTTGATGCTGTGGGTCACTATTTCGGAAGGTTTATCCTTAAATCTGTAAGCAACTAAAAATTTTAACGTTTTTTGCCTTAATTTTTGCTTAGTTCTTAAATTTTGTTTTTCAGCCATAACTTTCACAACAATTATCGAAATAAGCTGAAACATTCATATAATATTAAAATTGGTAATGACACTAGTTTCAAAAAAATTTCGAAAATTTTTGAGGTAAGTAAAAGACTTTGAATTTTTGATAACTTAATTTTTTTTTTGTAATTTATGTTCGATAAAAATTAAATTTTTTACAAATAATTTAAAAAATTTAACGCAACGTTCTCAACATGTAAATACATATGCATCTAAAAAATTTTGAAAATCCGTAGTCACAATTTTTATATTTAGTTGTTTAAAGTTGGAACATTTTCGAAAATTGGTCATACCTTTGACTATTTTTGGAAAAAAATTCGTAACTCATCCAAATTTGTTATTTAAGATTTTAAAATAAAACATGTTATGTAATACAAAATTTACTATCTGAACATAAAAATTTAAAAAAAATCCTCCGAATAGATTTTGAACGCATACAAATAAGTATTGAAAAACGGTGTTATTTGATTATAACAATGAAATCACACACTGTTGTACAATTATCAACTAAAACCGTTATAATTTAAAATAATAATGGTCCTATTGATTTGAAATTTTCACACGTTGTTTACATTGATAAACTAAACTAAACTTTGTGACTAATTTTTTTATTTCTCTATTTGAGTCACTGACCTCACTCAGAATCGTTTTTTTTTTTTTTTGAGCAATTTTTAATTACTTACATATTTAATGTACAACTTCTATAGAAACCTTCCAAAACAGTGACCCATAGCATCAAACTACCCACGTGACTTCGAGTGATTCCGGCTTTTTTAATTGATTTTAATTTGCGTGATATAATTTATTAATTCTAATGACCTTTAGAAATTTTATTAAATAACCAATCATCACCAATTTTCATGGTCATAATAATATGATTTGTTATATTTTAGAAATGTTGCCAATTCTGCGTTTTTATCGCGACAAACATTATGTAGCAAATCAATACTTTTTACCAGTATGTGATTTTAAATTTACTTGAATTAAAGTTGATACTTTAAATTATAAATTTTCAAGTCAATGTCAATCATATGTAATATTGTTTAAACAATTTATTGAATATGTTTGAGTTAATTTGAAAAATTAAATTTTATTGAAAACATACCAATTAAATTAAAACATACCAATTAACCGATAAGCATAATTACCCAAAAATCGAGCTTTAAACGAATAAGGAGGTTATCATATTCATGCACTTTGATTGATACCAACTTGTAGGAAAGAAAATTAAATAAGAGTTGTCAAATATCAAAGTGTAATAATTAATGGTAGATACATTATGAGTTAACTAATTAAACTTATACTTTAGATACATGTTGTATTATAGAATTAAAATGTTTTATTTTAGGTTTTCGCAATTCAATCGACTGAAACAGTCTCAGACATAAAAAGAAGTGTATAAAAACAAACATGAATTGTACTTGTGGACAGAAAAATAACAATGTTTGTGCTCATTCAGCCACTAGTGGTGAGGCAAATATCGACGATGGCGGTTCATCGGAAGAAGAAGAGGAAGTGGAAGAAGAAGAAGAGGATATGGAAGAAGAAGAGGATACAGAAGATTTGTTCCGTCCATCGACCAGTAACGGCACGTTTTCCAGCGCCACGAAAAAACCGGCTGCGGGCGTCGCTGGAACCAAAAGAAAGCATGTAAAACAAAATACGCAGAAAAAGTACTGTTACTGTACTTGCGAACAGCTGTATATGGATATGGACTTGCACGAGTTAATAAAAAGAAGAAAGGTACAATGGGCAGGTGAAGCCCTAATGCTCGATTACCATCTAGACTGCTTACAACGACGTCTAATGACTCTAGAATCGTCTCTAAGAAGGTTAGAACCTTCAAACACAGTACAAATTAAATTTGAGGAGGTCGTCGATTTCATCACGAACGAATCGAACGACCATGTTTCCGTTATGCAGAGATTGGACAGGCTCGCCAGACGTAAAATCTCGACGGGGGACCAAAAGCTTTTGAAGAAAGCGCTCACTCATCGGTTCGCTCTAAAGGAACCGACAACGAACGGATCGTTTCTAACCACGACTGTATTCATAGAGAAATTGAGACTGCTTCAAACCACGTTGTTTCAACAAATGACGTGCTTGAGATCTTTAGACGTACTGAACGTCGACTCGAGAAAAAAAATAATGAAAAATTACAGCTTGTACATGAACGCCAAGAGACGACGCTTGCTACGTAATTTTGATCATATGGACAAGCATTATGTGATTGCAGTGAACATGTGTTGTGGCATATTCGAATACAACGCCGCCGTGAAGAAATTGGTCGAACGAGAACAGTTAAATCAAAAGTCCGGGTCGCGTCAAAACACATCATCGCCAGTAAACACTTCACAAGTGCCAAACAACACGACGACAAACGTTGGCGGCAGCGATTCTAACACTGCGAGCGATACGAAAGGTCTCGGCAAAGCATGCGGGAGTTCAAAGAAACCAAGAGCCGAACAAACGAACGAAGTCGGTACTTTGGATGAAATAATTGAAGCGTACATACATAGAGTCGAGTCGAAGTCGGGCAATGACAAAATTGACAGACTGCTGGGGCAGTGCTTCGAAAAATACTACTCTACCCATTGGCCGACGGAAAATAACACCGAAACGAAAGACGAGGAGGAAAACACTTGCGGAGTGGTCTGGTCCAACAAAATTAGTCTTTCGGACTTTGATTTCAGTGACGACGACGACGACGACGGTGATAATGAACGTAAAAAAAGCGATAACGCTCCGAAAATCACGTGCAAGAAGTGTTTGAAAATAGTGAAAGTTGACGCCGTTCCGGTCGACACTGTTTCAAAGGCTGCGGACGCGTCTACAGAAACTCGCGCGGACCGACAGGATAGAAATGCGAAGGTCTGGAGTGCGATTGGTGTCAACGATATGCAGATAGACGGGACAAACACTTGCGGAGTCGTAAGCTCGCAAAAAATCAGTCTCTCAGACTTTGACTTCAGTGACGACGACGACGACAACGACGACGACGACGACAAAAATAACAAAACCGTCTCGAAGAATACGGCCGTAGATTTAGGAACCAGCGTGGACCTAGGGGTTAAAATCGAGACGGACTGCGACGAGAACCTCGACCTCGATTCTGGCGATCCGTCGGCGGCGGTATTAACCGTCGCGGCTGACGCGATCCAAGCCGCCCGATCGGCGGTGCTGGTGGAAATCTCGCCGGAAGCGGAGGTCACCACCGAGGTGATATTCTGCACAATATCCGATAACGATTACGGCCTGGACCTGGTGGAAAATGGATTTACCATCCCGGAGTACGATCACGGCAGCAGCTTGGATCAGCTGTCGTCGGCGGACTACGAAATCGTGGACGTCGGCCCGGAAGCGGTCCGAGAGCCAGAGACGGCCCGACAGGAGGAGTCGGCGCCGGAAGGAGAGGTGGTTTCGCCTCGGGTCGTCGGGGAGTTCGGGGACTTTGACGTCCAGAACACCGATTTCAGCAACGGTGCGGACGGCGTCGTCGCCGCTTCGTTCCCGTGCTGCAGCGGCGACGACATATCGTCGCTGCTTGGAGGGCTGATGGCGGAAGATCAGCCGATGGACATCGACGATCTGGAGTTTAACATCGCGTTCGGGGGTAGCGACGACTTCCTGTTCAGAAGTGACGACAACCCGTTCGATCTGGTCCGGTCGCCGCCCGACCTCGGCGGGTTCGACTGTTTGATGGACTTTAACGACGACGACAACGGCGGCGGCACGCTGCAACAGCCGGACGCGGAAATCCAAAACGGGTGGATTCACAACGACATCTTTCTGGGGGCGACGGACCAGGTACGTTTCGGCGTGCCGCAACAGGACGTGCAGGTTGACCACGAGCCCAGCGCCGGCGGTTTCGAGGTGACGGCCGACGCGTGCGAGTTTAGCTTCGATAACGCCGGCCCGTTGTGGATGTCGTGAACGGTTCAAAAGACGTATTTTTTTTTTTTTTTTATATTCTATTTAGCACGTGTGGTGGTAATAATATATTTATATATTGTCACTACGAGGCGCACACGAGCGGTTTAGTTTTAATTTTTTTTTTTTTTTTCATTATAACGTAATAACTAAATAACCTAGCGGTAGGTCTTGATTTGCGGGTGGACTGGCCAGTGGGTGGTGGTGGTGGTCGGGCAATCAAATACAACAATCAAAAACATTATGATAAAACCGTACTGAAAAATTTAAACGGCTTAAAAACATAATAATATCGAGTTCACTGCGTTGTCGCATCTGTGTGAGCAATAGTCTAGATGTTTGCTGTCCATAAAAATATCAAATACGTATTACCGCTTCGGCGTTAATTCATAATATCGGCGGTTCTTGACATTTTAAATTGTGGGCGAAGTTTTAATCTCCTGGGTCGACGATTTCCATTACCCGTCCGCCCCTGGCTCTTATAATAATAAGTATAATAATAATATTAGGTATAACAATAGCGCCGAAAACGCATTTACTTGCTGAGGCAAAACGTTAAAATTTTCCATAGTCGTGCGGTCTGTTCGAAAAATGATTCGAAAGACCGAACGTTTAAGTTCTATAGGTTGGTTTCGTAAGTTCATACAGTCTATAGATAATATTATAAGTTTAAATGTCTAATAACAAGTTCGTTATGAATACTGCCTAAGTTTAAAAATAATTTTAAGAGGATGTCGGTCGTCAGTGCAGCTCGAACGAATTTAAATCAACATAGGTACCCGCAAAAATATCGCGATGGTATTAATTTTGAAATAATTTACATAAAAACACACAAACACCATTTACTGTTTTTAGACAAGATAATGACAAGATTTCATCATGTATGATATTATGATCATCGACTAAAATGCAACGTAACAACAGAAGTTTTTACGTATTCTCTCCGGCATCCTCTCGTAAGCAAAATATAATACGATAAGTTTTGAATTTTAAACGTAGTTTAAGAACAATATTGAATTTGGCGTTATTCAACTATGATTTTATGTTCACGTGTATTTGATAAGTAATTATATTATAATATAAGGTTTATTATTATTGCATTGCCGTAAGCATTTCTTTTTAATACTTCTACTAAAACCAATCGGTATATTAAGAGTTAAAATCAATTTCATTTTTCATTAAATCGTTTTTGTCGGCGACCGTAAAAAATTTCTTATACGTCTCATTGACGAAAAATTATTAATCAAAAATACAATGATATTATATTCAGTACCTACAACTATTCACTTTTAAAAACAAAACCGCAAACACATTAATACTGTTAAATATTGTTATTATTATTATTATTATTATTGTTGGGTAGATTGGCTTGTGTTCATATATTATTTATTTTATTATAATATTTATAATGTAAGTTCACTAAGTCGTATTTGCTGCGACATAATTATTATAATAATATTTTCCGCCTTCTTTGTTTTGTCATTTCATTAAAAATTAATATTATTAGAAAGTTAAGAAAACAACATTACGTTTATTTCTTGTGTGCGTGCTCACTATATCCATTTTTTGTACGATTATATAACTTAAAACAACAGCAGTGGGCACGGCTCTTACATTGATATTCGTAATAGATAATTAAGTTAAATATATATTATAATATAATATTAATTTTAATCATTATTTTTCATTTATTTTATGGCGTTACAAATGTATACTTAAAGTGTTTTAATGGTACACCATTTCACAGGAGCTAATTTTGTAAGTATACGAAAGTAACGCCAAACTAATTATATAACAAAAATGTATTTAAATATGTTTATTCCTATATTACATCAACAATAAACCTGTTTAAATATACAATTTGTTGTTTGATAAGTGATTTCATGTACAGTTTTCGTACATCTACTTCTCGGTATAAAATTATAATAAAAATATGATCCAGGAGCCGCTTGCAAAAACGTTAATAGGACCGGCGAAAAAAATTGAATATTTAATTTAAATTTACAATCATCGAGTACTTGTGGTTATTATACATTGATTGAAAATTTAAAACTAATGATGTCAGTTAATTATATCAGTAAACAAACATCAAGATCAGATATTATTTTTCATGGTGTTAATTATTAAAATTTTACAATATTACAAGTTTTTGTTCTTTTCTCTTGCAAATTTTCAATTTTAGAATTTATTAATTGATTTTATTTTGAATTATCCTTAACGCTCTTCCAATTTAACGAATATTAATGTAGTAAAGCGTTTAATAAATGTTTTTTTTTTTTTTTTTTTTTTTTTTTTTTGTGAAACATAAAAATAACACTCGTAAATTCAAAATTAAATCTTCATGAGTCGCAGCATACATCGAGTGAAAGTCACCGTACGGTGTGTGGACACGACGAAAAAAATATCGTTTGTTTCTTTTGAATTGTTATGGATTCAAAATTGGTGTCCTAAAATTATTGTTTGTTACCAGTTCAAAATTCTCTAACTGCGGTAAGTATTCATAAAAGTGAACAAACTCGTGTTGTAAATGATTGAAATTATCTACGGCTTCATAGCTTTTTGTGACCGCCAAATTTCAAATCAAATGTTTATAATTGATGTATTATACTTTGCCAAAAATAAAATCTAAAACGAATTAAATAAATACTTCTAAACTAACTAATAAATACTAAATAAATATTGAGTACGAACTCTCTCTTTGCCTTAAATAAATTATATTTTTAACTACGTTTGGTTAGGTATATCTATACATTTTGACTATAGAAGAAAAAATGTATACTATTCCGCAAAATGGACACAGCAATTACATTTTACCAAACGTTTGTTCTTCTTTACTACTCGTACTTTTTAGTAATTTATTTATAAATTGATACACATACAAAAACCGTCAAAACATTTTTAATAAACAACCTGCAAATTTTATAATTAAGATATTTATAAGATTTCTTTATTCTCTTAATAAATTAACAAAGATAATTTAGTAATTTGTATGATTGCTATAAATTCTCTTTTTTTTATCTTTTGTGCACATTTCAACAATTCGATTTAATGCCAAAACGTTTTTTATGGTAAATTTGTTTGGACGTGTGCGAACCGAAGTATAATGCAATTTAAATTCGTAAAAAAAAAAGTACCTACGAAAGTGAAACTGCATCAGCTACGACAGCGAGGTGTTGCACGCGTAGACCAGACATCGAGAGAAAACGATTTTTCACAAACCGGTCGGCAAATGTGGTGAATTTGTAAATCAAAAATAAACAAAGGTAAGTATAAAATAATAATATTTTACTTTGCAAAGTTTCTACTTTCTATCAATTTTATGGAACCAAATGTTACTGTGAGTTTTCGAATTTTCGTTTTTACATTGTTATAAGTATAAAAATTTCAACTAAACCCGAGCAAATCAAACAAATTGACTTTCCAAGTCGAAATTCAAACAGATTGGAAGTCAGTTCACAGCTCAAACTCGTGTTAAACAAATGTTTAGTCCCATAAAATCCAGCCTTGTAAATATTATTCAAAGAAAAGAATTTAAATAAACATATCTAAGTATAGCATTCCAAATACTTATAAAATACGTTATAAATTTCGTTAAAAATACTGTTTATATAAGTATTATTATTATTATTGGATCCCAAGTATTTAAGTTTTTTTTTCTCTTTATGAAAAATCGGAAATGTATGCACTTAATACATGAAAGACAAAACAATTTTTTAATAATTTGAGTAGAATTTTGGCAATAATATGGCTATACACTACAGACTACAGAGTAGTGGATACTCATTAATTATTAAATGAAAAACTTAATAGTATAAAATAATTTATATTTTTTTAAAGTACTTTAAAATTTGAGGTTGAATAGGCACTTTTTCTTTGACGAATGAAATACTTATAAGTAAATGCATTATACTAAAGTATCTTTTTACAACTGTGCAGCCAAACACCCAAAACGCTAAATCTCATTTTGTCTAGATTCTATTTGTAACGTTGAGTTTAACTCAAATTAGAAATACAATGTTTTTCCATAGTTTTTTTTTAACACATCGTTTTTCTTCACCAGCCCTTTAAAAGTGTTTCAATAATTATTTTTAAAAAAATAAAATTTGTTTTTGCAAATAAATTTTGCCTATTTTCCTGTGGTTACCCAAAAATAATCACTTAGCATTGACCGTAGGATTAATCCAAAGGGTTTTTATTCCAACTTGTATTTAGAATATTCTAGTAATGAAAACGTACGATTTGAAAAACAAAAAAAAGCTATCAAAGTTTGTTAATTTTTAACAAGATTGCTTAACGGGTATCTTTAACGTCTGTGATGTCAGTTCGACAAGAACTATCAACTACTATTAATGGCCATTTTAGCGAAAAGGTAAGAACAAAAACTATTATTGCATTATTTTTTTACCCAGAACTGGGTTTATAGCGGGTAGTTCAAGCAGTAGCGCATAAAAAGAAGGGGGAGGCCATTGTTGGACTTAGAACACGTTTTTATACTATACTAACAATTAGTCAGTAATACTTAGTCCAAAAATACGACTTAATTATAATTAATTCTTTGAAATTTTGACTTTTTCATATCGTTTGGATACGTTTTGTACTACAATTTTGATTTTAATACGAATATTTGTCTGAAGTATTTTGATTCAAACGTCTAAAACTGTGAGTTAAATTAACACGAGTTCAGACAGTTTATTTCATTCAATTAACTTTTAATTTTATCAAAAAGATTTTGCTTGCTCAATCAACTCGAGTTGAAAACAATTATTATAAAGTTGCCCAGCCTTGCAATAAAAACATTTTAACTTTGAAAAAATTTAAATAAAATTTAGTTCCACACACATTTCAACGTGTACGAATAATTTTTGAGCGAAATATCGAAATTCTCAATTTTTCTGTCGTATCAACTCAATGAAAACTTTGTTTTTCCAGAAACTATAAATGTTGCCAACCTCGTGTTGAAGTTTCAAAACTTTTTGTGCAGAACTAAATTCTTTATCGCACAAAAACCACAAAAGAAATGGAAATTTTTAAAGTTCTATATTTGGCTAAAAAGTTTTCGAATTTATTTGAAACTTGGACCTGTAATTTATCTATTTAGATACTGTGTAGAGGTTTTGACTAGTTCTGTCTATTATTTTGGAAGTTATGGCTAAAAAAACTAAATCGATTATGCCAAAAAACACGTTAGCCGTGATTTTTAACGCGTTTTACCTGAAATTTCACTCGGTTTTTTTTATTGTAACTTTTACAATTTTGAACTCTTAAATTTCGGGCCACACAACGTACCATCAAAGTTTGTAGGCCTTTCGTTAGAAGTACAGACTTTGAATATCGGAGCGTTTCTTCTGTACGAAAACTTCATCAAAAATCTTAAAATTTCAAACTTTTCGCCGTGAAATTCTCCGAAATTCCCAATTTCGTTTTGGTTTTCGTGGTTCGACACGAAAAGTAGGCAAAATCTTAAAAAAAAGTACCGCCGGAGTCCATACGCCCGCTGAATTATTATTATTAGAGGTACCGATTTCGACGAACGTTCCTGCTGTACGAAATGTTGTTGACAGAAAGAGAAAAATTACATCATTGTAATACATTAATCGCTGACCCTTAGAATCTGAAAAAAGGCGAAACACTATAACACGCATAGGGGTGCCCCTATGGATTTGTTTGTGGTCACGACTGCCGGAGAGTACCGAACAATAAAGCTCAAATTATTCCGTTTTCGCCGTGCTTGTTTTAATAACGTTTTTTTTTTTTTTCCACGTGTTTTGGAAAACTTTTAAAAACCTCTGTCCTGTGCACAAACAATCGAAACGACCCGGATAAGGTACACAACTGATACATCGTCTTTACGTCAATTATTATGGTATTCCAATGGGCGCCCTCGTTGTCAGCGGGGCTCCGAGCCGCCAGTTAAAACATTTTATGTTTTTTTATACCCGCGTGTGTCCGTTCTTGGAAACACGGTCGTGACCCGTATTGTAATAATATGTGTAAATGTAGTACAGTAGGTAACGTCAAACGTGCAGTAGGTACCATGAAAATACAATTTTTATTCATGTTGTAAATGAATTATCATAAAATAACCATTTTAAATTAAATAGTAACAGTAGTCCAACACGTCGTGTACGATACATCAATCAACACAAATAAAAATAAACTCAAAATGTAATCTACGTTTTACGAATGGATGGTTCAAATATTGCGTAATGTACGGTTGTTGAGTTTTTGTATTTTTTCTTTTTTATTATCATTTTATCTCTCTTAACCTCTGAACTGTGCTCGTATGAAAACTGTCTAATCGCCATATATGTAGTATATTGTGTAATACTAAATTAAATTACTCGCCGTGTTCAAAGCAACGAGAATATAAAGCGGGTATTATTCTCAAACAAAACAACTTTGCGAAGACGCACCACACATCGGACAGTATTTACAAGATAAATCTTCTATTTCACAAATTAGATTGAAAAAAAAATATTTGTCAACATGTAATCCTCTAGATTCTATGTGTGTAGGACGAGCAATAGATGAAAAATTAGACTGTGTCACTCGGCCATGAGTGAAATCGTTTTATTCATCGGTGAACGCATAACTAGAGCTCCGATGGTCAATAACGCAACGAATAATAAATTATTTAACACGAGCGATATTATAGGGAAGCGCACGCCCGTGCTAAACACTCAAAAGCATACACGCGTACCATCCGTGGTCTCGTCAAGTGTACGAATAATACAAATAAACCAAACAGGAACACAAGCATCGGATCGTACACGAATTCGGTATAATATTATGTACTTTATCTTTCGTGTATAAAGACCAAAAAGTATATTTTTTCTGATTACGGACATTCGTCTTAAGCTACGAAAAATAGTTTCACCTCGTTTAAGGTCTATTTTCATTTTCACATAATTTTTTTTTTCGTTACAACGGTTATTTTCGGTTAAGAAATGTATGTAGGTGTATAATATTGTATACGTCAAACGCGGTACTAAACGCCAAAAAATAAACGATACACACGACGTACCGACCGTCGCCTCGTTAAACGTTGGAATATTAAAAATAAACTAAGTAAGAACCTAATTCGACTGCTAATTTCAATTTTTTTTTTTCACAAACATACACGGGTCACACGCGAAATCGGTACACTTTAGATTTCGTGTTTTTGTTCCAAAAAGTATATTTTTTCCGATTTCAATTCGAATATTCATTTAAAACCACCGAAAATTGCTTGGCCTCGTTAAAGATCTTATACATTTTTTATACGAGTAAAACGTATTTTTTTTTTCCTAACGAGTAACTTGTTTTCGGTCAAAAGCACCCTATACACCTTGAATTCATTGTATTGTACCTACGTGTACACACAAAGGAAGAATTCTTACATACTTTTTACACCATTCAAATTACTAATTGTTATTTATAGATAATATTATTCATTATTTCTAATGTGTATTGATACGTATGTTTGAGTGTAACTTTTTACTAATTTTTTATGGTTTGCTGAATTACGTATACATACGAATGACGACGACTGGCGTAACAATATTATTATAATTGTTATTGAGATTAACGTCACTCTCAAAACAAAAATTTCATTGTCGTTCAAAAATTTTTACTCTCAGAACATTGTTTTCTTGGAATTTTTTTCGAAAACGCGTGTCAGTTGTTTCACGATTCACATGCGGCGGACTATGCGTTTAGCGGTTACAAATGAGATTTTTAGTCGTTTGTGAATGTAATCCTATTTTTTTTTTTTTAGTGTGTCTGATCAAAAGTTACGAAAGAACAAGTTAGAAAAAAATGATTGCACATATTTTTTTGAATACACTGTCAGAGAGTTTTTTTTTTTTTAAACAAATAAAAAAGCCGGGATCACTCTAGGTCGCGTGGGAGTAGCGACTACGCTTATTGGGTGGGTCACTGTTTTGGAAGTTGTGGCTTAAACGTATTATCTGAAAGCAATGATAGCCTTCGAAAAAACGGTTCTGAGCGGGTTCAGTTTTCAAGTAAACGTCATGATGAAACCCAAATTTAACAAAAAAAAATTTAATGAAACTTTTTGAAATTTTTCCGCGGTTTTTCCCGTCACGTTGAAAAACTATTGAGAAAATCGATAAATGACCTCACCAAAGTACCATCACGATCGAATTTTCAAAAAAGAAAAGGTACCTACTGTACGTAGAAATCGGCGCACTATTTCTAGTGGAAATTTTGTCAAAAGTATAAAAAAATAAACACTATCTGTAAAACCACTAACTCACTCAGAATCTAAAACTGTTCTCGAAACCTGCGTAGGAGATATATTTTTTTTTTTTTTCATACATATATAGTGTGTTTAAAACCGTCTCAAGGGCACGACGCGCGCGCCGCTCTCCTCTGCGCTCGGCCCCGGGTCGACCAAGCCCAAACCAGTTCCCAGCAGATGTTCCCGAACCGGGTAACACGTAAGGTACACGATACGGGGAAACGACGGTAAACGGAGAGAAGAATATGTGTGTATATACATATTCATATTAAAAAAAAATGTAATGCGTGTTTAAAAACGCATCGTCAACACGACCGAGTGAAAGATAATTGGGAAAAGAAGTTTTCTATGCGCACGAATCTTTTAAAAAAAAAATAAATGAATCTTGTTCTGTACGTCGTGTTGAAACGAGAATTTTATAAAAATTTTTAAGATAAACATTATTTAATACTAAATTTGAATCTTTTTTATTATTGTATGTTCATTATCATACTTTCAGAACGAACTAATGACAATATTTTTATATAATTACATTTATAAGTAAAAAAAATTATTCGTTACATTTTTAGAACATGACACTTTTTTTTAGATGTATAATTACGTTTTATAAAAAATACAAAAAAAATTATAAAAAACTGTTTAAAGTGAAATATTTTAAAACAGTAAACACAGAGTCCGACGTCACACTTAGGGGACACATTGTTTTCTAACTGAAGAAGCACACGTTTCTCCGGCGCATCCTTTTCTTTTGCCATCAACAGTCGGTGTGACGTGGTGATGGTTCAAGCGGTCATAGCGAATGCGCCCTTCTCGGCCTTTTCTGTTTGGAGCATTTTTGAATCGAATAAAATACTCCTGAAAAATAGTTCTAACTGAGTTACATTATGACCAGAATTCACACAAAGTCTCCACGAATCGGTTACATCAATCAGCCGCGTAAATAGAGACCACCACGATTTTTTTCCGCAAACACCAATTCCATGGCGTGCTATGTTTTCGTCCATTTGATCCGTTCCACTCCCATGCAGTTGTTGTACATCAAAACACAATTTGGCATGCATATCAACTTGAACAATTTTTTTTTCTGTTTTTTAGAGTATCGTTTGGTCTTACTCCGGGGGTTTACTCCGTGTATTGTTGAGCCGATTGTAACTACTCCATCTAGCAAACAAACTCCACTATTTTTTTTTCCATATTATGATTCTGTATCTCCTTATTTTTTTTTTTTTTAGCATGAGTTTTTGATTTGTCATTGGACGTCATTTTTTGGTAATCTATTTTCTCTTACAGTCCCTGTACCACGGTAACCATTTATTTGGGTTCAATTCAATATATATATATATATATATATATATATGCTATCAACTGATTCTCATCAAAGTTCGAATGTCAATAACTTCTTATAAATTCAATTCATCCCTAAGTTTACAAAAACAAATTTATTCTATAACTTGGTATAGCAAAATATTATCAGGTGTGTCCACATTTTTTTTTTTCAACTCACAAAATCCTAGTGCATCCATCCATACGGTAACGCACACATTTCCACGTTCACTGCATAATTGTAATATTCTAGTAGAAAATACATCGTCTCGTAGATGTGCTCGCAAAGATTCAAAATAAATTCTTATATATATAGTTAAATGTATAGTTTATGCATGATTATACTTGCTCTAGTTGAAAATCCATAGCGAAAAAAAAAATTTTCTCGACGAGCAAAGCGAAAAACTCAACATCAAATGAACTTACTGGTAATAGAAGTAACCAAAGTGCTAATGTCAACGAACACACGGAGAAATCATCTCTTAACGTTCGAAAAGTGCATTGACTAAAACTGGTTTTGATGGGGCTTAAAAATAGATTCTACAATGTTACCGTGTTATGGCGACATCAGACATGTGAAGGGTTAATGCATCGGCTCTCCCGTTTTTTTATTTTTTTTCTTCGTATTTTCTTAAACAACCAGCCGAGAGCAGGTGCACACGATGCCGCCGATAATGTTTTTATATTATGGTTAATTTTTTACGGTGTCGCCAGCCGAACGACGCACGGTTCGGCCGATCGCTGGCGGAGAACACACACGCGCCGCCGTGTTCTCTTATTACAATATCACGTAGACACGCCGCGATTTATCGTTATTATTTTCTACCTACCCCGAACACGGGGTTATGTGTTTCGAGACGCGGTCGAACAGAACGATAATAACGGACCAGACGAGTCGAAATGTTTTTTTTCTCGAAATCTGACGCGCGTGTGAATCCGACGTTTTTTTCTTAACCCGGGGATTAATGTGCCTGTAAACGACGAAACGACAGCCTTGGGCCGCATGTCTTGTACACATCACGTGAATAAATAAAAATACACATAAAACATGGTCATATTATGTGCGCGCGTGTAATATTATGTTCTGAACCGGAAAATTTTTATAATCGTGCGCATATATTTATTATTGAACACGTATATATATATATATTATTATAACATTATACACGGAGCGTATTGCTACAACTTGATAATTTACGACGAATATTATTTTTTATTAGGTACGCGCTTATACATACTAGTTGTTACGAAGAAAGTTAAAAAACAGAGTACAAAGATTTCGATTCGGCCGCATTCTACGGGCGTAAAAAACAAAAAAAAAAAAAAAAAAAAACCGTTTACACGACACGCGCAGTCATTTTAAACGCGACATTTCAGTTCGACTTAAACTGTTGTGTAACAGAACCACGAAAGTAAAAAAAAAAAACGTGTTGCCGCGGCTCATTCGTCCTTCGCAAAAAAAATTAAACTTCGAATATAACATTTCTTCGTGTAAAACGTTAGTTGTTCACGTGCCAAGCTCGTGTAGAATTTCGATTGTATTTTCTCGAGTCGTAATATTATCACGGACCGAAAAACAAGCGCCGAAGAACTGACCTGAAGTTCTCTTGTCTTCGGGTAGAACAGATATGATCGATGCACGACAAAAACGTATAACGTAATCATGTCGATTATTATTATCCGAGTGAAACCGGGAACTCGCCGTTTTGTTTATTACACATCGTAAATTATATTTCCAAACGGAAATATCGTTGTCTAATATTATGTAAGAACATACGGCTGTTATAAACCGTCACAAAGTTTAGCAGGTCATTTATTTTCAATTTTGGTCGCACACAACTGCGGTTTATAATGATCAATTATGTTCTCACTTACGTGAGACCCGCTCACGAAAAAATAAAATAAAAATATTACGAAAGAATTCTCGAGTTGGCGCGGTTTTCAACATCTTTTAGCATTTTGTGTTTGTACAGTCACTATACCGCGACACTCGAGTAAACGTGATAGAATAACAATTGAAACACAATGGGAATAATTACGTTTAACCGTGACGCAACCGTACAATTCACAATACCTAATATTTTAGTTATATATTATAGCTGTTGATGATGATGAAGAAGAAAAAGATGTCTTAAATGAAAAAAAAAGTCTCGTATTTATGAATTAAAAACGTCCCTACCGACTTAAATGAGCCGCTATTGAATATTGGCCATTCGGTTTTGTTAAAAAAATTCGACTAACCCGAGCGAACTTGATTACCGTTCAGATTAAAAAATTCTATGTTCTGCTCTTGGCCGAGTAGCGACTTTGTTTTTCTATTTTGATGGAGTTCGGAAGTCGTACTAAATTTAGTATTGAGCACTCGTGACTATTTATATTAAAAAAAGAAAATACCCGAATCACAAAACAATACACTTTTTTTTATTGCGTACACGTATTTCAACAACAAAGTTGTCATCCTCAGCGTCAGTCTACGACATTTTTTTAATTGGAGGAAGTTGTAGTTTGACACGTTTATAGACACTAAAATTTGTAAGCAACCGACAAACATTTTACAGAAAAATGCTCGTAAAATTTGACAGCAGGTAAGTGTAATATTTTACTCGTCTGTATGCGACGAACACAACAGTATCTTAATACTATAAACGCGTATTAGGTCCGAAAAAAAAAAAAAAACACAACGACGACGAAAATCTAAACGATCCGAAACCCGTCCACGCCAATGGACGAATTAATTATTATTTGTTTTGTTTTTCTCGAAAATGGAAAACCACTTAGGTCTCTTTCTCTCTCTCTCTCTCTCTCTCTCTCTTTGTGTGTGTCTGTCTGTCTGTCTGTGTCTCGTTCTACGACATTCGGACGCCAAAATACTTGCACAGTTCCTCGTACACCACGTAGCTGACGGAGACGGACGGCAATGTTTTCACGAAGCTGCTGGCGAACCCTCTGTACAGGCCGCGAAAGTGGGTCACGCGCGGCAGTTTTCGTCGCTCTTCGGCCGCAGCCACGTGTCCTGAAAAACACACGGGCACGCCCAGTATTAATAATTCGTGTAGTGTTATAGGGATAATTTTGTCGACACCAATCGAACAAAAAAAATCATAAAAATAATTTTCTCAAGAAATTCGAACCGATTTTCCAACTTCGATATTATGGTCTCGTGCAAAGCATATACATTTAGGATTGGAAACGATTGTGTAACCGCGGGAAAGGGGGTTATAACCCCTTCAGAAATTCTTTTTTCTTATGTCCAAGAGCCGCTCAATATGCTTTATGATCAATACGACAAATCAATTGTATATATATTTTTAACGATGTAACCCCCCCGGGAACTAATTTCTCGTTACACCGATGGTGGAAACAATATATGTCAACGCATTGTTGAAAGCTCACAAACTCAAAATAAATATGTTTCGTTCATTCCCAATCAGAACGATATCTCTTACTCGTTGATATGAACAATAATTATTGTATATTATAATATTTCATTTTCATTCGCGTATAAACCTCATAAACGATATTGTGTTTATTTTTGTTTCGCGTGTTCTGGCTGTTGTTGTGTTCATAATATGTTTGTGTTTTATTTTTATTGTCTAACTAGATGGTAGACGGAAACTAAAAATTATCATAGTATAGTAGTTAACACTCTCGCCATTATAATGTATAATCGTTAAAAATATATATCATTTTATCAACATAGTCAAAATCAATTTTATCAATATATCAATACAACATTGTTGTATTGATTATTGAAGAGTACATCTGAACCTTTTAACCACTGTGTATACGTGTTAACTTGTCGTGTACTATCCTAGGAAAATACAATTTGTAACGTGTAAGTTATGTATCGGCTAATTTAAACTATATAAATAATTGTATTACTTTACACACAACGACGGATCTCCTAAAAACGGGAGCCTCCTCTGAATACCAAGAAAAAAACAATTTTTTTTTTTTTTCACGCGAAACCGAAACAAAATTTACGTTTGACTGCCTATTTTTCAACAATACTACTATAACTCAAAAACATTTTTGATGAAAATATTCTATTATTATAAAATTAATAAAATTCGCTCAAGTTTGGTAATTAAGACAATGGAGTTTACCAAATGTTTTAACCGAGTTGAATTGTTAAAAAAAGTTAACGAGCATTTTAATTCGATCGGTGAAACATCATAATAAACCATAAATAGTTTTAGAAAAGTCTGTACACCTTCTACCGTATAAGTTTTAAAGTCCCGGAAAACGTATCACTCTGAGCTCACGAAAAATCCTCGGATCCACTGAATCTAAATAGACCGTGTTTCGGTCATTACATTCGTGTCCGTCGAAAACATCGTGTTTCTCTTTTTCCCGCACATTAAATGCCATCTGTGATTATCGGGGGAATGGGGGGGGGGGCACTGGGTCGATTTTTTGTTTTAAATCCAGAACTGTCATGAATCGAGTAAAAAATGTGAAAAACAACTAAAGTTGAACACCACAAGTCTTTGTCAACGCCAAAAACAAGCGAGTATACCGATGAGAAACTTAACGAGGAAACTCGACGGTATTCATTATTTTAGTACATTAAAATTAATGCGTATCCACGTATAATTATACGTTGCACAAACTTTCCGGTTTGTCTTGTTTGTCGATGTTTTATAGTGACCTTACAGATTTCCTGAAATTAAAGGAATAAAAAAAAAAAAAACAATTCGAATAACACTATGTATATTGCTTCACTATCGTATTCAAATTTCTGTCCGACTCGTTTGTCGACTCACTGAATTTCATTAAACAAAACCGTTACCAGTGCGATCGGCCAAGGCGGATATTACGAAATACTAAATAATCAATTTAAACTACTATGCTCACTTCTGAATAAGCGATTAAAAAAAAAAAAAATGTTTAGACGGCACTATACTAAAATTACCTTCGTATTTATAATATAGTTGAGATTGTACGTAATAATGCAGTATGCGTATTTATTGAACACCGCAAAATATTAATTTAAATTAAACATAAACCGTTTATTTATAGTTTTTTAGTTAATTGATGCGAAAACGTTATTGCGATTTTTGTTCGAATAATCGTACCGCATTCTGTATCAATAACAACTATAGCCACAAACATAAAAAAGAGCGTTGCAACGAAATTCAATGCGGAGATATTAATTAAAAAGAAATTTTATTTTATGTCATAATGCACGTTTTAAACAGGTCCTTTTTTTTTTTTTTTTTTCGTTTACATTTATCGATTGTGAGTCGTTATGAATCACGTTTAGTACTATGGAATTGCGTTTATTGATGATGCACTGATGAATTGATGTAACAAATATGTTATATTTTTTTTTAACATTCTTTTCGGGGCGTAATACCCCTCAAAAGTTGGCTCTCTAGAGACGCTTTCCTTTAGTTAACTCGTTTTTCGAGTGACGGTGTACGAACGATTGAAAATCGCTGGAAATACTCTCACGTATTGGGTAAAGTTAAAACGTCAGAATTACTCGTATTTCAAACAGTTTTTAGCCGAATCGAGATCCCCAAACTGCGTTCACGACTTGTCGGTCTGTTCGACCTGCCGCAGCGCTCGCCCGGAATCGCCGTAAACATCGCACACAAATTTTGTATGAACATCAAACTATACATAGTCTTTAGGCTGCAGGCGCGCCGTCCAAAACAGTGGCCCACCCGAAACTGTGACCCACCGCGGCTCGGAATGTATAATTTCTCGTCAAGTTCTCGACGACATTGGCCGCGTTATAAAACGTTTTTATTTTTTACTATACACGCCGTGCCGTTTAAAAACATTATAGATAACGGGGTTGATGATTTACAGTGGGTTCAACATACATTACAGCGCCATTATTGTGCTCCCGGACTCTCGAAACGCTATCCGATACGAAACGACGACGACGACGCGTTAAGTGTATTTTTTTCGTGAAGGTTTTTATTTCCACTCTAAGAAACGAAAAAAACACAAAAAAAACCTAACCCCCAAATACACCTCTCTAACCAGACGCGGCGGCCACGCAACTGTGTGTTTTCGTGATCCGCGCGGCGTCGTTATTGCCCATGTCGTTATGTTCGTGCCATGCAGACGTATCGTATACAAAAATAAACATTCTCCGGAGCGCTGGCGAACGTCTGGCAGCCGCATTTGGTCGTTATTATAATGCGTGGGTTGTTCGACAGTCCCTTTCCACTCCCCCAAGACCTGGCGGTAGAAGAAGACTACATCGCACCGCGTTGGTCGGCGGCCAAGACGTAATCGGTAGGCAGGTACTATTAATATTAACCCGCGGAAGAATATCGCGTATTTTTTTTTTACGTCCTAAAAAAAAACGTTATTCAAAACCGAAAAAAAAAAAATGTAGTTCGCATCCGTTTCCCGGCGACACGTTTTCTAACCTAATCCTATCCGAACCTATATATTTTGCGAGTTTTTGTGAAATTGCCATCTCGATTCGCTCATAAGTTTAAAATACGACAACAACAACAGTTCAATAGATACTCAATTATTTTAATCAAATCTGTAAAATCCCAATACGTTTTTCGCCGAACCCGTCAGAATCCAAAACAACGTTGTAACGATAATATTGTATCCAGAACAAATCCTCGTAAAATCGATACGCTTTTTAAAATTTTGTAGAGTTCGTAAGTCGAAAATGATTGCTCTATTGTAAATCTGAACGCTTTTGGTATTATACTTCGCGGCTCTCCGGTGGTATATAATACAACTTTTCGGAATATCCACCACACATTGGTGATTGTATCGGTTTAAACTACACTCGTAGTCTATAATATTATATATCTATCAACCGTAGTGAAAACGTTTCGGTTCATTTCGACAATCATATCCGTTACCTACAAAATTTATTCTTTATTCTTACATCGCGCTTTATACACATTCTTTAGACGAACGTTCTGTGTTCAGCCATTGGACACCAACGTGCATAAACAGCTTATTCAAAGAGTGGTTGCCAAAGTTTCTGTAAATCAACAATCGAGTAGCCTTGAAACAATATATTGTGCGCGTTGAACGAGAGTATTATAGAATATTAAATACTACTATAGCTGTTCGCCGCGAGCAACAAACTGACGACAAAGAGTTACCATTGGCATTTCTCACAGTCGAGAAAATGACACTATACGATGAGACCGCGTGACTGTACCGAAACCATTGTGAACCAGAGCCGTCTAGAGATACCTCTGCGCGTAAACTTAACTTTTTTTTTTTCTCAATTTGAAATCTACAGAGTCTAGTTTTCTAGATTTTTCTGTTCACAGAGCGAGGATGAACAGTAGTTTGGATTTAAACTTTAATTTAGTTTGTTGACGAGTGTGTAAAAATATGTATTGAAAAATACAGTACGCCTAGTAAAAAAATCGTCATGTTCTCAACGTATATGAATAACACATGATATACTCTGCTTGTATGTACATTTATTATGATCTAGGAAATTTAATTGGAAAGTTTTGTTTAGGGTCATTTCGGAAAATATTAATTAAACAACCTCATCTTGGCAAAAATAAAATGTTCGTAATCACGAAAACGTCTACTATAATAATTTGAAATGAAATGAAATGTAAATTTTTGACGACGCGCTTGCCTTAAATAGTTGAATAACACACTTACAAGTGCCATATTAATAACCATTGCGTTATGGTGTGTGTAAAATCATGTTAATTATTGTTAATTTTTTTTTTTTTTTCGTAACAGTGATAATCATGAAAAAAATCAATTTTGTATTTTTATTCAAAGCGTGTTCCATAATAATCGTCTATTTTCAAGAATAAAATTAATAATTTTACAACTTCATTAATTACGAGTTTAAAATTGAGAAGTTAAACAAAAGACTCATTTAAATTCGTCTCAAACATGCTTCAAAACTGGCCCGATTGCGGAGTACGAAATACGTGTGCATGAAAAAATCGGAAATTGGTGCTTGAAAAACTTGCCCTCAAACATAACGTGTCATATTGACTTAAATATGGTATGGCGTTTTGAATAAATCCAGACGAAACACAATTTTTAAAATTTAAACACTATTTTCGTTCAAATTAGCCCCCCCCCCCATCTTTACGTAACACCGTACGTAACTGGATAAAACAATAATTTTGATGGAATTTTTTATTGAAAAAATTTACACCACTTGTAACCGCCGTAGCGGTAAAATGTCAACCGTTTTCGTCAACACTCCATACTCATAAGTGTATTGCTATTGTTTTTAAATAAAAATAGTTATGCATTCAGGAAAAAACATTTTGTGTTGGAATAATCATAAATAATCTCATCGCGGCGTAGTAGCTAAACCGTTTGTAAGAACATGTGTTTATTGTTACGCAGTGCACAGTTGATAACTTTTGACTCTTCCCGGACGTATCTACAATATGATGTTTTACACTCTTAATAAATCGTTCGATCATTCGTACAGTCTACACACTTCGGGGTCACCAGAGTACATCATATATCATCATTGCGCTCGCCGAACAAAACAAAAATTGTACATCGATAAAAAATACACAACGAGCAACAACGTGACTGCAAGTCTGCACAGAACAACATGAGCATAACGCGCGAGCTGTACTACAAAACAACACTATTGACAGTTGCTTGTTGCGTAATTTACAAAAGGAGGGTACGCGAGTATGGGAAAAATAATTCATATTAATGCACGTAGGTACCTTTCTAACGTCAAGACAAAATTTAGACTCACAATTAGGTAGGAAGGGACCTTACAATTTCATGAAACCGCGAATGATAACTTCCAAATTCTGTTTTTAATGTTCACGTTCTTTCAAAAAATACCTTTTCGTCGTCCGATTTTCCCTAAATGCCTACCCTGAATGTTAGTCCCAAACAACGTATTTTAAAATCGCCGTGCTCAGACGTATATTTCAGAGGAATATGAAAAGCTAGAAAACTGCAGAGAGAAAAATTTTTTTTAAATGAAATTGATATTTTATCGTGCCAATTAGTATTGAGACGTCAATTATTTATAACAATGTTCGTTTCGGTTTATTACAACTCGTAAGGTTATCTGTAAACAACTTGCTATCATTATTTGTGGAGTTTGGCATCGCGTTTTTTTTTTTTTTCCGGCTATCGCACACAAATTACAGTTGTGTAGACGTTTCCCTTGCCAAACACACAATACTACGGATTGATCTAATGACACGATAAATATTCTGAAAACTGATCCGAACTCGCCATGAAGTTTACTTGAAAACGATTTTCGAAAACATTTTTCATTTGTCAGTCTCTCTTCAGTTTAACCGAATTCGGTTTGCGTGCAAATCAATGGTATAAAATCAAAAATGTGGGGGAACGTCGTTTTCAAGTAAACTTCGCTGAACGAACTCGAATCAGTTTTCTGAATCCGTATTGCATCGTTACAATAAATATCGTATCGCGCTACATCGTACTTTGCATACAAAATTAAATCGTCACCCATCACCGATTCCTAATTGGAAAATACATGCCATTTTCCCACAACAGCTAGTGGGTAGAGGTACTTTTACATATTATAGCGTGTCGATTGAAGGTTTTTGACCCGTACATAATACGGCCAACGTACACGGCAGAACGATTAAACGCCGTCGCACAAAAGTGAAAGATATAATTTAAAATATATTGCAAAACACCGTGTACAGCTGTTTGGTCCATGCGATTATTATTATTTTTTTGTTTTGACTCTGCGCCGTTTTAAAAATTCTTAATTGAATCGCTCAGTTCGTTAATAACGAACGTCATTTTCGTAAACATTGCCATATTATATTATTACTTTCAAATTACTACGATTTCGTACCAGTGGGTAGTAGGCGGCACCCACGACAGTGTCTCAGCGTTGACACAAAGTTAAAAACAGATTAAAATTCGTAACACAATCGAAAGTCTTAAAATATTTCAATAAACAATAAGCGTTACTGAAACTATGATGGATATATAATGTGGCTTAAGTATGGTGCTTTTGAAGAATTTCTATGTACCGAAATTGCCAAGGAACTCAATCAAAATACTGTGTTATGACTGTATTATATGCTACCACAAAACAGTTCTCACACCAAAAACCAACAACCTAAAGTTGTGAGCCTACCTTAATTAGATACATTCATTTTTTTTTTTGTTTTAAGGGTGTAAAAACATTTGAAGTATACCTTTATTTATACCTACATAAAAACGACAACATTTCCGAATTTACGCGTCTAGAAACTATAAAGTTTTCGGGGTGCGACAAAAAAGCTGCCGTACATAGGGATCCGCTATGTTAAGCCGATCGAGGTAATAATTTACATACATATAAATGTTAGATGTTTTGTCACGTGCATACGAATGTGTTGTTATAATGTCGTGCGAAACGTTTCTCCGAGTTTAAATGTACGCTACAAAATATAATGAAATATTATCATCGAACGAAATGATCTGCCTTGGGCGTGAGCACTACGGGAATGGAATGCAGTCGGATAATATCGTCGCTCTCCGCAGCCCGTTCGAAAGTGGATATTTTTTTTTTTTTTTTTGTGGGCTCCCAAAACCAGTCATTTTAATTGATTCCAAAAAAAAAAAACATTATAAAAATACGTGTGGGCACATAGGATTATCAGATTGTTCGACGGTTGGGAACGTTTCGTCGTCTCACGTGTCAGCAGGAAAAGAGAATGTTGCTTGGATACATGCGAACGCTGTATTATCTACTGAATTAATCTATTGTGTCGTTCGGGTAACCGGAGTAGCGTATATACGTATAATGTGTACGTACGTAACCGGAGAGACCAAACCGCGTGGGTTAATATTATATTATAAATCAACTGTGTCTATATTTTTTTTTTTAACATAACGTTGTAATAATTTCGTTTTAAAAACCGAACGAAGGCTTGGGGAAAAAAAAAAAATAAAATACTACAAAAAAAATCAATCAAACGCACGCTACACGCATCAGAAACAGTCCAAGACATACTTGTATTCAAAGCCTATATATTATTTACTCGAATTATGTTTCTTTCAAATCGCCTACAGTTTTACACACAACTCCATTTCTCGGAAACGTGCGTGCATTTTATAGGATACCATAATGTATTATTATAAAAAAAGATTTTAAAAATTTAAAAATCTGATTGTTGGCCGCACGCATCCTACCATAATAATATAGCATCTAAACACATGTACGGCGTGTATTATATAAAACAACATTTTTCCAGAGTTTTTATACGAGTGATACAAAAGAAATCATCTTTTTCCGTATAGTACACAAACAACCCTGAGTAGTGTGTTCACCGCGTATTACAATAGAAAAACCATACAACTCAAAGAGAGAAAATAAAACCGATGAATACGGAATACCCGTAGATCCATATATAAAAATCTATGATTTTTGAGAACCATCACCGGAACCGAGACCTAAATGAAATATTATTACAGTAGAACCTGAACCGGAACCCTTTGTTTGAACTGCCGGTATTTTTTTTAACCTTTTATTAAATTTTCAACGTTTTTCTGGGACATTCAAATTTTTTATCGAAAAAACATTACAAAAAAAAATAAAAATTTTCAAAAATTCAAACCAAAACCCTTGACGTTTAAATGAAATTATAACAAAACCGTAACCTGCAGAAACTTTGAATAAAAAAATCAAAAAATTCGGAACGGATAAAACCACCATAAGTAACCGCAGTCCCTGTTTTACTGTATGAGGAACAGCATACCCTAATGCAGTGTTTCTTAAACTGTGTTCCGAGGAACCCCGGGGCGCCGCAAAACCTAAAGAGCTTTTTTCAACATCTTACACGAATATTATTTTTAAAAAAATCTAGCTCAAAATTATTAGTAGTGGCTAGTCGATGAAAAGACGTTTACGCGATAAATAATAATTGTTTATTGTTTACTGTAAGTAACGGGTACCGTACGTCATAAGCACACCTACTCGTAGTGCTTATATGTACAGCTTACAGGAATATTTCAACGTCTTTGATAAAAATCGAACCGGTCACGACCAGCGTTTTGCGTGCCCTGTACTTTTTTCACGATGATATGGGTCAAAAAAGAAAATAATCGTATCGTGGTACCCCGAAAAGTTCAAATAAAATACACTGCGCCTTAAACATAATTATTGTAACTATTCGGGAGAATCGTTGGACCCGGGCGAACCACGTACCGTCGTCCGTCTGCAGCCGGGTGATGATCGTCGATATCGGATAGCAGACGATCACGCCCACGGTACTGGAGCACAGGGCCGACGCCAGGTTCGCGGGCCACTCGCTCTGGAGCTCTGTACCGGCCGTCGCCCCGTGGCCCTGCAGCCACTGCTTGAAGTACTCGTACGTCATCAGCTCGATGCCGGTGTACAGGAATATGCTTATCGTGCTGGGCCAAAATCCTTTGAAAAAGGCCCCCAGGCCGCCGGACGTGTACGTGCGGGACACCACGTCAGCGACGTCAACGTAGCGGCCGACGGTCAGCCGCGTTTTGATCGTCTGCGGGGAACGAACGGTACGTATTATGTTGAAATTGATGTTTTTTTTGAAATTTTGTTTTTAGTTATTCTAAAATAGATTGAATGGCGAATTTTTTTTCGAAAACCAAAACGGGAATGACGAATTTTAGATTTGGTCGTTTTCTAGGGACAGATAAGTTTATATTTTGTTGATTATGTTAGAAAATTGGGAAATAGCTGCATTAACATCGTTTACAATCATTAACAATGAACTATACGAAGATATCGTATCCTATCATAATAACGAGCGTGTCTAAAATCTGGATACAAAAATTGATTGTCGTGGGTATCGCAGGAATTTAAGTTTAATTCAATATTTAGAATAGGTTAGGTATCGATCAATATTGGCAATAAGATATTTTCACATAAATCAATTATTATTGGTAAAAACTAAATCGTAGTCCAATTTATTAGTAACTACGTTTATCTGATATAAATTACACTCCGAAAAACAATCCATGTTGCTCGGAAAATAGCATTTATTTAAATTTGTGTTTATTTCAATTCCTCGTGTTTTTAGCAAAAATATCAATTCCAAGACTCTTTTTACTCTTTTACAGCAATATAAAATGGTATAGATAACTCAATAGTCTAGGTACTTTGTTTGAAGCATCTTTTAAATTTTTCTTTCGTATGCGTGCGATTAAAAATCCGAAACGTTTCCAAACAACTTGCTCTGCAAACGACTCGAAATTTTCTCCCCTGCCACGATTATTTTTACTAGTAAAAAAACGTGCTCCGAACTTTACGTGTGTTATGACAACACAAAAAAGGCAGATATAATGTCTTAGAATTATACTGATTAGTTTTTGAGTCGGGGCCCTAAAACATAAACAACATTTTCAAAAATGCTCGAAACAGCTTGAAATTCGCACATTGGATGGGTAAAACATATACAAACGTGATTGGAATCGATATACTTTGAAATTTTCACACGTTATTCAACAAACACATGTTTTAAAACACGCGTGAAATCATTGACTTGAACAGTTTTATTTTTTTCAACAAGTTAAAATCAATCTGATTTTCATTTTTTGTTTTCGGCAATAAATCCTCCAAAAACCGTAAAAAATTATTAAAATTTCCCGACAATATTTCAAAGCAATTTCAGCTGAATACGGAATTTTGACGTTTACAATTTGTTAATAATTATTTGATTCATTGAGCTAGCCCACAATCGTATTTTATTTAACAATAATAATAATTATTATTAGATTATTATTATTAGATTTTTATTATTATTATTAGAAATAAAAAAATTGTAATGATAGATTATAATCTATCATTACAATTTTTTTATTTCTTATATTTTTCTTAAAACAACACTGTACGACATTATTAGTACAATAATTGATACAATTTTGTGGTTTTATCTCACCAAAACCAAATGGTTCACTACTTGAAACATTTTTAGAGTATTTTTTTTTTTTTTCAATGTTACGGTCCTAAGATCATGATTATTCCTTAGTATATTTCACATGTTAATAGGACGAGAAAAAGTATAACATAACAACTAATCAGAAACGATTTAGACCAACGTTATGAATCTTATTTATGTACTTTGAGGGAAACGTGGAACTCCGAAATTTTGGAAATTGTTTGTTTTCACAGTCATTGTTTCACACGTAAAACTTCAAATATTTAAGCATTTATGAATATTTTAAACTAAATGACACTCATATTCGATAGAACCGATATACTTGAGTGCCAAGTGTTTGACTAAAGGTCAATTATTGTAGAGCTGACTAGTTTGTTTTGGTTTAAAATAGCATTTGAAGGTTTTTTTAAAACAGTTTAAAAAATAAATATATTTATTTTGCTCTGCGTTCGACGACGAATATTTAAAAAGACCCTAAAAATAGACCACAGGACACGAAATGGTGGATCCGGGATTTTCATTCGAAGCGTGTTTATCTAGATTCAAAGGAAAATGAATGTGTCTGCGACGTCACTCGTCAGTGTTCAAAATTAATTTATATTTAGATTTTGTTAAATTGGATTTGAGCGAGATGACGGCAAATGGGAAAGCTGACAACAACCCGCGGTTCTCTGAAAAGCTATTACTGAAATTAAACTGTCAGTATATAAATGTATAATGATCGAAATACCCGAACACGCCATATTTGATTCACCGCTGCAGCTCTATAAAATCCAATGCATTTTTAATCACTCTCTCCATCGTGAGAAAATTCAATTTTAAAAAGTGGTTCTACGAAAATAGGACGGGATACGTATTATTTGGTTATTTTTATTTTCTTAGATGAAGCCCGCTCAGATTATATAATTTTATTACAGAACACCGTGGAAGTACACTTTTATATAGGAAAACACTCAAAGCAGCTGTATAATCTGTATATCTGAGCGGTATCTAAATAAATTACAGAAACGATCGCCGAGCTGAAGTAAAAAGCGTACAGATTTGAGTACGTTCATCAGGAAAAAAAAGCATAGTAAAAACATTGATTAAAAAAAATAAAATAATACCGGTTCCGGATAACCGGTGAACCGTAACTATTTCTATGGTAATTTGTTGTGTTTTCTTGAATTTGAACGCCTTTTTTATGAAAATACGAATTCGATGAGTTTAAAATTTGAAGTTCTATAATTATTAAGGCTAACGAGATGCTCTAAAAAGACCAGTATTATGCTTTCAAGCATTTCATTAAATATTTCATTTAAATAATGCACTAACGTTTTTCTTTGTTTACTACAATATGTATAGGTTTTGAATGCATTGTAACTATAATGCAGAATACCTGTATAAATTTTATCAGCTGTAAGAAAACGCTCTACATGAATATAAGTATGTAAGATAAGAAATGTAACGCTGTTTACGTCGGTAGTACAAATTTTGCCGAGCACGTTTAGTTTAGTAAAAATTATATAATTTTATGACCCGCATACAAAAATGTCTTTTTAAATACGCTTTTGTAAAATTAAATTTTCGGATGAACAGTTGTAAACACAGTATAAATAATCTTAACAATAGAAGAATTCGTCAAAAAAGAAAAAAAAAAATTTTTCGGTTTATTCATCGATTCAGCGTCGTATGAAACGTCAAATTTGCTCCAAAATGTACATAGTATATATCATTTTGAACCTTGGAAAGAAAATAATTTGAAATGCCTGAAACTCCAAAACTTAACTAACAAGATTTACTTACCATTTAAGAACTACCACTCACAAAAGTGTCACAATTGTCTAATGCACGATAAAAGCCCGAGATAAAAAGCCTTTTTATAAATGTCTTTTGCAAATGCTCTTTATTGCTTCGTAGTTGATATTTTAAAAATTAAAATTTAATTTATGGTGGGATAGCCGTCAACAGCAAGAGCCTTATAAATCGTAAAAAGCGAACCAAAGACATTATTGCGAAGAGATAATCATATAAAAAAGCAGAAATTTTTTTTTTTTTTATTGGCTAGTATATTTTTTTGTCAACAACTAACAAATCGAAACGACGTTTTTTAACAACGCTATTCAGTACAAACGATTTACAGAAATATAATTAAGTATCTACTTTCATTAGAATTTTTTATGTTCCCCGACAACACGTTCATTAGTCGATGAGACTATGAGAGCGATTGTGCGACGGGTATTTGAAACAACTTGTAGGTGTGCTGGTCATATGTAACTAAACGGGTTTTGCAAAAAATTAGTTAAGTAGGTAATTAAAAACATTTCCATGCGGTTGGACCAGTATTTTAAGCGTGTCATTAGCAACGAATATAACAGCTAATAAATTTATAACGATGGTGAAAATTACAAAGTGGATTCGAAGAAACCAAAACATGGTCTACTTGCAAATCGTCTGTGAAATCAACATGGCCAAACGATTTAAATAGATGCAAATATTTGTGTTAAACACGTTAAATGGTAAACAATACAAACAACATACCTATTATAAAATCTATACAATGCTGACAATTGAAAACTATTGAAAAACGATATGACATAAGTTATCGCGCATACCATAATAACTTAATAAAAACCTTCTTGTAAGCGTTTTAGTGGAAGTCAGAGTTTGTGTACGGCAATTATCAACCAAACAGTTTGGTCCAAACTATAATATTGGTACATATAGAAACATACGCATGAAGAGAGAATTAGAGAAATATCTATTTAAGATTGAAAAAAGAAAAAAATATTACCGATCGTTTTATTGAAAACCGGTAGGTATGAGAAAAACAATTTATTTTTGGTACTCCTCAAGCGAATGTCCATATAATATACGTAGTTCCGAACGAATTTTAAAAACGGTTCAAAACAATTTTCGAAACCCACACGGTCACACACTATACAGTTAGGTGTAGGCACTAAGAACACTGACGTAATTTGAATATTGAGTCGCACTCGAACCTACTTAAGATTTAGCAATACTGTAATGTTGTATGAAATCACGTGTGCAGCGTTAAATTGATTTATTGTCGATGAAATGTGCAAGCTAATATAAGTGCTAAAAATATATAAATTATTTTTTATCACCAGTTTCTACTAAAAACATGCACATATATAGTTTTAGAGAATTGTGAAAATATCGCAAGAACGGCTAGCTGTGTCACAAAGTGCACAAATCATCGTATGCAATACCTACAAACAATTGTATTACCTATGTAATACCAATTTCACTCAATCGATTTCAGTCTTCAATCGCGGTTTTAACTACGGACTGTAATGCAAAAGACGAACAAAAGGTTTTGTTTTTATTTATTTTTCGTACTGACGAAGTACTTCAAATTGTTATAAAAATAATACATAAACATGAAATATGCAGCATACAAACACTTCGGTCTCGCAAAATCCAATACGTTTACACACCTATCCTTTCAAATCCATCATAATGAATCGATAACAATATTATAAATTCAGTTTTGAACGTTCAGAGTGTATAGTGTTGTATAATCAATGGTTCTACTAAGCTTGTTATAAATTCAATCAATACATCAAATATGTTCTCTCTCTCTCTCTCTCTCTCTTGTTGTGGCTTTAATATGGGAAATATTTGATACCGCCATACAATTTTTCATAATATATTATGCGTCATGAAATCATGTTTGTCGACACATGACCTTCTTGCTTTTCAAAAAATGCGGACGTTTTAAATGTTTATGTATAAGGTCGTAAGGACGTCGGAAGGTCGTTCAAATGCACGGAATACCGGTTCTATCCACATATTTTCAATATAAATTTCAATGTTTTTTATTTTTTTTTACTGTGAATTTTACAAAAACGTAACAAGTATACTGTTTTGATATTAACATTACACGTGTTTGGTTCAATGTGAACATAAATACTGTAGGTGCAGCACCTATAGGCACTGTTAGATAAGCATTACGACCTACTTAAACAAATTGAAAAAAAAAAACGATGAATAATTATTTGGCTTCATATTTTTCGCAGCAGTCCATAGGTACATAAAGATAAGGTTTTTTTTCTACTTAGACGGGCGCTCGAAAAAAGTATACAAATTAATAATATTACTACTATCGATCTTCATAAACGTCGTTAGCGTAGAATACATAAACTATCACGTATTATTGTAACTATAACGTGTATCAAACGAGAACAACTCGATGAAACAATGCGCTAATCAATATTTAAATAATACTAATCGAGCTTTAAAATACTCAAAATTCGACAAAATATAATAATGTTTTCATAGGTTTTGAGGGGTAATTTTCAATCTCTATTATACATTTATACTTTTGAAAATAGTATCGTGATCACCGTCTGTAATGTGTGATTGCATCATCCAACGTGGTAACCGTATAATGAATAAAACCGGTATCTTAAATGATTATAGTATGAGATGGCGAAAACCAACAGCGACCCTCAATGGTGTATATATTACGTCAAATATTGTACAAATAATATTACGCGAAATGAAATAACATAAAATTAACGATAATTATCAACATAACCCGCAAGCGCAGTAGTTATGAATTACTATAGTTTATTTAAGTCGAACACACAGTGTGTACCGCGTTAGCCGACGGGACGCAGTTGAGTGTCGGGGAAAATCAGGAGAAGGGAATCGAGAAAATAATTTTCAATCACAGAACCGTTAACAAGTATCGGTTTTCGGTAAATAAAATTGATAGTAAATGAAAAAATTGATTTTTTTTCAGTTCACCTATTTATGCGTACACAATCGAATCGCTGATCAGTCCGAAGCGCGGTGAAACGACCACCTCGTCGATCTTCCCGCTCAACCCAGACCGACCGAGTTACCAACTTTTTTTTAGGACTCGACGCGCATTCATTCCAGTATACAACGAATAATACAATATGGAAACAAATAACACAACCACTGTCAGTTATTTTTTCCTGAAATAACTGTCGACTATACAGTTTGTCGGGAAAATTCGACAAATTCGTGAAAACATCTTGCAGACCAAAATGAAAAGTGTTCGTTTGATAGCGCACAGCCCCACCCTCCCGTAAGTACGTCACTGGTCGGATAAAGAATTCATTTGTACATGTATTTCAGCGTATACCCTTGCCCTTTTAAACTGGTACCCATATACTCGTATATATATATATATATATAGAGCACTTTATTACAAAACTTATTTGTTTTTTTTTTTTTTGCGCGTGTATATTTATATATATATATATATTTATTATTTATTATATATATTTTTTCCGAGTCGCGAACACTGTGAATTTGTTTGACCGAACAGTACAGATACGTACGGTGTGCGAATTTCGCGTTTCGATCGATATCAAACGCACCGGAGAGAGCGGAGGAAAACGTTTCGTCGCGCGTGCGTGAGAATGCAGACTCGGTCGATACGGCCGGCTGCTGTAATGTACCGCGATAAACACTATTTTTTTTTTTACCATATAGAAAAACCGGACAAAAAACATTGAGTGGGAATAATACAAACAATATCGTTTTATTTTGCCAACGACCGTATCCGCAGCGAATGCATGCACCTCGGAAACAATGAGAAGAACGACTGTTATGAAATTCCGACTGCGGTTTTCCGTACGCCGGCACTGGTTTGTTTTTCGCTCGCGTGAAAATGAGAATGAAAAAAAATTTTCATCATTTTCAGTGGTGTTTCGTCACGTTAGGATATTTCGACGGGGTCATCCGCGCGTGGGCAGTATATATATAAGAGTTTTATGACTTTAATGGTTGGCCGAAATAAAAAAATAATAATTTTGAATTTTTAACCGCGTACAGCGAAGAAGAATGCGTTTGCGTGAAATTTTCAGCCGTTTTCGAACAGCGCCGAACCAGACTCGGTCATCACTCGGTCGTAATAACTGTTATCGTTAGGTATATCGGTATATGGATAAAACGTGTAAGTACGTGCTTCGATCGGATACAAGAAGGTCTGACTGCACACCCCGGCCACGGCGCCGGCCGCGAACCTGTCCAGGCTGTCCAGACGCTCGTCGTCTCGGGCGGCCATCAACCGCCGTTTCGCGTAGTCGTACACGCTCCACTTGATGGCGAATTCCGGCGCGGACTTGAGCACGTTCAACCCGTTGCCGCGCCAAAAGCCGCGCGCGCCCTGTTCGTTGTACACGTGACGCACGGCCGCCCGAAATCCTCCATGGTTGTTCACCTGCGACAGGCCGGTGGCGATATTATATTAACATGTTTTAGTAGTGGTCTGCAGCGTCGTTGCGATAATAATTATAGACACTGTATCGGCCCATAAAACCATAAAAACAATACCGATATTATTACACATTATTGTAAAATAAACCAAACAAATACGTATGTCACGCGCGTAATCGGTTTGGTAATTTTTAACCAGTGGCGGCTGTTGAGAAGGTAAAAAAAAAGAACCTGTTAAATTTTGAAGAGATATTTTCAAATTTCGTCGCTTTTAATGTAACGGCGTGATGGGGGCGGGTCGATTGAAAATGCTAAACGAAATTTCAACACGTCGATGTGCGCCTTTAAATTCAAAAACAACGATAGAGCATTTGTTCAATAGAAAATCTCGTTTGTCGAAGACAAATACCCGTATTTGTACCGTTTTTCTAGGTGTAAAATGTTCGGTTTTAAAATTAACAATCTAAACGTAACCTGAAACACGTAGCGCGCGAACCGTCGCATATTTTTTAAACTATACAATCGTACGGCGAAAATCGCAAGATAAAATCATTTTCCTTCCGTTTGGTGGCGGCACAAACAACGAAAAGTAATGTAATCGAGTTTGCAGCCACATTCGGATGGCGTCGTAATATAATATCGCTACGGAACGATGACGAAACAGATTGTGGGCGATGAGAAAGCAGATGTCCCCTTTCTTTTCCAATTTATTTTATAGCACCCCAATGACCGATACCCAGGAAAATAGAATAGAAGACATATATATATAATACGTATATATATATATATGATAAATATGTTTTATATTTAGGTCGTAGCGCAGGACGCATACAGTTTTTACAATGAAGTCATACATATTCCTGTAGAATTGCTCCGACCATTACAATAAAACAACCACTCTGTGGACTACTGGTTCGAGAGACAGAATTCGTTTTTGTTCGAACGTCAATCTATTTTGAAAATCTTTCAAAGCCAAAGCAGTGCCCTGAGATGTTATAATTTGTTTGTTTTTGCAGTTTTGCATAAAAAAAAACCGTTAATTTTCGTTTTTACAAACAGTTCGTACAAGCATTAAAAAAAAATCATTTTTTTTTTTTCCCATCGATCGGTTAAAGCATATCGATTAAAATGATTGCGATTTCGGTTTATAGACCTATTCCAATTTACATTATCAACTTTTTTTTAAACTTTTTTCCCACAACTCTGAAAATTGTTCAGATTAGGTGATTGATTACTTTACAAATTATTATAGGTAAGGGGCGATAAATGTACAAACCGTTGATCATTTTTGAATTTTTCATAAGTTTTGTTTCATAAAACTAGTGGTTTTCAGATATAACAATCACAAAACGAAAATTTGACATCTTTTTGAAAATGTATTCGTCATTCTATTTTCATTACATTTTTATTTTTTTAAACCATTTCAAATTTCCTTTTTTTTCTTTTGGCAATTTATTGATACCACCCCACTCTAATTACCTGCAATAATTATTTATCATTGTTTTAAAATTAAATTAAAGTGACGTTTAATTACAAGCGAATAAGTGACCTACTCGAAGTAACCTTTAATTTTTTTTTTACCAAACTGCGTTCCTACGGAAAAATTATTTCACGTTACACTAAGTGTTGGAATCGGGTCCACTTTGGGTACATATTTAATATTATAGACAGTACGGTTCTTTATGATACCAAAAAAATAATGAAAATACTTCATGTGTGTATGCAAATTCATCACTCAATGTTAAAATATTGAGCAACCGTATGTTTATTCAATAGTTGCCCGTCAACCATCTATTTTCCATACGATTGGTTCAACTAAGTATATGTATATGTATGTATATATAATATAACCAAAAACTATTTTTGAACTATTAAATTATTAAAACTTTAGATTATTTTAGACTGTTTGCGTAGAACAGTCTTTTCAAGTTGTTGGAACTTTAATTTTGATACAAATTCAGTTTACTGTTCACAGTATATTTTATTAATGGACCAAAAAACAAACTGCCGGTTTTGTCAACTGTTATAGTAGAAAATTAATTTTTTCTGCTCAACGGATCCCCGAGCAATGTATGCCCGAGACTGAAGCCCCGTCAGAAAAATTGCGGTCACACTGAATCCTTAAAATATCGGAAAACATATAAAACACTACGAAAATTAATGAAATACTCATTTTAATACAACATACATAACAACTTGAATGTTTTTACTAACAAAAAAATATAATTCTTCTTTTTCGGCTCTTAGCGTTTGGTACTTTAAATGTATAGATTAAAATGACCGAACTGATCTAGCTGTACAATAAAATATAATGTATTCACTCACAAAGTAGTACGGATATTTTGTACTAACTACTAACAGTTAGATAGATTTATTTATTATAGTTTTACATAAAATGATAACAATAATTATACTGTAAAAAATAAAATTTTATTGACTCAAAGAGTAATTTAACTCTTCACGTACAATTTAGTACGTGGAGACAAGATTTTTAATGTTACCTACCCTACTGAAATGTAACTTTTCATGTTACGTTTAAAGTTTTAATCATAATGAAAATTAAAAATTGAAAACCTATGTTGGTAAAAATAATATAAAATTCAAAAACGCTATAAAAAATGTACTACTTTGATCCACTTTTCGAGCTTTTTCGTAGTAAGACTTTAATTGGACTAGTAGTCACGGAAAAAACATCGTTAGAAAAACAATAAAATACATTGATATATTCCCCACTGCGATCAGAATCATCTAAACACTCTAATACTTTGTTAACAAATCGTTCTTTTAGATTTCGTGTTGTTTCATCGTACGTATGTTATTACAATCGAATTCTATTTGCCTGCTTATATAATAAATAAGGATGTTTTCAGGTCAAAATTTGATTCTGTTGGAATTTACACACTAAAAAGGTAAAATTGTTTGAATTTACAATAATCCATAGTAGTTAATCCATTCCACATGGATAATTATAACAATATGAATGTAAGTATTCCTACGATTGCGCTAGAAACACAGTTTTTTATAAATTATTGTTATTTTAAGCACTAGATATGAATAGAAAACGCAAAAATGGCAAAGAATTCGTTCAATGTTTATGTTATACCTATATAATTGTAATGAAATCGGTTCCGGTACGTACCAAGAGAAATCGTTTCAAATATACGCTCACACTTCTAGCGAAGAAAAAAAAGCAATACATAATATAGACCTAAAAATGTCCATTAAAGAAAAATAAAACTATTACGTCGGACTAAAGTGGTACACGAAACGGTGGATTTTTCTTATTGAGGAAACAGCCGGTAGTGAATATTTTTTTTTTTATCACGAGACCTTATTTAATATTCTCAACTAGAACACATTATAATATCCATTTAAACGCATATGCGAATGTATGTTTACAGTTACAGTACGGGACCAACGATAATGTTTGAAATGGTTTCTGTAACAAGCACAACATAACATGTAAATTAAATAAAACGAAATCACTATTACAACCGTGATGTTTATTGAAATTTATAACAACTCTACAGTTCACAGTACGTGATATACAGCGAACAGATAACATTTTTACGCCGAAAAAATAACACGCTTTTAGAAGAAAATAATTCGTTGACATTATGTTATAATGTATAGTTGTATTTTGTTTAAACTTCTACAAACCCGTAGTACGGTAAGATCATAAACAAATAAACAAATTTTCAACGATTCGCCCCTTTTGTTCGACAATCAATCAAATGATCGTTTGTAATACGAAATCGACCATGATACAACATAATATCATGTGTTAATCTCAATCGATACTTATTTTACAACGAAAAACAAAACATGTTGCGTTACATTTTTGAAAAATGTGTACTCGTATCATTCAAAGCGTATATTTTTATATTTCGTACACTTGTATCGGAACAAAGTGTTTGGCGATTCGTTCAAGTCCCTCTCCTAATCGCGCGCATTGTAACACGGTTGACCGGTAACAGCTAACGGAATCAGTGAACTTTTGACTGTCCGACACTGTACAAAGCGAAGTGTAGTAACGCGGTGCGTCAAACGCTAGTTAAACCAATTGAAGATTGTGTTTTAACTCGATGTTTTTATCAATTTACCTACGAAAAAAAAAAATCCTACGACCGAAACCGTCACAACTCGTGATCGCGCTGCAGTAACTGTATCTATATACAACACATTAAACTGTAAATTATTGTTATAACATGACGTGTACCGCAGTTATTATATTGTACGGTTTTTTTGTAGAGAGAGACCCACACCTCAAACCACTTTTTTTTTCTTTTTTTTTTTTTATAACGGCAAACCCGAGTGTGTACATACGAACACTCGACAAACGGCTATTTATTTTCAAATCAGTTTTTCAAGTGTTTTCAAAACGTAAAACGGTCACAATGACTTTAAATATTAACGCAAATCACAAGGCGAACGAATACTGCCGTCACCGGGCGTCACGAAAATAATATTAACATCGTGTAAACTGTAAAGCGTTTTCTCTGTGAACAATTAAAAAAACGAAATCGCAATAGTAATGAAACTTCACGCTTTTGGTAAAACGGGTTGGTAACGGTATTATGTTATAGAACGCGGTATAACAGTAAAGTAAATCGGTATATATATTAACGGAGTTTCCACCCATCGTATTAAAAATAAAAACGTACAAAAAAAAAAAAAAACCGTAACTAAATTGTTTTTTCGGGTAAGAGAACTACTCTGCAGATCTTCACACCATAGACCCTCCGAATGCTCGAATATGTAGGCATACCTACATATTTGGACAGAAATAGTAGTTTGTCCCAAGTGTTTTTTTTTTAAATGTTCATCTCGATCTATAGATGATCCATGAAATCCGTGAACTCGACACACATCTTTAGATTTATTCTCAACAGATGTGGAAAATGTTCGAGTAAAATAAAAAAGAACTTAGTAGTTATTGATACCCGTTACATATGTAATGAAAATTAATAAGCAGTTGTTAGACACACATAGGTTAGACACAGTAGTGAAAACGTGTAACGATAAATTATAGAAATCAACATTTAAAATCTAATTTCTGAGTATGCTCAATAGGTACATCAAACATATTCTCAAAACATTTAAACTGTCTATATTTATCTCAAAAATTAAATAAACTATCAATAACATACGTGGATTCGCGAGAACTATAATATTTTGAGTAAGTACCTAATATTGATAGAGTTTTAAGATGTTTTTTGTTTGGAACCATGACTCAAAAATAATCGTAATTTCGAATCAGAATTCAATAGGATCAATTGGACTCTATTGGGAGTCTTTCGAGACATTAACCCTTGGTAGGTCACATACCTATTATTAAACCCAGTAATACGGGTAGGTCATACACTGTAATTAGTTTTAACTCAGTAAGTAACATATTGAATGAAAAACTATACATGAAACAATTTTGATAATTTTTGAGGGCTAAACGTGAAAAATTTTTAATGTTAACTCTGTTCAGTGTTTGACTTTTTTTTTTTTTTGACTTTCTCCCACAGAGTCGTCGGTTTCGTAAGAATGGATCTGTAATAGCGTACGAAAAGTCAAACTACGCTTTCGAAAACCAAAGTGATTCACCAAAAACCTTTTGATGGATAAGTGGATAAGAATCCACTGGCGACCGTTATTCCGTTGGGCTTTGGACAACATTTTTATTCCGAGTGTATCAAACAGCGTGTTTATTTTTTCACAACGATGTTTATCTTTTACTATGAAGGGTATAGTATACGGTTGTACAGATCTTTACGATACCTCTAAAAACAGATAAGTGATGATGGTATGCGCTTCATGAGAAAACGATTTTTTTTTTTTCAAAATGTCCGTGTGAAAACCAAAAATTTGAAAACGTCCATGTGTTCCGGATCACTTGAAATTTTCACAAACGCGGCCGCCACAGCTCTCGGGTCGCGCAGGGGTCGCGATCGATACCCGGGCGCGAGTCTACGCGGCTGCACGCGTCAGCAATAGCTATGGCGACCGACTTGGGAGGGGAAATCAATAGACTTGCCTGTGCGACCGTACACCGAAGATTCTCAACCCCCGGCAAACGCTCGATGGGTCTATCGACTGCGCGAGTTTCCGTGCGCGAGCGTGCACAACGTGTCACACACGCACTTTCTGTTGGGTCCACAGAAAAATAAAAACGTATACACGCATCTAGGTATCCAGATGAGGATAAAAGGTAATCAACAATCTGTGCACAAATTCAGAGTAATGGTTGTTACGCGATCCGAGATCATTTATAGATCTTCGTAGATCGGGGTGCTTGGTGAGAGCTAATAGCCCCCACAAAAACCATAAACAGCCCCCAAACCTTCCGGAACGTTCAAGTCTACAATACAACCGCTCGCCTTAAAATAAAATTTACTTAAGCTCTACCGAACTTTTGACTCGAGTCAATACAGATAAGCGATAGCCGGATGGATAAGTTATACGATTTATCTGAAAAAAAAATAAAAATAATTTACTACTGAACGTTTAAAAGTGTTGTCTGTATTATAAAACATTAAAGGGCTGTGAACTAAATGAAGGTATAGTTTAGTGAACTGTACACAAGCCGCTCAAAAACGATCTTTTAAACACGGCGACTCTAAAATAATCGAATGCATTTTCGTATTATGAAACTCCTATACCAATTCAATTGAATTAATCTTCACAGATATTTCGTAAACATTTCAAGTGATTAGAACATGTTTTTAAAAAAATGTAAAGAATACAATGTGTACCGAATTCCTATAAAAGTTTACCGTGATGTTTTTGTAGACTTTTTCAAAATTTTTTTTTTAACTTAAATATGGAAACATGGAGAAGATGTCAATCGAGAAAAACAGTTGCGGGGGTAATACTGATATCTGCACAAAATAACTACTCTTTTGATCGTAGGTACTTGTTTTAGAATAGATTAGACTTTGGAGCACTTAGATCATCAAACTGTTTTCAAAAAATAATCGATCACTATTATATTCTACAAGGTCGCTAAAAATACAACAACAAAAAAAAAGTAGAATAGAGTAGATTATGATAGTTTTTACCTATTTATTTTTTGAAAATTGTTTAATAATCGACCGTAAGCGCTCCAAAGTGTATTACTATTAAAAAACAAGTTTCGATCAACGGCAATAGTTGTTGCAGGAAAACATTATTCGGTATAATAGGTTCAAACATTTATTTGGAAAATTATGCTCTGCGCGGCGTCAAATGAACGCGATCGTTATTTATTAATGCAGTTTATACTTTTTGAGATAAAGTTGATAAAGATGTTATACATAGATTGTACTCGTAATGTTATACTATATTTTGTGTAATATTTTAATACGATAAATGTCCAATACAAAAATCGACTATAAATTTATGTCGGTAACTCGTATTATTTCAAACGCCGAATCAAATTATACACTAAATTCAAGGAAAATAAGCCTATTGAACTCGAGGAGTGTGCCCGAGGTAAAAATGTAAGTGTTTTGCACACGATCGGGTTTTTTTTCTTCTGCGGCGGCTTGAAACGGATCATTCCTCGGCGGTGTATACCGTCTGCGTGTTCGATAAAATTCGTTACTATAACTAGTATAATATGCACGACGAAACTAACAAATCGGAAGCGATGGCGGAAAAAAATCGCCCGAATAACAGTTTGAAAATAGTTATGTTGTGCGCTATTTTTTTGTTTAACGCGACGGCCGCCATACTGTTATTGTACGTGTTTTTCGAGGCATCGAAACTGTATAGGCACACCACATACGGAATCCGTGTGGGCGCCCAAAAAAGCGGCTGTGCATGGGGGGAGGAACGCGATGTGTTGATCGCGTCCTGTTCTGTAGAAAAAAAGAACCCCTCTCCCGTCTGGTATACATATATATAAATGTATACGCGGTTTACATCGTTACGCTGTTGAAACGCGACAGACCAAACACCCATGCAACATGGCGTCAAACAACATATGTATATAGATTTGACGTGATAAAACATATACGATCGAGCGTTTTGTAATATATGTACGTCGATTGCCGGCGAATGCGCTGCGCGGGCCTGGCGCAGGCTGGCGGGATGGTATGTAAAATAACTCGACGACGAATAATAATAATTAACGACGTGCGCCAGTTTCACAACGCTACATGACCCGAGGACGCGTCCGAAAATTACGTGTCTGCGCGTACGCCGTTGTATTAATATGTATAAACGAATCTTCTCGGAGAGCATAAATATCATACTCCCCTACGGCAGGCGGAGGTGCATAAATCTTTTCTTTTTTTTAATAGGCTTTAATCGAATCTTCCGCGCGCCACGATGTGCGCACATCGTGTTGTGTGCGTGCGCGACGATGTAAATAATACCTACATCACCACACGCGCACACATTCGGTCGCAGCCATAAATACGTCGGCGGGGGTTATGGCTGAACAAAAACGGAGAGAAAAAAAAAAAAAACCTCCTCGCCGTAGAGCGACCGGGTCGGGGGGTTTTTTTTTAAACACACACATCGTCGTTCTTCCCCCCCGCCGCGTTTTCGTGCAACGGCGACCATCGCAGATGTAAGTAATCACACATCACGCGTGTGCAGCAATGCCTCGGTACCGTGTTTTTTTTTTTTTTTTGGTGCGGCAACGTTGCACTGCGCGTGCAGCAGAGCGACCACCACATGCCAAGGCTGTTGTTATTTTTTTTTTTCCCGTATAGTGTTCACACGGTAAAAAAAGGAGGGAGCGCAAACGCAATGCTTCTCACACGAACTAACTACTATACCGTGTTCGATCCGAGCTCCGGATATCAGAAAACCATCGTAATAATACGTATATACGAGGTGGTTACGTGCGATAGAACAAAAAAACGGGCCGGTTAAATATTTTTGAACTCGGCTAGTTAACGGTTTTCAACTCGATATAACTCGTTCGGTTGAAAACTGTACGGCATCGATTATTCAACTTTTTATAGTTCGTCACTGTGTGAAAAGTTAATTTTTTTCGTTATCAAGCGGAACCAAAACGAATTCGTACACTCTTTTCTTTATCCTTGATCGTAAATCGAAAATATACTATGCATTAGGCGTTTTGTTCGCGCAAATTTTAGCAAATATATAATTACCCTTTTTGTGTTTATTTTGTTTTCTATCTCGACTTTTAATTTTTCTAGTTATTTTTTCCGCACTTTTAACCGAATACGATTAAATTGAATTAACTTAACTCATTGCGGTTAAAATTTTCCTACTGACTCGTCCGACTTTGCAGCAATAGAATAGAATATTATACGTAACCGCTATGGTTATATAACGACTGCAATATTCTCTCGTTTATATAAAAACAGAAAAAAAAAAGCCGGGATCGATCTAGGTCGCGTACGGGTAGTTTGACGGAGTTTGCGTTATCATTGCCTATAAAAAAACAATTTCGAGCGAGCTCAGTTGTCTAGTGCTATACGTGCTGGTAAATTTTTTGAGAATTTCAAAGTTCTATACTTAGCTCAAAATCAGTATATGAGCTCGATTCTCCACTACTCTAAACGGAACTACGAATAGTTGTGAGAGTTATCATTCGACGGTTGTTTTTATAGTGGTCACTCAAGTATATTTTATCAGTTTATAGACGTACTGTTGGAAGTACGGTCGGAAACGTAATTATATATTAAATGCGGAAGCGTATAAGGACAAGAGATAAAGAAAAAAAAATCGAGGATAAGAAGTTTTCATGAGGCAAGTGTACCAATGATCTCATGACCCGGTATCAGTTTATAAAAACAATGTGTCTTAAATTTTTACCTAACTAAAATGCAACAATAACAATGATTCCTTAAATAATTTTGCAAACTATGATTATGGTTCACTAAATTATTATTATTTTTTTTTTCGACGACGATGAGTACCTACATTGTTCTAAATAAAAATTTGATATTATACAAAGTATGAAAAGACAAAAGAAAATTTTTGAGACTTGTCAGCCGACCCTGCAGTCTCTTGGGTAACGCTAATAGGTTGAAGTGTTTATTCAACATATCATAATACATTATCACAACCTCTTAATAGGCACAAAAATCTGGGAATCAACTATTACGCGAAGTAAATGTCGGGAATCAACTCACCAACACCGCAAAAAACTAAACCGATATGTCTGACGCCGGATTTGGCGAATTCGCCATTTTCGTCGTTTTCGGCACATAACACGGAAAATAATCAAAATATCAAAAAATGCTTCCGATAAAACAAAATTCAAAGCCAAAATACCAACTTTATATGTGGTATTCAACGGAAAGGTTGGAGCGCTCCTTCTATCCGAAAACGTCATTACCTACAAGCCTGAAAATTTCATATTTTTCTCCGTAAAATTCTCGATTTTTTTTTTTCGGGTAAAACTCAAAAAGTAATCAAAATTTCAACAAAAAAAAGCTTTAACCCGAGTTAAACTTTTGAACCACCGGTGTTCATATATCTGTCAGTAGAGGTACTGACATTAAAAATCCGAGCATACCTTCTACACGAAAAGTTGTTGACAGAAACACAAAACAAATACATAATTGTAAAATGATACAGCACACGACGAATAATGATTCGCTGACGCTTAGGATCTCTAAAATTATACGCGAAAAGAAATCGCGTTTGGCTACAACACTTATATTTTTATACTGTACACGTTTTCCATACAAGCGTTTAAAACGTACAATATGTATCGTACTGTAGTATGCGCGATTTACTAATATTACTAAATACCTACGCATTGTACCGATTGAAAAAATTCCAATAAACGAGCTGCAACAATGGTAAGGTAGGCAGTTGAAAATGTACTACAGAACAACATGAAATCCTCTCCAACGAGATGCCTACGACAGAATTATAATTTATGGTAAAGAATTTATGTTGGTACCTATACTATAGGTGGGGTACGAGAGCACTAACGTTTTTGACACGGTATGACCCACATTTAAAAACGCAACGTGTCAAAAATTAGTAGGTATTGCAACATTTTAAACACACAGCTGAGATCTGAGTGTAATTTTTTTTTAAACCTCGATACTTATAACTCGACTGAGACGTTTCTTATTTTTAAATACTCATTACACGTATAATATATAAAGGTACCTATAAAGATACCTGTTCAATACACCGTACCTACTCTTCACGTATGAGTGTACCTATAAAGTTTTGCATTTTTGCGACTTCACAATCGTGTTTATAACAAAATGTGTACGATGAAGTAGATATAATAAGACTGCAGATAAAAGAAGTAAACAAGATTTGCAACCGATAAAAATAAATTCTCTGTGAATCGCACCAAAATTCATACAATAATAATACATTCATTTGATTGTAAGACCACAAATGTAAATCAATTGCCCTCAAAAAAAAAAAAAAATTCTTACGAAAGTCGTACCTGCATGTGCATTTTTATACGATCCAAGGGGGCCGAGGCGGTTTTTGATATGGCTGCCGACAAGGCTCCAGCCAGGCAGTGTCGCGACCAGAAGCCGAATTCGGTCAAATTGTGATTGATGTCCGCTTGCTCTGCACCACTCATGACGACATTGCTAAATCCGAGCAGCCTCATCAGAGCCGCCCACATTGTTTTTTCACTCGGAAAAATTCTAGTCGATTTTTTTTTTTTTTTTTTTTTTTTATCAACAGCGACCCATTGATATAATATTACAGTGAATAACAACACTATCTTAACGATTCCTAGTAGTTTGTTTTAACAATTTATATCGTTACAACAACAATCACCGTCTTTATTCAGGCCAGCGTTTTTATACGTTTTTAATTTGCGCAGTACACAAAACATATTGTTGTTTACGTCATTTCTTTTAACCGGGTAGGTGTATAGTTTCACGTTTTAACTAAATTTGCAAGCAGCAGCGAATTGCTTACGGAAGTTTCAACTCGTACGTAGGTGTACTCAACGATAGCTGTATATAAGCTCAAAAGTTTAATATTTGGCTCAAAAATAGGCGAAACTGGTGGGAAGATTTTTTCATTATTCCAATAACGTGTGAATGTTATTTCAATGTGATCGACAATTTTTGGAGAAAAAAATGAATCATAAGCTAAAAGAAAACATTTCAGATGAGACACCATTTTGGTCGACTTTCACATAATTTTTGTAGTATCGCCCTTTATAATAATTATACTACTTTTTCTACACGAAAACAATGTTCACAGATTAACAAAAGCACGATACAACCGATCACTTATAATAATCGTTAAAATAAAACCGTGTGATAATGTGATATTGATTAATATCGTTTTCTCGTTAACCAAAATTATTGGTCGTGTTAAAACCGTACACTGTCTAATAATTATTATTAATTATTTATGGCAGATAAAACTTATGAGCTCGCCGTAAACGTATTAATTATTATAGTTATTACCGTGTGTCTTATACAGCGTACTGCGTCATAGACATAATATTACACATACATTATATTATTATGATATGTTAATTATCGTATGTTCGTATAATAACTGTTGTAATTATCGCACAGTTTAATGTGTAGGTACAATGTACCAAGAAAAACACTCAAAATAATTTGCATTTGACTTATCAATCTGATTTATGCTCGACGTACTAAATTTTCAACGCGAGATGATACGAATAATTATTTCTAGGTACGCTTTAATTGTTTAAAAAATTAATAAATTTTTCGTAGACATAAAATCGAAAAAACACAAAATTGACGACTGATTAAGTAGGTTCTTACCGAAAAACAACAAACTATAACGTTAAAAACAATAAAATATAACAATTCTTGTTTTGATGGTATATTCCGACGACTGTGGCACTCCGCTAAACCTAAGCGGTTATAAACACATTATTATTATTATTGATAAGTCTAAAATAATTTTGAAACAGTTATTCTTATATATTTCGCGTCAGCTACAGCCGTAAAAACCAGATATAATCCATAATATCTATATTGACTTGCTCGAATACTAACGTTTAAATAAAAAAATAACCACACACCAAACATTACTTTCATAACAGTTCGATAAACCTGATTTGCGACGAACGGGTCATGCCGCATGCGCACGTAGTGTTATAAGAGGATGTTATCAACACAATAATTACAAAATACATAAGTACAAATTATTGTGTTGATTGGGAAATTTTTTTTTCATTCAACTAAAGACAAAAGTCATACAACAATTAATATTGTTCTAACCTAACTTTCTCTGCAAACTCACGAACAACAACAACGTGTTGTCTTACAGTTTTGACGACGTTGCACGGGACCGAAAGTATTTAAGGGGTTTCGTATAGGCAAACTTAACGAACATTTTTCGTGTACCTAATTTAAATTTCAAACGTTTGCGGGATTACCGCGTATTCGTACGTATAGATTCGTATATTACGTTCAATTTGTTTTTCAGTCAACTAAAGACAAAAGTCATACGACAACTTATTATTATTAATACTGAATTCTAAACGAATCTAACCCGACTTTCTCTGCAAACTCACGAAAAATGATACGTACTATTACTTGTCTTGCAGTTTTGACGACGTTGCGGGGGACCGAAAGTTTATAGGGGGTTTCGTACGGTAACGAAAATCGCTCGTTTGATTTGAACGTCTTCTTTTGGAACATAAACAGTACCGATAATAGTATAAAAGTCGATATTACGCGTATTATACGTACAACGAACAATACAATGTAAGACATAATTTTGGTAGTGTGTAAAAACAAAATATATGTAAAAAAAACGCCGTCGCCGTTATTATTATTATTATTATTATTTTTTCGTCGCTATTACGAACGGGCGTTGTGCTATAGTAGGCGAACAGCGACGTTTTTCGTTTTTCGGCCTTCGTGAAAGAACTTCGTTGTTCAACATCACGGTATAAAATATTATTACATTATTTTCGACGTTGCCGGCCGAAACGAGTGTTGGACAAAAACCGTCGGCAACGTTGCGCGCGGCCGGAGAAATCACCGAAACAACAACGCCGCAGCCGTGTGCGCGTCGAGAGCTCGGTCGTCGGTTTCCGCGGTGGGTTAGCAACGAAGGGGGTTTTCAACGGCAGGCGGCCAGAGGGGTCGAGGGGACAAGGCAACCTACGCGCAGCCGGGCTACGCGACGTTGTCTTTCTCTGCTACTACCGTCGTATTATTATGAATCCGAAAAGAACATCGTCGTGCCCGAATTGTATTATTATTATTTTTGTAGCAACACAGAGAAATTAACATAATAATAATAATGTGTTGCGTTCTCCGCGTACGGTTGGTACTCACTGGCGTAAACGAACGCGTCCGTGGTACGTACGCAACAGCAGCTCACCGCGGTGTAAAATATAATATTAATAATAGTCAACGCAATCATATTATTAAACAGTATTTAATACGTCATTATTGTTGCACCTATATATGTAGTACGTCTGTATGGATGATGCTACGCCGTTTGTAGTTTATCGAACAATATTATGTTCGTTATAATATTATAACGGCCGTGTTTCATACTTATACGGATATACCACCCGTACGCGTTCCAAGGGGGGTAACCCGCTGCCGGGTCACCTTCGGTTGTGTACATGTTTTATGTTTTTTTTTTTAAATCTTCAAAATCGTCATTTTGTGTCTCGTTTCAAATGATTCGGATAATTGACCGAGAAAAAAAAGCCGAGGGTGGGGGGACAAGTGCCCTTGGCGGCGGCCAATAAAGACGACCCGGTCTCGCCCGAGAATCGGTCCACCAAATTTTTAACACGCTTTTATTAGCTCGGGTTGTATGTATGTATGTATGTATGTATGTATGTAACGGAATCTTTGAGCTCAATTTTCACCAGGTTCTAAAAAGCTGATAAATTTGAAACTTTGCACACGTATCCAGGGCCGATGACAATGCAATAATATGATAACAGTTTCTTATTATCCTTGATAGAACCGCCAGGATTAATAAATTCTTTTGTAGATCCTCTGTAAAAGAGTAAGAAAGACAGAGCAAGTGCGCGATCTGCGCATGCCTGCAGTTTCAAGATTACTCTTCGAGACTTGGTCGGGCCCTTGGCACAGCACAACGGAGGCAGAAACGTTTTCAGGGTAGTTGCGTTTTCACGTTGTTTATACCGCTTAAAGCGTGTTTTTTTAGTTTTTTTTAAACTATTATATTTATTATACTGTTGTCACCCGTTCGCCGACCTCGCGTAAAAACAATTGATGCTCGTACTGCAACTGCTAAAGTTTTCAATTGCTTAACGCGCGACATTTGACCGGCGAAACTCGAAACACGAAATCCACTCTGCATTTTGAATCGTCAACAAAAAACTCGACAAACATCAATACGACTCGCAAAAAAAACGGTAAAACGGGCGATGGAGGTACTGTCGGGGCTGATGATGTTCTTTAGCGTCCGCTCTCACTCTGCACACCAACGAATAAATTGCAATACACGCATAACAATAGTCTTACGTTTCACGAAAATAATATGACGTTTCTTGAAGTAGTTAAACATCGTAAGATCATTTTTAATCTACCGCTGTAATACGTGCAGTTTTTATGATTAGTTAAAAAATAATAATATCAGCTTACTTAACTCTGCGCAGTCGTGTTTAAAAAATAAAACGCTACTATATAATATTGGATAAAATATTAGGTGTTCGTAAAAAAAATTGGAAATAGTAAATACACAAGACGTAATTTTATTATCGTTACTTGTAATTGAAACTATTTATTACACTTGATTGAACAATGTTTTTTTGTTTATTATACTTCAATGACAAATTTTAAAAAATACTTAAAATTACAGTAAATATTTCAATTGTGGGTTGTTTCACTTGAAATAATGTCAGTGAGCTGTTTCAAAGTTTAATACCCTAATAATTATCTAACGTTAGAAAGAAAAATGCTAACAATTATTGATGATTTTACTCATTATATCCAATAAAGTAAAAACTTGGGTAAGTATTGTTTATGCATAACGTAAAGTTACACTCGAGCAACAGTCACAAACTGTATAATATTATTTGTATTATTTACGTTTTAGTTAACTTTGTAGTTTTGTTTCGGAAGTTATTTCACCCGTCTTGACTTACTCAATACATAAATATAAGCACACAGTAGGTACTTGACTTTGTAATTTATAAGCCAGTTAATTAAATTTGAGCGTACAGCATTAATCTTTGCTATAAATAAACTAAAATAATTTTAAACACACTAAAAACATAAATACGCGCAAGATTAATAATAATACATTTAATAACAATACTACAAATAATATTAATTGATATTATAAAGTATGCATACATCATACATAGATATTATAATGTTTGGGTTATTTATTTTGTGAGTAAACCCATTTTTATTAATTTGCGTTTTATCTTATACCTCGATTCTCAAAACCCACGTGTGCCCAATAGCCAACAGTTCCCATATTGTTTAGGAGCTATCATTGATTATTCTCAAATATTGACTAAATAATTATATTACCCAGCTGGTTTTCTTTTGTACTAATCAAATAAAAACACTATACTACACTACACCTTACCTATAGTTCTTTGGAATTGTAACTTTATGCGTACGCATCAATTGTCACTTATCAGTTAGTTTTACTGAAAAACAAATGATATAAGAAAAAAAACCAATTTCTAAGTGGGTACTTAGTTTATTCGGTAAATACTCGCAATCGATTCGTACAATATTATACAGAAAAATATTGTACAAAAATACTGTTCGTTATACTTTATACTACGATTAAAAACGCAAAAAATGTGTGTTCGCCTCATGGTTTGAAAAAAAGGTTTAATCCATTTCTATATTTTCCAACCTTGTGCATTATCCATGCACTATTGACCAGATCCAGTTACGGGCCAGCTTCAGAAAAAATCATCAGTGATTTACATATTTTAACAAACAAACAAACAAAATTATTTATCCTCAGGTTCATCGTGTTACTCAATTAAAAATATTTACTAGAGCTAGAAAATCCTGAACGGCATTACGCAGGACAGTACTGTACGTTAGTAATTAAAAGTTTTATAACTTTTGGTAGGACACGACTATGTTTTTTTAATTTGTTTGTTAAGTACACACTTAAATTATGCTTGAAATGAAAATATCGTTTGTATAATTATTTGTTTTCTCTTTGAATAGTATGTTGTACGATGAGGATCAAATATTTTTTTCAATATATTATGTATGTAAATAAAAATGACATTGTCATTTTATACCGTTCCACCATTTTGTATAGTGTGTTTTACCATCAATATAGACAGGTGTACAACTGAATCGATTATTTATGAAAGGTGATAAGTGACAAATTTTTTAAAAATGACTTTTTTTAATAATTATATTCTGTTGGTATAAACGGTTAGTTTACTTTTGAAAGGAGTCAAATTCGTCAAATAGTTATTTAACTATGGTGATGTAAATATTTAGTTTATTTATGAACAGTGCTTAGTACCATAGTGGACCCCATTCATAAATAAATACAATTTTTTTTCTATCAAACTATTTTGATAATAACATCTGATAATTTCCCGCGAATACAGTTTGTGATAATTAAATCGTATCAATGATAATACGGTTGATCTCGAAATTTTTGTTATTTTAATACTAATAGTTTAAGTAATCCTAGTTAACAGTAGTAACACTAGTTGTGTTGATATATTTGTGTAAAAACCGACCACATGGAGTCAGATAGTGCATTCAGTGATGTTGAAGTAATACAGAAAAGAAAACGTGGTGTTCGTAATACAGACTTGTATAAAGGAAATCAAATTAAAGTTGCTCGTGTAAAAGGTTTAGAATACACAAATTATCGTGGTAATATTGTAAAAGGAAGAGAATTAGGACCACCTTGCAGGTAAATAAAATAGCACTTAAAAATTCCTTTTAATGATTTCTATATTTTAAATGCCATAATAAAATATATCAGTTGAGTAGTTTTGATTTATATCACTGTTTTGCACACGACCCCATTTGTGATTTAGTCATTTTATTTATGAAAAGAAATAAGTGACTGATTTGTTTATGAAAAGGGTCAAAGTTGTTAAGTTTTTTCTCACACTGTAAGTTAAAAAATAAATTTGAAAACTTGGTAATCACAAATTTGAATAATTATAGTACATAAAAATCTAAAAATATTATTTATAATTTTTTTCATGCAAAATTTTATGAGATAAATAGTTATTTTTAATTTCCCGAAAGTTTCACTTTTAGGACTTAGCCCCTTTTATAAATAATCGATTCAACTATCGTTACTGATGAAAAGCGTTATTGACTATACCAGATTCCTACGTACTGCATCAAATTATCTTCGTACGCTATCGTTAAAAAATGGTCGTACATATAGGTACCTACGATAGTTTTAGACAGATGAATATGTTTTTAAGACTCTTCGTTCTGAAATATCTATATAAAATAACGGCTTTAGTTGCAGTAAAATTAAATACTATTTTCTAAAGCGTGTCCTACATTCACAAGTACATAGATGACAGTTGGTAACCCTGGACTCGCAGCAACTCTCTATTATATTATTAACATTATTGTGCCTGCTGGTGTGGGTACAAACGTCGTCGAATACAAAAAAAAAAAAAAAAAAAAATAGACGCGGTTTCACGTGCGCCGCGGTCTCTGGGAAAGCGATCTCGCGTTGCGTTCACCGTACAACGTTGCCGTTCGAATTGTTTTAATTTTGACGCAACCGACCGTATAATAATTGTTACGGCGCTGTTCGTCGAGACAAAAATAGGAAGACAAAAATATTGTTCGCATTTTACTACGTAAAACCGTAGTATGTATACTATATTATACGCGATGACTTACGGTCCACTATAATATTGTTCTATACGTGGTTGAGATTAATTAATACTGCTATACGATAACTTCAACATTCAACTGAAACATTTGGGAGACGTACACACTATTTAGACAATTTTGTCTTTAAGGTTTCAACCGCGAGTATAGTATTCTTTAAAGTTTATACCCGTGTAAGCCCGTTCGTCGTCCCAACAACGAGTTGTCACGGCAATCACACTTTTGATACAACCATAAAATAATTAAACAAAAATAAAATAATTACGTATTTACACACTCGGTGAGTATGAAAAATAGTAACATTACAGTCGTACCTATTAAACTGTATGTTTGGTGGAAAGTAACGATTCTTACTAAGCTCAGTAATAGAGAAATAGAGTAGTAAAAAATGAAACACATAGTTTATTAATTTAAATGACGTATGACGATTTCAAACCAATTAGACCATTATTTTAAGTTATTGCGTTTTTAGTATCGATTGTACGACAGTGCGTAATTTCACAATTATAGTCAAAATAAAACCCCACTTTTCAATACTTTTTTTGTACGCGTTCGGAATCTGTTGGGCGGATTTTTTTAAAAAATTTTTATTCAGAGAGCAAAGTTTGTTTTACACTACATATACGACTTTCAATTCTTAAATAACAGATTTGTGTGAGTTACAGATTTTTTTTCCAAAAATAGTCAAAGGTATGACAACAAATAAATAAATATCGATTATATCAAAAACACGTTTGCCGCGATTTTTAACGTGTTTATCTCAATTTTCGCTTAGTTTTTTTACCGTAACTTTACGTTTTTTTTTTAACTTTTTTTAACCGTCACTTCTTTTACGCTTAAGTCTGTGTCCTGTCTTTAGAGGTACTGACTGACGTTAAAAATCAGAGCATTCTTAAAGAAGTTATCGTCAATACATGCACAGTGGAAGAAAAAAACACACACACACACACCATGTGAAAACCAACATTCTTCTTTACACTCAGAATCTAAAACATATACAGCCGTCTGAAAAACCTTGGGGCATGATTTCAGATTCTGAGCGATTTTTTTTCTCTATAGATCTAAGAAAACGTCTCGTTAAAGAACCGTTAGTTCGTCGGTAGAAACGAACGTGGCCTTCGTACAGCTATCGTCATTGTTACAAAACGTACAATACGACTAGATTACGGATAAAAGTGTGTTGTGTTCGAGAAGAGAGCTGCGCGATCTGAACAATAAACTAAAATTCATTGCACGCATCTATGACGCACAACACCGAACACGCGCACACGCAAATACCATAGTATAATATAAAATATATATATATGTAATAATCAATACTGTAGACGTGACCCCGCCGCGGTACCCGCCTTGACCAAATTCCAAAATGATGACGGACCGCTCGACAGCAATATACGGTAAAAACACGAGGATCAAGTTCTAATGGATAGTAAATTAAAAAAATATATTAAATAATCAGTCGCACAGCTATATTATTTATACAGAGCGTTTTTAAAGATTCCGACGAGACCGGATTATACCAGTTTCGTATACACAAGCCAGCAGACCCTCAACTGTACACGGAACACATCGAAATACACGCATAAAACATACGTTTTACATTGTTTAAAAAAATGTTTGAAGTCCTGTTCAGAGCAGACCTTAAAAAATATTTAACCATGCTTTACTCGATCATCGTGTTTTATTAGTGAACAGTGTTCAATTTATCCGAGTGCAAGTGTTATTTATTCATTTATCAAAGTGTAGTAATTAGCCGTTTCCCACTTAAAACAAGGTCTAATTAGGCCTAATGCTACATTTGGAACGTAACAATAAATGGTTCGCTAGGGGGAAATAGTTCTTGTTTTGAGGGTCAAGAACGAGAACGGCCCAAGTGCAGGTCGACAATCTTTTTTTTTTTTTTGCAATTGAGCCGTGACCTGAATCCGATTGTTATTCAACGCGCACGCTACTTTTATGTACACACCATAAAACTACGGGTATTATGGTTACCTATAGCATAATTGATGATCGATAGTGAAATACTTATGCTCGTATACTTTATGAAGCACGAATTCAGGGGCAACATACTGTCACTTTTTATTGTTGAAAATTGCGGGAGCTATAAGTCGCACCACCGTTATTTAAAACAAGAGTTCGATTACGGTTTGCACAATCTTACCACATCTATACATTTAATGTAAGATTTTTATATCTAAACATATCAGTAGGTACCTACTTAAAAATAAATTTTTTTAGACAATCGGTACTATCCTTTTGTCCATATTGAGCATTATAACAAAAATCACTTTTCCACACACTGCAGTCTCGAAAATTAGTTTTACTTTTTACAATAAATAATATATACGTAATATACATGCCAAATTTTGCGTTTCGGTAAATCGATTCGTTCGGTATAACGTTTTAATTGTTTGTATACAATTTTTCGATTTCAATTCTACAAGATATTACCGCCGGTTAATCATTATTTCTTATGCATTTTAAAAGATTTCAATATGTTTGCGCTCGGTGTATTTGAGGGGGACAAAAACTCACATCACATCCTCAGTAAAATTCCGACGGGAGCAAATACCACCCAGCAATCAATTATCAGTTATCAGAAATAGACAAAATTATTCGAGTATACCTACATGTAAGACGTATTATTTAAGAGACAAAATTGCGTACTACGAATATTAAATAAGTATCAAGTATTCGTTTTTAAAACTTATAAATATTATAGTTATGTATTTAAAAAAAAAAAAAACCCAAAACAATTGAAATGATTTGTAAAACCGACGTTATTAGTGCGATTAACTGCAGATTAACCTTAATATTTTGTTTGGGAATTGTCGATGTACAGTTGTGGTTTCCAAATTTCAATTTTTAAGAATATTCAACAGCCAAAAGCAAGTACCTATTATTATAAAGCTATTTTGTATTTTTGTTTGATAGCGTTACAAATAAGAAGTATCATAATACAAGTCACAAAATGTACCTATTTAGGTGGGTAGATATTTAAAGTAGATACAACAACACTAAGATGTATAAAACATAAAAAGCTATTTTATTCTATTTTAAACACCGCAGTATATTTAGAATGAGCCCGTCTCCCAGACTTGTTATTATTTTCATTTATGAACCGCTCGCGGCGACGTTATTATACAGTTGTAGGGCGTGTCTCCGCGCAACTGCGCAGTACTTGCGCTCAACGCCTGCAACAGTTCCAGCGGCTGCTGGGGGACGCTACCGCCACACAGACTCTATCTAGAAGTGCAACGCCATCATCATATCGTTGTTATGTTATTATTATTATTCAGTGGTGCCAGGTTTGGGGAAATGTCATGTGCGTCCGGGGATTTTTGACGTTCAAAAAGTGAAGAAAACAATTTCAAGCATTACACATTATATGTTGTAAGGAGTTTCGAGGAGTTTCTCAAACTGCAGGGAATCCGAGGAAAATTCGTGAACTTTTCGATAAATACGAGACAAACAGACACGGAGATCTGAGCGTGAATCGAAACTTTTGACGGGCGGTCGAAATCGATGTTTTTGACCGTGTAGAAATTACGTCCAGCAACGCCGTTATTATTATTATTTCTGGCATCGCTCGTTGCAGCTGCCACTTTTCACTCTGCCTGCCGAGCACGTCCAAAACTACAACGTGGAACGCGATGAATATAATTACTATATGTATATAAATTCTGTACCCGGATTATTCATCCCCGCCGCGGTCGTCGTCCACCCGCCGCGGCGAACCCAAACCTTGTCGCGGGGCGTGCGCGGACGGCCACTTCTCGTCTGCGCCGGAGTCAGCGCGCGTGCATCGACGAATGGTCCGACGCGCGTATATTTATCACCTAACCCCAGGCACTTTGAAGGATGCAGCTGCTGCAGACGGTGCCGCTGCAGCAGTGATTACATAAAAAACGTCTCACGGTGTGTTAACGTATGTATATACACATACACGACAGCGGTTGGTGTAAAAAAATACGGGGTGCTGTAAAAAAAAAAAAAAAAAAAAAACGTAGTCTCCAGTACCGTCACGAGAGAGGATTTGAAAATGTTTTTTTAAAACGTTTATTTTAACAATTAATTTCATACCGTGTAAACTCGTGTTTGTGTACACACTGCTCGATATTGTTCATCAATATAACCTGTATACACAGGGCCGGCGGAAGGCACAGGCAACACAGGCATTTGCCTGGGGCGGCATTTTATAAGGGGCGGCATTTTCACAGCACCCCCCCCCCCTAAATCCGTCCCTGAGGGCGGCAAATTTGGATTTTGCCTATGTATAAATATTGCCTTGCGCCGGCCCTGTGTATACATATATATAGAAATATATATATATAGAAATTCAGCCGTGGAGAACGGCAAAAGCCAATTTGTCTGCGTTGACTCCGCACCCTGGCAACAGTGTGCGCGACCTCGACAAAAACGATCGGCAAATATATTGAATATAACGATCATAAATCGATTTTTCAAAATGTACACTATACCAGGTATGGTAATATCACAGTAAGTTTAAATCTTCACACGTGCCTAAACCGTAACATACCTTTCGATTAGACGCGCACTTCCTCACTACTATTCGTTTATTGTAGATTAAAAAAACAGATGTCTTTTAATTTAACAACGCCGTATACCATTTACTGTAGTTCGATCGCACCGGGTATTTTTTTTTTTTTTTTTAGGTATAATACAAGCCACTTATAATTAATGTACAGTTCAGTAATTTTTATTAATTTCAATTTCAAGCGATGTACCTATAAGTCCAAACACGTAAAATAATATGCCCGGCTGATCGTAACGTTTTATAATTCACTCTATTATTATCACGTCTACTTGTTGCGCGCTTGTTACGCCTATTTTATATTGTAACGATTGTGGGTTATTTTTTAAACAAAACCTAACGCAGCAAGGAACACAGCGGCAACGTCGGAATCGAAACCGGGCCCCCCGACCAATCCGGGCGTCGAAGCCTCTCCGACAGGTCCCCTATGACCGTTGAAACTTTATATTATCTATATAAATCTGTTTTATAACGGTCGAGTGTATACGGTTTTGGATTTGGTTACAAAATTTTAGTCGAACTGACGCGTTTTTTAAGAACGTCTTCTCTAAAACGCCCATGACAACGACGTTGTGAGACTATTCATTTTGTACTCGATACACATCCGTCACAAAAACGTGTGCACTATAGTGGCGTTTCTATTTTACCCGATTACGAAGGTACGTACGTATGTGTGGGTTTCCTCGTTGAGGCCAAACTAATGGACTGATTTCAACAAATGAGGTGTCTCAAAATCCGTTAGGATGTCGCGGGTGATATTATTTTTTTTTTTCGGAAAAGTTATAATTACTTACCGCGTTCATTGATAAATAGTTAATAGTTTTTCTGATCGTCTAGACCAAACAAATGCGTTGCAGTAACAGAAGTTGTCTGTACTTTACGTCATTTAAAGGGCCTTTTAATGTTTCCTCTTAGAGGGTTGACTCCAATTAAAAAGTGTGAAATAAAAACAAAAGCTAAAACCCGACTACGAAAAAACTAAAGCAAAACATAATTAGTGAATTTCTAGTTTTGACTAAAATCCAGTTGAATATCCAGCGTAATCGGACATCATATTATTAATATACACACATATGCGTGTATATTTCATATAAAATAATCGTTGTTCGATAAACATACGGATATATAATAAAATGACTTGTAAATCAATTTAATAAAAGTAGGATGTTCCGTTTGTGTTGATAAAATAACGTCCGACTACCAATTTATCCTACCAATCGTATTTTTGTCAAAAACTAAAACTACCTACAGTTATTTGCTTTTTACGTAATCGGGTGTTAGTTTTTATATTAAACATATAGGTACTATAATATTTGTTTATTTCGAAAAAACTCTTACAAAGAATAATGGGCCCTGTTGTATTAAGCACTGTGCAAGCTATGCGTATAACGCAGTGCGCGTCGGTTAGCAGATATAAATTACACCCGACATTTCAAAAATAGGGTTAGAGTTTTTTAACACAACCGTGCCGAACGAGAAACAAAAAATAATCGCCGAAACAATAAATAACGTTAAATTACCCAAAACGACACAAACATCGAACATATGATCCATTGCTCGTATAGGTTTGTTCGTGTTTCCACCGGCCCATTATAATATGAACAACGCGTAAATGGCGCAGCTGTGTTTTAATCATTTTTAAACGACGGGTTCGGTTAGACACTATTACTTATACGAATGTTACAAAAACCAGTTACCAGACTCTATCGAGGTTAACGTTACATCATGTGGGAATGCGGTGTCTGAGTATTTTACTTAGCCACTTAACCTACCCACTTATTTCGGTCGGTAAATGTTTTACTATTCGTTAATGTATTTTGTGTACACTACACTAAATATATAAGTACACTATATCTACTGAAATCTACAAAAGAGGGGAAAACTAAGTAGGAATTGTGAGTTATCGCATCGAGTGCGACTAGAGACAGAGAAAAATGTGGACAAAGCAACGAGGGTGCAGTGCAGGTTTTTTTTCTTACAAGCACCAAATAATAATTATCACTGAGTGTCAGTGTAGAAACTAAAACATACTTTAATACCTCGAACCGCTGTAAAAATACGTAAAACTGTTTGCATAGCCATTTTATGTGTCACATAAATGTACATTTTAAAATATTAGATGTTTATAATATATTTATGGACTAGTGTTATTATTATTATTGTTATTATAGTATTCCTTATGGATTAAAAAAAATCACTATTCTTGTTAAGGCCCATGTTCTCCGTTAATATGCATTAAAAATTGCCTAAATGATTCTTATAAATATCGCATTAAATTCATCAATTTTATAGTCCGTTGTGAACATTTTTGCAATGAACATTAGCTGGATTAGGTGTTGCTGTAGCAAATCAAAACAATCAACAGCATCGCATTTATGCAAGTTATACTAAATAGTGCTTCTAATATAATAATATAAATTAAATAATCGTTAGGTTCAAGAATATTCATAATGTTTGCGGGGCGCAAAATAGGCAATTAAATACATTACATGCATTTTCGGAAGCATCGTTTTTTCTTAAATAGGTGTACATTTTAAGAAAATTAAAAATAATACAAATGTCAATTCATTAGTTGGTGTGTTTAACCAGTGTTTTTGGTTGATAAGATTCAAAAATTTGAGATCCCTACAAAAAGCCATTTTGTTTTGAATACAATGACTGGAACGAGCCCGATAAAAGTATTTTCAAAAAAATCATACACAGAAATTCCGACATTCTTTCTGAGACTGTGTTGAATTTCAAAATAAGGTGTTAATTTCGCCTCATAAACTATAAAAAAAAAATTTATAACTTTGTAATTTTTGCATGGACCTATATAAATGTATAGAGGATGAAAAAAAAAAAAAATTTAAAGTATAAAGAATATTATCCGCTTTCATAATTTGATACCAATATTATAGTTTTAAAATCACTTTCATGTATATATTAATACTATACATTAATACTTTTATAATAGAAAGCCTGGATCAGTCTAGGTTGCGAGGGTAGATTGATGGGGTAGCGACTACGCTTTGGGTGGGTCACTAGTTTAAAAGTTGTGTTTTTTTTTGTTTTTCTGTGAACACATTTTCTTTTAGAAAATATCTGACAGCGATTAAAATCACTATCGTAAAAAACGCTTCAATGCAAATCTGTATATAGTATAAAATTTTTAGAAAAACTTGTTGGATCATTCTAACAGCATCATTAATTCCTCTTTCCATTATTATATCCGTATTGCAAATTTTATAAATTAAATAACTATAATAATTTTAACTAGGTATAGTAACTATTAAATATTATACAACTATAAACACTTATTGTAGTTAATTAATCAAGGACAAAATTGATAAACGATGATGTATATATATATATGTATATATATACTGCTAGAAATAAAGTAAAAATTTATGAACGGAAGTCATTGAATATATTAGATCTCAGCAACGTTAGATAAAGAATACATGTGGCGTATCGTTCATTTTTTACATACATTTGTACTAAAAAATTGTTGTGTACATATGTATATAATGTTATGTTTTATGTTATAACATTTTAAAACACATTTTAGTCGGACAAATAAAATCTCCTTTAAATGTTTTGGTATTTTCAAATCATCAGATGTTGTAAGGTGAATTTTTTGGATTATTTTTAAAAAGCTGATACAAATTAAAACAAAGCCAACAAACAGTAAAGACCACAAAACCAAAGATTAATGGCATTATAAATTATGAGTATGACGTGTATCATAATATAGTACACAGGCTGAGAATGGATTAAATCTTTGAAAGGCTTTTAATATTTTCGAGTGGCTAAGCACTCTCCAATCATAGTCTATGCTAGTACATTACATTTTTATTCAAACAATTTTTAAGTTAATCAATATTTTGTTTTTTTTTTTTTTTTTTGCAGTACTTAATGTTAAAATTAATAATATATTTTTTTATTATATTTATTTTATCAAATATTCATTATTGTTTTAAATATTCATATATACACCTATATACATATTAACTAGTACACTATTCTCAAAATTGTACTGCATGCTTCAATTTTGTCCCTGGTTTTAATAAAAATAATAATGATGATTTATTAATGAATACTTATTACACAATGACCATTCATCAACAAATTGGTTTTGTTACACCACAAGATCGAAATACTTCAGACCTACTTACTTACATACTCACTGTCTTTGCAAAAAACAAACAAAGTTTCAAATAGTTGTGTACCCATTATTCTAGCATAGGGTGACCATACGTCCCGTATTATACGGGATTGTCCCGTATTTCAACTTTATGTCCCGTTGTCCCGATAAAAGTAATACGGGACGCATTTTGTCCCGTTTTTCGAAGTCCGTCCCGTATTAATCCCGTTTTTTCCATACCGTTAATTTATAATTTTGAAATTTATTTTACTTTAAAATTGTTTTGTTTACGATATTTTTGTACAACATTATTCAATATAGAATATTAAAATCTATTATTTTTCAGTGGTAGGTATTTTTAGATTCTTATTTTGAATATAATTGTTGAGTCACATTGTTGTCGGTGATATAAAACGTATATCATGTCATAATACCATAATAGTGTTACATTTTCGTATATTTTGATATCATTAGATTAACACGTTCAATGCCGTTGCCGTATTAATCTTTGTTTGTAATAGTCACACGGAAATTCCGCCGCGATAAGGCAATTAAAATAAAGAAAAATCAAACTGATCGCGGCCAATTCGTTATCCACAATATTATTAGGTCTATGTAACATTGTAAATGTTATTTTTTATTAATATTTATACTCCTTCATTCTACATTTTGTCCGTCAAAGTAATAGTGTTCAGTTGTAGTGGTGTCATTTAGAATATACAGTTTGTTAATTTTTTTCTCAAAATGCCAAAAAGGAGGTGTGTTTTTGCTCCTAATTTAAAATCCGAATTTCCTTTTTTAAAAGATGCTGATGAAGTTGGAAAAGTGTTTTGTACAATATGTAAATCGGTATTTTCTATAGAACATGGTGGACTTTCAGATATAAAACAACATACCACAAAAGTGAAAAAACATTTATTGGCGTTATCAGCTGCATCAAAAAATGAAAAGGTAACTTCTTTTTTTTTAAAGAATAATCCAAGTGGATCCACTGACGAAAGTAGACGTACCGCAGCACAAGAGGGTGTATTCGCATTTCATACAGTTGTACAAGGCCGTATTTGGGGGGGGGTTTTGGGGGTTCAAACCCCCCCCGAAACTTTTTAATAGGTAATAAACTGAATAAAATAAAAATTTAATATTTTACATATTATTACAGATAACTCCCTAAACATATTTATATTGTTGTAAAATATTATATTATTTTATAATCCAGAAATCGTGTGGATACGAATTCTATGGCGTATTCTATAAACAGCATAATATTAGTTTATATACATAGATATATACGTCACTAGCGATTATTTGTAAACGATTGACAGACGACGATAACATGTTGAAGAGTGGAATTATTATATCTGTAAGTCGTATTACCGTTTTTCAAAGAACGTTATCGGTATTTAGTATCTACAATAATAAAATTATTAATAATTTTATTTTATACAACAAAATCGTTTATTTTTTTCATGGTAGTCATGTACATGTTATCTTGTACCGCCTGCTTGAGACTCATAGAGCAATGCGAATATTACTGTTTAAGGTGTAACTCTGTGTTGAGACGTCCTACAAACAAAGTTATTAACTATTAAGTGGTGAAATTTCTTTTGGGAATTAATATAATACTTGTATTTATTTTAATTTATTTATATTTTCTATAAAATGTCAACTCGTAAGAGCAATTGTTCTAATATTTTAACAAACTATTTTAATAAAAAAATAAAAACAACTCATGACGGAAATGAAGCCTGTACTTCAAGTCCAATATTGACTGCAACCACACCAGTTACAACAGAAAAATCTAAGATTGATGTAGCTGATATTGGCTGCTGTTTTGATCAAAAGGTTAGTGATGAATTAAAATATAAGTTGCTTTCTAATGTTTGGATTCCTGATGAAAAGTTTAAATTTCCTATATCAGGAAATAGAAATTTAAAATTTCAATTAAGTTGGATTAAACGATTCCCTTGGTTATGTTACACTAATATGCAAGGTTCTGGAGCTGTGTGTAAATACTGTGCTATATTTTATCATAATTTTACTGGTAAAGGTGCACATCAAAAACCCGGCGTATTAGTAACAAAACCATTCAATAAATGGAAAAATGCAATTGAAATTTTTAGCACGCATAACGACACAGAGTATCATAAAAACAACGTTTTTTTTGCTGAGAATTTTATTTCTGTATATTGCAACAAACAGTTAGATATTTGTCAGAAAATTGATTCGGCGCGTGCTAATCAAATAGTTGAAAATAGGAAAAAATTATTACCAGTTATTCAAACAATAATTTTGTGTGGTCGACAAGAATTGGCTCTTCGTGGTACATCTGATTCTGGACCACTCACTTTAAATGAGCCACTCCACAATGATGGTAATTTTAGAGCTCTTCTGCGAATGCGAATGAACTGCGGTGATAAAATTATGACTGATTGTATTGAAAATGACACATTTAAAGCTATGTATTTAAGTCCTACTATTCAAAATAATTTAATTGATATAATTGGGAAAATAATTCAAAATTGTTTAGTGGATAGAATCAATAGGGCAAAATCATTTTCAGTTTTAGTAGACGAGACGACTGATATATCGCGAATTGAACAAATGTCACTTTGTATTCGTTATATCGATGAAGATCCTGAACATCAATTCATTTTACGTGAAGATTTTTTAAAATTCGTGTCGGTAGAAAATACGACTGGTAAAAATTTAGCCAATATCATTTTAGATAACATTAAATCTCTTGGAATAAATCCGAAGTATATGGTAGGACAAGGATACGACGGGGCGGCTTCAATGAGCGGAAATTTCAATGGAGTGCAAGCAATTATTCGAAAAGAATATCCGGCTGCCTTTTACGTACACTGCAGTGCTCATTCTTTAAATTTGGCTCTCTCTCATTCCTGCAGTATTCAACATATTCGTAACTGTATTGGTACCATAAAATCGGTGGGAAATTTTATTAAAGGTTCAGCAATGCGAACAGAAATTTTAAAAAAATACATCAAAGAACAATTTCCTGAATCTAAGTGGACCAAACTTACATCCATGTGCGAGACACGTTGGGTAGAAAATCACGACGGACTAATAAGATTTACAGAAATTTATAAGGCAATTGTTAATACATTGGAAGAATTACAGTTCACTCGTGATATTGAAACGTCATCAAAAGCATTACAATTTGGAAAAACTATTATAACCAGTGATTTTGTAATAAGTATGGTCTCAGCATCTACACTTTTTTCCTTAACATTACCACTGTGTAAGAATTTACAGTGTGTAAATTGTGATTTGACCGAAGCAATGGCGTATGTTGATATTGTGCTACACGAAATAAATGATATGCGAAGTAATATGGATAATACATTTTCCAATATTTTTAAAAAAGCTGAGGCTCTTATAAAATCAGTTGATGACGAAGAATGTATAAAAATACCTAGAATTGTTGGACATCAAAAACATCGAAGTAATGTTGTCGTGAATTCACCTGAAGAATACTACCGTATTACGAGTACAATAGCTATTCCTTTTTTTGACGACTTCATTGAACAGCTTCAAACAAGGTTCAATAATCATAAAAAAATCATTTCTTCATTGCACAAGTTATTGCCAAAAACATGCAATAAATTTGAAATTGATCTAAATGATTTTGAAATTTATTCAGAATTTCTGGACTTGGAAATACTGCCACAAGAAGTTAAACTGTGGAAAAGAAAATGGGCTGACGAATTAGATGTAAACCGTTCAAATTCAGCTATCGAAGCGTACATAAATTGTAATTATGAATATTTTCCAAATTTATCTTTTCTTTTAAAAATATTAGCTACACTACCTGTTTCGACTTCTACACCAGAGCGCTCATTCTCTACTATGAAAAGGCTAAAAAATTTTTTACGAAATTCATTTGGTCAAGAACGCCTTACAGGTCTAGCACTTTTGAGTGTGCATAGGCGAATTAAAATAAATCCAGATGATGTGATCGACATTTTTGCAAAAGAAAAAAAAAGACTATTAGACTTTGTGCTATAAAAATGTATTGTTTTAAAATTTAAACTGAAAAGTGACTCACAAAATTTTGTATTGTTTTGTATTATTATTTTATATTATTATAATATCTTGTTGTATAACCTAACTTAATAGTAAGACAATTTTTTTTGTTTATGTTATGTATTAGTATTTTTTTTTAAATTATTTAAAAACATATAATTTGGTTAAAACCCCCCCCGAAAATTTGTTCCAGCTACGGCCTTGCAGTTGTACACAATCACTCATTTCGATCGATGGATTGCACATCATCTCTTTTAAAACAAATTTATAATAAAAAATTCACTTGTGCTCGAACTAAGGCTGAATCGATTGTTTTAAATGTGCTAGCTCCTTTCGCTATGCAACAGATTTGTAAGGAATTAGAAAATATGAATTTTGCTACATGTATGATAGATACTTCTAACCATAAAAATCTGAAAATCGTACCCATTTTAATACGTTATTTTAATCCAAATTTGGGAGTACAAATTAAAGTTTTTGAAGTGACAAATTTAAAAGGAGAAACAGCAGATATTTTATCAAATTACATAATTGAAAGTTTGAAAAAATACAAGTTATTGGATAAAATTATTGCATTTTCTGGTGACAATTGCAATACTAACTTTGGAGGTGTTTTACGAAAAGGAACAAAAAATGTTTTTTCAATTTTAAATAATAATTTAAAAACAAATATTTATGGGATAGGTTGCGCTGCTCATATTTTGCATAACGCTATTCAATCAAGTGCTGATGTGTTACCTATTGATGTAGAAATTATAGTGAACAAAATTTTTCAATTTTTTCATATCTATACAGTTCGAGTTGAACATTTGAAAGAGTTTTGCGAATATGCAAATGTCGAATATAAAAATATACTTGGAAGTGTAAAAACTCGTTGGCTATCTTTATTACCGGCCATAACAAGAATTATTGATATTTACCCAGGTTTAAAATTATACTTCGAAGAACAGGAAAAGTGTCCAACAATTTTAAAATCTTTTTTTAATGATCCTATGTCTAAAGTATGGTTTTATTTTTTGCAAAGCCAATTAAAAGTTGTTTGTGATACTGTTACAAAAATAGAAGGTGATAAAATATCAGCGTGTGAAGTTGCAGAGGAATTAGAGATTTTGGTTGGAAAAATAAAAAATAGAAAAAATCAAAATTTTCTTACATCAAATATTTTATCGATTTTAAATGATTTGAAAAACAATAATATGTATGATCAAAACTCATTCAAAAAAAGTACTGATCTATTTTATAATACTTTTTTATCTTACATAGAAAAATGGGGTTGCCATTTTGACGAGTTAAAAGTATTTTGTTGGGTTCAATTAATAAATTGCCCTACTTGGGAAAATGTTCAAAAATGTTTCCAATTTCTTAAAAAAAAAAACCAAAATAATTCGAACTTAAAACTGGATGAAGATCATTTGTTTGATGAATTCAGTCATATTGAACAAGTTTTTCAATCACGAATAAATGAATGGCAAAAAAGTTCAGCTAAATTGGAAGTTAAGTGGTGTGAAATATTTGAGTACACTAAAGCTCATAACATTGACACAACTAACATATCTGCAATTGTAGAATATGCTTTAGCAATGCCGGGTACAAATGCTGCAGTAGAAAGAATTTTTTCTACCATTAATGTCTTATGGACGGACGAAAAAAATCGTTTTTTAGTTGAAACTATAAAATCAATTATCATAGTGAAAACACATTTTTCAAACTATTCTTGCAATGATTTTTATAATATTTTATTAAAAGAAAATAAATTACTTGATGCAATTAGTTCAGCACAAAAGTATCCAAAAATAGCAGAAGACCAACCATCATCATCAAAATAAATATTTTTTTTTGTAATTTATTTATATATCAAAAACATGATTCAGTACTCATGAAATTTAAATTTGTTTTTTTTATATTATTATATTTAGTAAGGCAACTTATACAATACATGTTTAATAATAATTCTTAACTAGTTCACCATTAATATAAAAATAAAATTGTTTTCATGTATCTACTATGTATTAAAAAAATTATTCATCAGATTATTTTGTTTTTTGAAATGTCCCGTATTTTTTTTTTATTTTTATGGTCACCCTATTCTAGCACCAAAAGTATATAGTGAAACTTGCCAAAAATTTTCTGTTTTTTTTTAAGTGACCCAAAGCCATCAAGCTTTTTGGTCCACTTGGTTAAAGATCAACAATTTAGAATAGTAGGAATGTGAAAGCTTCCAATTAGGCTTAATTAAAAATTGATACCACGTCTTATAGAACAGTTTTTAGACTCGCCGCAACACTCTTTACATAAATTAGATCACAATATTTGAAAACACTAAAAACGGTAGCATTTTTTGTTTCAAAATCAAAACAAATTGTAAACAAAATTAAAAGAACAATTCATATTAGATGAATTTTTAACAACAAAAAAACAAAATCATTTATTTTTACATGTACACATTAGTATCAGATATAAATTATCTAGAACAACAATCTTACAATATATTGGTAATTCATAGAATACATAAAAAATAATGGTCCAGTTTAATTTAACAAAAATAACAATTACATTTTATTTTTTTTTAACATTTTAATAAGCTACATAAAAATAACTAGATCAAAATACATTGTACCTAATAGATCTGATATATATTATATAATACACATCAATTAGGCATCTAAACCATGCTCATACAGTTTGTGTTTTGTTTGGTCGAACTATAGTGCACATGGGCAGAGTTTTAGTAACTAACACGTTTGATTTTCTATACAGCTTAAGAGGACGTTGAAATCCTTTTGATGGATTGTGGGGCATAGTAAGAGTTTCACAATTGGCAAATCCAACTTCTTTCAGCAGGTACTCAGTGAACATGGGAGGTTTCAACTGAATGGTTTTATAATTCCGCCAAATAGTTTCCTAGAATCAAATATAAGTTTTGGCATCAAACAGAGGAGCGTTATGATATGTACTCGAAAATATTATAATACTGTAGTTACGGTCAATGTTTTTCTACGACCGTATGATTTCCAAGGCTGGGGTTCAACTACTAGTATACCGCCTGGGCGTAGCTGGGCATACATACGTTTGAAAGCTCTCTTCAAACCCTCGTCACCCCAGTTCAAGTGAAGCCACTTGGTAATACTTAGACAAAGGATAACGTCAAATTTACACGTTTCCATTGAAATCATGTTATCAGATTCCAATACGTAATTTCCCTGCAACATAACAATATTAATACCATTAATTGGACACAAGTATCTATTACACAATCTAAACAATATTTTAGTGTAATAATATAAAACATATCTTTCAAACAATAAATAAAATGAATAAATGGTTAGGTTATAAGTATAAATCAGATATAGTCAAGTACACCAGATAAAGAAAATGAAAGTTACTCGATTTGTTTTATTTTTTTACCAACCTGTATAAAAGAGACATTGTAAGGAAATTGTCCACTAATGGTCATTCCAGGTAAATTGATAGGTCCATACAACATAGACATGGATGCAGGAAACGATTGGGTTGTATTACAGTTTGAATTATTATGAATATTTGATGTATAATCATTAAACTGATAATTTGGATTTGATTGCAAGTCCATCCTAACATCATTAATGTAATACTGTATATTTTTGCGTGCAATATTTATAAGTTTACGATCAATATCCATTCCAACGATTGATTTGGCGCCGAAATCTCTAGCGACGCTAAATGTTACATGGCCAATATTACAACCGATGTCTAAAACATCTTTTCCATAAAATAAATCCATAAGTTCAGCTAATACTTTAAGTCTATGGTCTTCATCATCGGGATTACGATATCCATAATACCTAAAATAAAAAATTTACAAATATTGATGCACAACGTCTAGCCGAATAATCACATGTTTTTTTTATAGTTAAAATAATTTAATTTGTGTTTAATTCAATCTCACCTGTTGTAATTTCCATACTTAAACTTTGCATTTTTTTCTTTAAACTTAGGTTCATTTTTAGGTTTTTGTTTGGATTGCACACCATTTTTTTCTAATACACTAGCCTTCTGAGGTTTGTACAATTTTTCTTTCAGTAAATCTTGACTTGTAACAGAACTACTAATAGGTTTAGATTTATCATAAGTTTCTTTACAACGTTTGACATTTTTTTCTGATGAAATTAAAAATGTATTTTGAGCTTGTGGTTCAATCATAACTGTATCTTTAACAGCAAGGTTTGGAGTGATATTTATAGACTGAACTGAATTGCTATCATTCTCTATTTTTCCTTTAATTGATTCCAACACTTCAATTATAACACGAGATGTGTAATTATTATCCGATACATGGTTCTTAGATGATTCAATCTTGGTCTTTTTGATTGGGCAAACAGAAACATAATTTTGTTTTTCTTCTTTATTAATAGATTCACAATTTTTTACATCCCTAAAAAATATGAACACAAAGGTACAAAAACCGTGAAATTGTAAGCACATAAAGTAATGTAGTTCAATAAGTCGTATACTGGAGTATAAATTATTATTTTTTTATATTAATTTATGTATTAATATATACCTAAAAGAAATAAATTTCCTTTTTATTAATTTAATAAAAACTGTGTTCCTATTAAAATGAACACAATAAGTACGCCATGTATAACTATTGATTGGCAATTTAATTAAGTTTTCAAGAAATAACAGTTTATTATATTAGTATCAATGTATTAAAAATTATTAATATATACTACATAAATAGATAAGCTTAATTAAAACTGCAAGTAATATATGATTTTAGTTAAAATTTATTATTCTATATTATGTAACCGACAAAATTATTCCTTAATATCACACAAATTTGTAGGTAAAACAACTTTTGGCAGATCACTAAATTCAACATTTTTTAAGAAATAAGCCAATACACATGTGATATGACATTTCATTTTTTTTTGTTTTTATTTTAAATGGGTTTGTATAGTTACTATTGCAGTAATATGGTAATGACGATTTCAGTGTGACATTGGGAACTACAGATTTGTTACTGCTATAGCAAAAATATTGAAAAATCAAACTTTCATCAATAATATGTTACATATGAAAAAGTATAATACATAATACATACCCAATTTCAACTAGTACAACAGAATCAGATAATGGTTTGGTCAGAGGCTTTTTAGCTTTCAGAGGAGTTTTTTGTTTTACAACATCAGAATCCACAAAGCCGATTACTTTTGTTTTAACACATGTACTCAATTCTAATGGATCGGATAAGTTTCGAGGTATTATAACATTCACTTGGTCTTTTTTTATATTCACTGTATTCGAGTGTAAGGGTGAAGATTTTAGAGTTTTATTCATGGCCCTATAACATAAAATTCAAATAATTAAGACCAATAAGTACAAATAACCTTGGTACTTAATAAAAACAATATATTGCATTCAATTATGTACGCACTTGTTAACATCTTCATTTTGAAGACTGTTTAAATTGAGCGGATCAGAAATGTTGCCGCCAAGCAAAAATTTTTTTGGAGGTATTAAAATATTTTGAACATCCCTTTTCTTTTTTTTTGGCGATGTACTAACAATAATTGGGGCGGTAACACGTCGTTTTCTTGACAGTGGTAATGCTATGTTGTCATCTAAAAATTGCAAATTTTTACAAACTGCATTCAAATCTTGAGTTTCTAGGGGCTTTTCGTCTACTTTACTTTTGGTTTTTGTAGCCATTTTCAACCTAAAATGAAAACAATACAATTGGTATTAGTATTAAGTAGTATAGTGAGTGTCTAGGTACAAGGCAAAAGTATGATTTAAAACGGCGGTTCTCAACCGCCAATAATGTTAAATGGGTCCGCATTTTTTATTCCCCCATTAAACATTATTTATAAAAAGGCCGCATGAAAAATTGGGTAAATATCTTTGGGTCGCCACTACACAAAGGTTGAATAAAACCGCTGCAAATTACAGATAATAGGAAAGTGGTTCCTTAAATTGTAATTATCTGAGCGAGAAAAATATAAACTTAACAACTTATACACATTTTGGTAAGTAATAAATACAGTCGATCAAAACAAAACACTTAAGGTAGGTAGTTACTTAAATTATAGATAACCAATCCATAATATATAGATAATAAAATCACAAAACTTTTTTACTTCTTACTGGTATTAAGTAGGTAGTCTATTGTACACAAAATACACGTTTACATTGAAGTAATACCTAATTGAGGTTGTATATTTCAATCAAGACTAATAGACTATACCTAATTCATTATACATTCGACCGAAATAATTTGAATTCAAGATAAGATTAATTCGACCAAATAGCGGGAACACTTTTCCTTTGAACAATTTTTGTTTAAAATGAAAAAGTTCTGTGAGAAAATATAAAAACAATTGGAGTTAAAACTGTAAAAATGTTTCTTTTCCTATTGTTTTTGGTTATATTATCTACATTTAAGACCAAAAAAAAATCTTTCTATAGAACCTATAAAAGAAAAAAAAAAAGAGGCAATTTACTTAAAAGGCAATTTACTTTATGTTATTATGCATTCTCTAACTGAAAAATATAGAAATCGCAGATCGAAATAATGAACGTGTTATTTGCTTTGCTCTACACCAAGGTAGAATCTCGTATTAGATAAACAATAACAATATAAAATATTGAAGAACCTATTGTTTAATTTGAATTGGAAATTGGAAATTAGAACAATTTGAACAGTTCGGGGAATCCTTAAAAACGTCGCACAGAAACCGTAACAAACAAACTCGTATGTGAGTCATCGAAGGCTTTGGTGCTAACGAATGGTAGACATCGACGACGTAAAGAATTATTCTCGACGTAAAGAATTAATAATAAGTATTATTCTCGTAAAGAAAACGCGCATCGCTTGTTTCTTGTATGATCTGTACCAACGGCCGATAGACGCGGGTAACTAACGTTTTCAATAAATTCACACGTGAGGATTTGATTTGTCCTAACCCGGTGTAATAGAGGAATCGGTAAAAAAAATATCAAACGAAACGCGTACAATTATTGTTCAGTGCCCAGGTCCCCCTGTGTGTTGCTGTAGTTGATCTGACTTTTTTTCTAGAAATTTTTTGTAACCACTTCCCGCCACTTGTAATGGGGGCCCACCCACCCATACGGGTACTGCCTAAAAAAAAAAAAAAAAACACGAAAAAATCAGGGTACCAATCGGGATCTTTTTTTTTCTTCTATCTCCCCAAGTCATCTGCGGCCAAACGTCTCGAAACGAATATCGTCGCAACGACGTGGGGAGGAGGGGGGAAGGGGGTGGTTAGAGGCCCCAGTGCGCATGTCCGCGAGGCGAGCTACGTATTATTATTATTCGTTCGTGTGCGGCGTGCGCGCGTAATCCATCCCGCGCTGCGGCGGCGGCGGCGGCGTCCCGTTACGACGCGGGACGTCTCGCGGGCCGCGACGGCCTAAACGGTGGGAAAAAAGTTCGGTACTCACCCACTAACGACGAACGGCGGTCAACGAGAACAACGGGCAGTATCGGGGCGGCGGCGGCGGCGGCGTACGGATTCGATCGACGTGCCAGCTGGTTGGACGGCGAAACGCGTCTGATCGCTCTGATAACTGGTCTACCCCGTGGGCCGCGTAGTGCGGACTGCAGTGTGCACTAATTGCCGTGCAGACCTCGCGCGCAAATTATTGTTACGACCGGGTGTACCGCCGTATAATAATATTATTGTACGCCAGTGGGACGCCGCAGTGTTGCCAGTTACCGCGGTCGGCGCTGTGTGATAACTCTCTGGCCGCCGCGAAAATCGTTCGGGGAAAGGGGCGATTTCTTTTTTTTTCGCACGGAAACGGTGGGGGCGGCCAAATACGACGGGGTCGCGAAAAGCCGGGCTCCGTTACGTCTGTCGATGTGTATCGACGGTATTCAGTAGAGTAATTTTGCGTAAAATATAATATAATTTTCACGCGGTGTTAATAATTATTGCGGTACATTATTTTGTAGAATATTTCGCCGAAAAAATTCGAAAATCAAATACGCTATTTATAAATAGTGGCTGTTAAATATTTTGAAAATCGTTTGTCACGATTTTTTAGATTCCGAGCGTCGGCGAATGATGTTTTTTTTTTTCTTCTGTGATCAAAAGTTCTTGCAGAGAAACTGCGCCAATTTTTTTAACGTATGAGAGATGGATAACGGATCCGAGTGGTACTTTATTTGAAGCGTTTTTTCAAAATTTTGATTGTTTTCGAAGTTTCTGTGGAAAACAAAAAACGGGCCGATTTTTCATACTGCTCCGATCGGATTTTAAAAAACCAGTACAATTTTATTATTTGAACGTTATAGTATAATACGTTATTGAAAACAAAACATTTCTATCTGCATTCTATTGTATATTATTAAAATAGCAATAACATACATAGGCATGGTGTTAAATAATTTGTATTTTTTCGACGATTGTTTAGAGAAAAAAATATAGAACGTGAAATACGTCTTTTACAGTATATTGTTATTAATTATTATACTATAAAGTATTGACCATAGTTGCCTGTAAAATTAAATATAGATACGAATCTTACAGTGTACCCATACGTCAATATATGATTATTCAAAATGCACCTGGTATAAATACGAAAACTGTACAAATTTCGTCTGTTTTTGTTTCTATTTTGACATTATATTATGTATAATTTAAATCAAATTGATATTCTATAGTAGAATATTCTTATAGGTACTCATAACTATAAAATATTCAATACAAATTCAAACGGTTATTAGTAATAACTTATTACTTATTAGTAATGTAGAATGTTCATTTTATATTTTAATGCAAAACATATTATATACTGTGTAGAAACAATTTATCGTAAATATTATCGTCACGACATTGCGTGTCTTCGCGTACATTATTGTACATATTTTATAACTCTGGTCGAAATTATTAAATTGGTTACAAGCTTTAAGGTTAGTGGGTACGCGCTGTTTTTAGAACGCCATATTGCCGAATAAAATTCAATTTATTGAAAAATGACAGTAGCTAGATGGATACGACAAAATCATTACAATAATAATATGCCCGTTGACTTCAATTTCTAACTTGCATTGTTCACACAGCAATAAAATAATATTATATTCTTTATAGTTAATACGATAATAAAAATACGTTCACTTTACTTTTTTCTTTTTTGTAATCTAACTGAATACAATTATTTGTAAGCACAATATTAAAAGAACGTTTTATATCACGAATTACGTCATAATATAATATCTTTACACGTATTGTTCGACACTTATTTAGAAGCTCGACAACAATGACCCAAAATAATTACTATATCATTGTTCCTATGTATTGATATAATACTATATTAAAAGGCAAAAGCAACAACAGTAACAACTAATTTCAATAAAGTAACAATATTTAAACGTCGTTCGACAAAATATTCACAAATTTACTTCAATAACAACAGTATAATTCGTGCGGGCGCCATTTAGCACCCTATTTCTCTGCATTTAAATATTGACTACTAGAAATATATAAGTGAAATATTCGTGAGTTCTAGTGGTGCAACTGGCAAGTGGAAAGTTTGGGGAGAAGGGTATGAGTAAAAAATACCGAAGGATAAAACGATTTTTGAAAATAATGGGAAGATCTCAATGGATTTGAAGCAGTACAGGCCCGAACTGCGCGGATTTATGCATTTTTTAAATTTTTTATTTAGTCGGATTTTCGTTTTTAAACTTATTTTTACTTCACGCAAAGTTATTTTATTTTTTAAAACCGCGAGGCTCGAGTTTTGGACATTTTTTAAGAGTATAGGAGCGTATACGATTGAAATCGTTTCTTTAAAACGGCCTGTACTGCGCAAATCCCCTTAATAACTGTGTAGTACCCTCGTGTGGGTAACACTTTAGACAACGCGGTTCGTAAAGAATATTACGTACGAAGGTAAATATCTTGGGAAAAATAACAAGAGGACGCCCAAAAACATCATACTTTCAACACGACAGCAGTGCCGGCTCTAGGGCAGTTCGAGGCGTTCCGTCGAACAGGGCGCCAGAAAATGGGGGGCGCATTTTTCACTTTCGAACAGGGCGCTGATATTATTGGTGCCGGCACTGCACGACAGTCACGTTCGTCGTCGTCATCATCATCATCTCAAGGCCATACATGTCCGTGTCGTTTCAAGGATGACATCGATGACGTGACTTTATTGTTACTTACGAAACGTTTGCTTTTTATACGACTATAGTATTATACTATTGATTTTCCGAACGCCGATTTGCGTCTTCACCCGCAGCCGTAACGGACTGACCGTCTTGCGGATGATGTACGCTGTCTGGATAAGCCGCGTCGCCGCGACGATCTCCGTCCTCGGTTTCCGGATAGTAACCGCCGCGCTGCTGCTGGTCGTAGAGCTGAGCCTCGGGATAGCCGCCGCCGTACGGATGATACTCGTCGTGCGGTAACAGCTCTCCGGCCCGCTGCGGTTCGCCTGGAATTCCGTAGCCGCCGTCGCCGTAACAGCCGTTACCGTCCACCGCGTCGGTAACGTCCCCGCCGCGGTCGCCGTAGTAATCGTCGGGGACGTAACCTCGACGTTCTGCCGCCGATTCGTCGTGACTCTGCTGCGGTAGTTCGGCTCGACTTTCGACGTTCGGACGATAGTAATAGTCCTCGTGTCCGGCCGTGTATCCGTCCGCCGCGCCGCGATCGGCCGCGTACTCGTAATCGTAGCGGTAGTCCGCCGCAGAACCGTGCCGCAGGACCCCGTCAACTCGGTCTCCGCGAGCCGCCGCGGTCACCGGCTCGTTTCGCGGCGGACCGTAACGGCCGTAATAATCTGGTCCGACGGCACCGCTCCCGGCCGCGTAATAACCGCGGTACTCGTCGTCCGCGGCCGCGGCGTCGTCGGTTTCTCGCGGTTCGCGGTGATTTTCCGGTCGGTTTTCACCGACGACAGCCGCGGCAGCAGAATCCCGGTAAAACCAATCGTTTTCGCGACGGGGCGGCGACAACCGTCCGTCAGACGTCGTTGTAGTTCCGTCGTCGTAATCATCGTAATCCCGCCGCGGACCGTCTTCCGCCGCGTCCTCGAGACGGCGATCCGGGTAACAGTAATCGTTGTTGTCCGGGCCGCCGCCGCCGTCGTCCGAAACCGCAGTCGGATCTTTTGCGAGACGTTCCGCACAATTTTGCGCGCCACAATCTGCCGCTGCAGCGTTTGTACCATCAAAACCGTCGTCTTCTTCGCGGTGACTTTCAAACGGCGGACCGTCGTCGCGGCCGTTCGTTCGATTCGCCGCCGGCGAGCTCACAGCGTTATCTCCGGTAATCGACTGCTCGTCGCTGTCCGTTTCGATCGAATTTTTTCCGCCGCGGTCGGCAGCCGCGTCGCTTTCGTTTCTCGCCTCGAATTCGCCGTCCGTTCGTTCGGCGACGTCGTCATCGCGGCTTTGCAGATTCGACGATACGACGTTAACCCCTGCAGAATGCGGATCGAAATTCGATTGTTCCGCGCGACACGCCTCCGCCTTTCTTCCTCCGTTAGCCGCGTCGCTGCATCTACGATCCGCGGACGATCCGTTCGGGAAACCATCGAACGTAGTCTCGTATTGCTGCAGCAAATCTGCGTCTCGCTGAAATTTCAAGAAACTCGTAGCGTCATCGTCATTATCGCCCGCGTCGTGCGATGCTCGTTTAGCGTTTAACGCGGAATCGACATTTTCGTCAAGATCTTTTTGAAAATTATTATTCGATTCAAAGTGGTCCGAAGTTAATTTTCCCGGTACTGCAACAGACGGCCTTCTAGAATAGTTCTGATCGCGCTGCTGGCTCGTTGCAGCAGAGTAATCGTTATTATTCGGGCGCGGTAGTGTAGTAGAGTTTTGACGCGGTGATTCGTCTGTTTTCGCATCTTTTTCCACCAAACGTGATGATTCAACGGCGTCTTTCATCGCAGAACCACTGCAGCCGTCATCAACCGCCGCGCATTTTCCGGTTAGGTTAAGCCTCCGCCGCAGTCGATCGTCCCTGTCGTCGTCCAGGTCGAAACTAATTCGCTTCACCAAACGCGCCGGCGTTTCCCGTTTCTTTTCATTTTTTCGTTCCGCTGTTGCCGTGGAACGGTCGTCTCGCAGCGACGGAGGAGGAGGGTCCGTAGCAGTCAGAGCGGAATAATTTTTCTCCGGTGACGCGTTTCTCGAGCGCGCAAAACTTTGTAGTTCTTCGGACGTTTGCAGATGCCGCCGCGGAGACCGTCCCGGCAAACATGGTATTATTTTGTTCAACTCTTTGTCGCCAGCTTGGTGCAGCGACTCGGTCTGTATCGCCGGTTTGAAATCGGGACGATACGCGTGTTTTTCGACCGTGGGCGGATTCCACCACACGTAATCGCCGATTTTTTTTTCCAGCAAACTGCAGCACCCGGCCGGATCGGCTAAACCGTCGCGACCGCTGCTACTGCTGCCGCAGTACACCGGCGAACACGGTCTCGTGACGGTGACTGCAAACGATCGGTTCCCGGCCGAATCGGCGGCGTCTCCGCTACGACAACAATAATTACTGTAATAATAATTATGATCGTCGCGATTGTTGTACGGTAAATCGTCCGTCTGAAGATAATAATCGCTCGGATCGCCACCGCAACGATGACCGCGGTCTGCCGCCGGCGGTCCGAAATCGTAAAACCGCGGCTGTCGGACCGCCACGACGTTCACCGGTCGTCCCGGGTAACAGCGCCAGCTGGGAACTTCTTCCCGCGGGTACTGTTCCACGGGTTTCCGACGATAAAACCTTCCGGCCGTCTCCCGCGGATACTGAGCCGTCGGTTTCGACGTGGGGAAATAGTGCGCTCGGCGGTACTCTTGGTCGGCGTGACGAAAGCTTGCCGACTTGGCGGTGTACGAGTCGCGGTATCCGCGATCGTCGAAAAACCGACGGGCTCGCGGTTCGTCGTAAATGCCCGTGGAGCGATGATCATCATAACAGTATCGCGATGAATCGTGTACCGACAAATCCGTATTATAATCGTCGTTGTTCGGTACACTCGAATCGGGCGTAACGATCGCTTTGTCGGGCCGCCGCCCGAAAAACGCGCGGTTGTTGAAATCGCCACGTGCCCGCGACACGTACTTGCCGCGGTGTTTGAAATCCAAACACGTCACAGGAAGTGCAGCGGCGCAGCTGGATTTGCAGTCCACGAGCCCGAGGCACTTGAGTCTGTTGTGGATAGCCGAACCGTTCAACAGGGTGTTCTGTTCCCGAATCGATTCGTCCAGCGTCAATTTTATTAGTCTGACGTAATCGTCACATCTCTCCTGTAACACATAAAAAATAAAAAATGTTTATAGTGTAAAGAATCTTATGAACTTTTAGCCAGCGATTCGATAGTAGATACGAAATACGTTTTGTAAAAGAAAAAACAATTTAGTTCTAAAATAACCTTGATATTATCAACTACCCAATAACTTAAAATTAAAAAGTTATAAGTATAATTTACTTATAATTTATAACTTTTAGCTTTGTAAATTAAATTTTATACTCTGTTATGAGTGTTATTGTAATCATGTAATTTGTATACATTTTCAAAAGGGTTTCAAACCCGTTTATTGTTATAAAATAAAATAAAATAACGCACAAAGAACAAAATATTTTCTGTTTTTTTTTTTGTTTTTAAACGGTTTATACACTAATCATTATTTATAATACATAACCGCAATGTATTAAGCAAATAAAATAGATAAAAAAATTTCTTTTAATATGCTTTTCTAAAAAAATGCTAAAAATTTAACAAAAGAGAAAAATATAATTTCAATACAAAAACAATATTTATTAATCACACGTACCATACGTATACACATATGTATAATACAAAAGTGAACTAAAATGTAAAAAAAATAATTTTAGTACAAAAACTGTTAAACATTTTTAAATTTTGAATTAAAAGTAAATACAAATATAAATATATTTATACAATATAAATCACACAATGAACTATTAAATGCGATTGGATTACTTAATAAACAATAAGGTACACCAAAATCATTCGATATAACTATAGGCATATTAAACTTCATAAAACATTCGGCCGACGCTTTTCTTTTAATTAAAAAATATGTTTAAATGTTAGTTTAAACACGTTTTTGTATTGAAATAATTTTTTTACTTTTTAGTTCATCTTTTAGAAAAGCGTATTTTTAAAATAAAAATTATTTTATTTTTTTACTTCATAGTCTGATCTAATCTTACTCATTTGTACTACGCCCATTGTGCTTCAATAAGTTTCAATAATTTCTACTTAGACACCTACCCTGCAGATTCCATTTCTTAACTCAACATTATGTAATGTCATCGTAAACAAAGTCGTGTGCCAAATTTCAGCTAAATTAAAAATAGGTCGCCCCTAGGCCCCAGCCCTATAGCGTCTTTGGTTTTTGACTTCATCATAGTGTATCAAAAACAAAGCTGTGTGCCAAAACTCAGCCCTCTATGACATCGGGAAGTGGATTAAATTATAATAAAGCAAGATTTAAAAAATATACCCGTACAAACGTGCGGGTCAGTGAACTAAAGAATAGCTTATAAAAACAAAATTATTTTAATATTTGATCACCGCGATACATATAGATCAAACCTATTTAATTTTACAAACTATAATAATCGTAAAATTATTTCGGTATTAATATGATTTGTTTAAAAACTCTTCAAATATGTGTAATATATAGTAACGCCAATAAACTAAATTAAAAATTATCTTACCCTTAGACATCGCATTCGATCAATTTTCTCAGCCATCATACTGAAATTTCTCTGAGCTCCATCCATTTAAGATATTGAAATGTCGATAAATTATCTTAGCGGTATAATGATGAATGAAGACAACCTAAAACCCTAAACATTAAAACAAACGCAAACTATTGTAGTGATCAATAAAATATATTTAAAAATTAAAAGTTATTATTCGTTAATAAGAATCGACTAGAATCGAGTTGTATAGGTACTAAAAATAAAAAAAAAGTATAGCTATCTAAAGCTGGTAAATCACTGATTTGGAAGGTGCGAGAACTGATTGTGTCCCAAAAATGTTATCACTGACGAAACAATATTATTTCAAGTCATCCGGTTCAAAATTTTTGAAAATTATTCGGTTTATTATGGGATTATGAACAAAATCAAAACGTCCGATGAAAATTTATTTATTTATTTAGTTTTTCACGTAGAATATGTCCTGATTTAAAAAAACGTCTATCTTCCACACAATCAAAAGTAAAAAAAATGTTTTCTTTACGACCGGTTACTGTTCTGAATATTATTATAATATGTTATATCTACTAAACTACATGTACTTATAGGTCACGAATGACAAATAAAACGCTATTTGACGCATATGAAGACTTGGAAAAAATGTAGTGATCCAAAGAAACCGCGGGGCTCTATATCGATCGATAATTTGTATTATCATAATTTATTATATAATTAATAATTTATTTAAAATTATATTTTTTAATTTATTTATTATATTATAATTAATAATTCATAATAAAATAATTATTACATAATTTTATTATGAAAATTATTGTGGCCACCACAGTTACTTCGAACACACAACTTAAAAAGTTAAAAACCGACAGCTCACGGCAGATGAGAAGGCACGTTCTCGTTATACCCTCACACCGACTGCACACAACAAGTTACAACCAAATCAATATCCGATGGAATCACCAAAAAGGAATGTTACACGAAACGGTAACCTAAGCGATTTTCTATCCTTTCCTTGCCAATAAACAACTGTTTTCTAGACCGATGAATATTTGATAAAAATATAGACGCGGGATAGAATAAAGGCAGAACGTTTTTCAAAAAGGTTTTCTGTATATCAGAATGGACACATATTGCAGTAAGTTTAAACTTAGCTAATATAACCGTGGGTCCAATTCCCATAGTATCTAATAAATAATAAATAAATACGAAAATTAAATACCTAAAAAAAAAACTAAGAGATGCCAATAGAAAAATGACCATTGCCACATTAAATCAACTATATCGACGTACGAATACAACCATGGTTCTGTAAATAACATATTTTACTGTAAAATATAAGAACCTACTTATTATTGAAGAAATAATTAGTAACGATACAGAGTAAAAGTTTGAATTCTGTTTGAGTTATTGGTTTTTCTAAATTTTTCCTAATTGATAAATGTCTAAATTTGTTGGTGAGCAAAAAAGTAAAAACGTGGGCTAAAAATTAATAAATACGTTTCGTAGACGCACAAAATGGTTGTTCGTTGAAAATTTAAATTAATAAAATTAGTTTGCGTTTAACTTTTCGCTGTACTCACTAGCAGCCTTGTGTCGCAATCGCCCATTTACCGTGACTTTTTTCAAATCTTCGGAGCAGAACACAGATTCAAATTAAAACAACTTGTATCAAATCTATCTCGGTTAAAACGATTATTTTATTTTTAAATGTACATACAATTTATCTGGAGAAAATACAAAGGATACAGAATTAATATTATAATGCCTTCAATCAAGTACCTATATGTATTACTATATGTATTTTGTATTTTACCCATTAACTTTTTATAACCCACCTATTAAGTTTTTCAAGATAAAGTATACATGCACAGATGGTGACGTGGTGAACTTATACACATACTCGTAGGTACCTGTATATAACTAGCATTAAGTTTTTAATCAAAAGCAAAATTAAATTTAAATATTTTTTGGGAAGTTATAGTCTCTTTTTAATCAAAATAATCAGAAATGCATGAACACAAATCTTTGCGTTAATTCAGGATCCAAAAGCAAGCAATAGCAAATAATACCCGTTTGTAAATTTTATCTAGATAATACAAGACACTGTTACTATTTATATAATCTTGAAATACGATTTTCAGATGAGCTGGGGAATCCGAACCAGAAAAAAAATCGTCAATATAAATATTTATCCGGATTGGTGAAAGTTTCAACACTGTATATTATGCGTGTTCGTTGACCATGAAACGCGAAAAACGAACGTTTGACCGAACTGGCAGTACATATTTCTTTTTACATTTTTCCAGGTCGAACGAAAAACGAAAACAAAACCACGACCGTAACGGGATCCGTCTGCGGAGTCGTGTCGGCGGTCCCTGCTCGCGAAAAGAAGCAAATGATAATGATTTCGATAAATTGTACCGCGTGTCAACTCGGTACCAGTTGAGGCAAGCACGACATCGACTCCAAACTGTAATAATATTACATACATTATTATTTGCGTAAAAATTATGTACCTACGCATGTATATATATTGTTAAGCGGCTTAAAAACAATATAATGGCGAAGCGACAGCACGACCGTCGTCAAAAACGTTCACCTTGACACGATATAATAGTTTCTCGTCACCCCTCGCCGAGGAACTGAAAAAAAATTTTAAAAATGTCTAACAAATCTACCTACGCCGAAATCCTCACGGTCAAAAAAAAAAAAAAAATCTATTAAAATAGTTTCACGGTTCGTAGCTTTTAATTTTTCCCCCAATTTTTTTTTTTTTTTTTTGTTTTTTTTTTATTGCGAAACTACACGACTCTGCGACACGCGACCACCCCCCCAATAATACATTACATTATACCTGTGTCGTCGAGCTACAAACAAACAAACGCTAAAAACTTTTTGTGCATCCTTTATCTATTCGCGTGTGTGTAATAATACAGCATTAAAGTTGTAGATATTTATATACCTATGTAGAATATAAATAAACATTATTCCTGACTTGGAAGGATTTTTCGTACTTTTTTTAATGTGCCATTTTTACGCACGACAAGCAGTTGGGTAGTTTTCCACTGCACTCCAATTCAATTTGAAATGCGTGTATTTTTTATTTTTATTTTCCCATCGCGAAATTCGTGACAGTCACCGAGCGGCGTAGATCCACTGCATATCTAAATTATTATTATATACCTACCACTGGCACGAGCTCGCAATTGTACCAGTATTCGACCCAATAGTGTAGAGTACCCAGCTGCTAATCATTTTATGACGGCCAAGTCCCCATAAATAGCTCCCCCGAAAATTTGTCAAGTATTCACGTACAAGTCTAATATTATAATCTCTAATCATAAATGTACAATTTTAATTTAGTCCGCCCCCACACTTTTTACTCAAGCTATGGTTATTATGTAGGCGATAAGGGCTTATTTTATTTTTGACGTTTTAATAACTTGTGCGACGCAGGTGACCTCCGACCGTTTATAGTATAAATTTATACGGTGATCATAATAGTATTGCACGTTAACGATTTGTATTTATTAAACATTTTAGAATTTAGAAAAAAATATTAGATACTGAGCGAATTTTGGTATGATTCGCAAAAAACAAGTAATGACAACATTTAAAAATTGTTAGTGAACATAGGTTGGTAGTTTTTTATTAAACATTTTTAAAAACTAATAACATTATTTAAAGCACTACTTCAGAAACCATATTATTTAATCAAATGAATTATCTAATTATTTGTTAATTAAACTGTGTAAAATGGTATTCTGTACTTAATAACTAGTTATAGAATATGACCTTTTGAGTACACATCAAAATATTGAAAAAAAATTAACTCAGCTTTCAGTTTTCTTTGTTAGAATCTTCAGATATTAATGTATTTATGAATGTATTCAAAGTCAAAAATAGCTTTTGCAAAACTCCAAGCAAATACTTTATTCATTAGGATATCTTAACATGCAAATTTAAGTTTATATTGTCGATAACAAATATGCAACTAACAGTTGTTCATTATGACAAATCACTCATTTGTATCAATATTTATGTGCAAAGACTCAAAACGTAATTTATATTATTCTATAGATTGAAAAGTTAAAATTATATTTTATACTAATATACTGATTCTAATATTTTAAAATTTACATCTATTCTATGGCCTATAGATCCTCGTGCGTGACTACACTATGCTCGTAACAAGTCACTGGGGGCCGCAGTTAATGTTTTCTCATGTATGCACGCCTCTTGAGATTACAGTAAGATAAGTACACAAGATTTCAATCAAGGTGAAACACAAAAGTGGTGAATACAAGACAAAAGTCAACCTTAGGCTCAATAAACTTATTTATATTTTTTCAATACGCATAAATAAATAACAATTGAATGTTTATACTTCAAAATTTAAAGAATACAAACATTTTTACGATATTTAATAACATTGAAAAAAAACCAAGAAAATCGGTAAAAACAACACATAATACTATCATTGATTATTTCATAATATGTAATTGTATTTAATTAATTACTAATTGGTAACTAAATAGTTACGATCATAGTCACACAAGTCAATTTGCCAATGTGCAATATAAACAAGGGTATACACAACCATGTTGGTAACTAAAATAATAAAGTTCATGTTATTTTGTAAAATATCAAAAATTTATCAGTGTTTGATAAAAAAACAAACAACTTTTTTCACGAGAAATGTATACAGTCTAATTTTTAGATTTATTATAAGACATGGTATACACTAATAGTGAAATCATAAGAACTTAAACAAACTATTTGTTTGGAAGCATAATTATTTATTCCTTTTACAGGAAAACAAATTTATACTTATAATAATTAAAAATAATTCACAATAATCGTTTAGCTTTTATGCTAGGTTTTCCATAACGCCGAGCAGCTTCATCAAAAAAGGCTCGTTCCATTTGTTTAACTAATTCATTAAAAAACATATTAGCTAGAGCAGAGTGTAATGGCGATTTAAATTCATAAGATACAAAAAATGTAATCAAACAAGAATTTAAATTATTTTTTTCGCCTGGGTCACAGTTCCATTGAGTAACTAAATGCTTAAATAGTTTTCCATCACGACATTCTGCTTTAATCATATGAGGACGTTGAAATGTTATGTGTGATACATAACTTTCTATAATGGGAGGAAAACCAATTTCTAAATATGTTTTTGCATGATTTTTTTCCTTAACTTTCACCGTAGACTGTCGACAAAACGGCAAAAAGTGTTTATAATTTTCTGTGTCTTGAATCACATCAAACATTTGCTCAGGCGAATACCTAAAATAATTAATAAGTTAAATAAGTACTTTTATAACCATCAATTATATTAATAAAATCTACCCAATTAGTTTTTTTTCTTTGTACAATTTTTTATTATTCCCTCCAACTTCAGGAACAAAAAATTTAATGAATGTTCTTGTTTGTGTGTAACATAAACATTTTGATATTTTTTCTTCTATTTTTGTTAGACCAGTAGTTGAGTACAGAATTTGTTTGGTATTTGTAAGACTGACATGTTTGGATTTTCTGGAAATAAAAATAAACAATGATATTAAAAATATAACAATTATAACACAATTAATTTAATTAATTTTTGTTATAATTAATTATAATAAAAAAGTTATTAGAAAAATTGTAGATACCTATGCAATTTGAAGTAATCATTGAAAATCAATTTACTAAATTGTTGAAAAACTGTTTTAAAAGGGAAAGGAACCCAGACATTAAATTCATGAACTAAATTTCAAGTACAGAGAATACAATTTGGGAACTTTACTAGATATCTACATCTCAAGTTTAAAAACCATGCAAAATGTTTTAGATTAGTAGATACCTACTAAGAATAAATTGTTTTCATAAATGTATTGCATAACATGACATCCATACCACATATGTTTTCCTTGAATGAAGTTATCATTTCAACTATATACTACCTAACTACCAACAAATTTCTTAGGTACAATATTGCATTATACATTTAACTGAGCAATTAACCTGACAGTTTAAATGTTGTTAAATAAAAAAAATTAATATAAACAACTATCTCAATAACAAAAATCCAAAAATGAGAGTATGATATAAGTAAAAAAAATTAAGAAGACACTCTTAAAGTTGTAGAAAGAAAGTGTAAACTTCAAACGCGAATGATTACAAAAGTATACATTAATATAAAAAAATCAACCAAATAGTACTGAAGCAAACTAGGTAAATTCAATGACTCTTACTGTTCATATTTAGGTACCTAATTAGCAAAATCTAAAACAAATATTTACTTTACAGAAATGTATAATTATAAACAAAAACCAAGAAATATTTGGCACACATTCCAATGAGCAAAATGATAATTAGGTATTCAGCTTAAAATTGTCCATATGTATCTAAGAAAATACTTAACTTTTTTTTTATAGTTAATGTGAGTAAAAATCAATGTTAAGAAGAAAACAAAAATTACATTCTCAATTCCTGAGCCCTTCAGGCACTATATAATATCCAATGTGAGGACATTAAACATATAACGCTATAACCTCGGCCAAAATTACTATTCATTTTGTTTTAGCCATGGGTAAACATCAGAAACTTGCACATAAAAACATTATCTTTGGTTGACGATAAAATGGCCAGCTCTATTTCAATATAGCATGTTATCTGATTATAATGAAATCAAAGACATTCAACGCATAAATTTAAAACAAACAAATTGTCATCGTAAAGTGGTCCTGTTTGGGAATAAGTACAAATTATTTATTTTAATCACATAAGTATTTACCACCTACTTCAAACAAATAGAATATTTTTCTATCAATCATAACAGTTCGTGAAATGTACCCTGTTTCATGTCTTGGTTATTGAAACCTATAAATTTTGACCTCAAACCATTTTTAAGCTGAAAGCGGGTAGGCGTGATCAATGATTACTTTATTTTTACTGTTAGAATGATAGTGTGAGAGCAAATAGTACATCAAGGACACGGTTATTTATACATCATTCAGTTTTCAACAAAACAAACGGTTGCAAAACTATGAATGTGTTTCAACTACAGACATTGTCGTCAATGTATGCATTACGCAACACTGTTTACAAATCACAAGTGCAAAAGTTTTAAAACGTACAAAACACTCAACCGAGTAGGTACTTAAATAGGTACACACACCTGTTTTTTAAACAAAAGTTCGTGTCGGTCAACCGTCTCAAGTTCAACAGCGTTACTCTGGACATGACCGCAGACGTTCACAGTATTTCCGACATAAAGTCACGCAATTAGAAACAAAAATTAATATTAAATTAGTATACTGTATAGCTGACTTTTTATAGTCGATTTTTTTTTATAACTTCTGCCTATGGTGTTCGAATGATCACTGAGTATATTGCGATTTGCAAACTGCCCGCTGCCCGAACGCTATAAAAAAATTTAGGTAAATAAATTGTAAAATTAAGATCTGTCATGATAACAGTTTTAATAACTCTTATCAAATAATGATAAGCTAAATGTGTGATGGACGTCTCATATAATATAATAATATATTTTTTTTATAGGTAGGAATGCGTGTCTTGCATTGCATCCATTGGTAAATTGTACGAAATCATTACATTTTTTCTCCACACGTACATTTCCATGTCTCAAATCGCAATAGATCCAGTTGTAAAGAAAACTGAAAATTTATTAGAAAAATTATTAAATTTTGCCATGATCAATTTTTTCTACTACCCCATATATTTTTACAAACTGAATAAAAAAAATTAAAAATTTTAACATTCAAGTTTTTAATTTTTTTAAAAACTTAGGACAAGAAGTCAAAACATGTGCAAAATTTCATAAAATATATAGACGACAAAACAAAAAGCAAATTCAAATTAGTTTTCAGCATCCTATTTTCACATCACTAAATCAATAATTTAAGTTAATTGTACCTATCTACTAAAATAATCTTTTAAAAATGAGATATTATGTTCCCATGATTTAGGTAAGTATAAGAGTTTATCTATAATATATTTATGTCAATACGAATTTAACAACAAACGTATCAATATGTGGTTAAACACTTTTGGAGCTCATAAATTAAGCTTCTCCTATAAAGCATCTAGCTTTTACAACGGATTTTTTAGTTTTTTTAATTATATTTTTGGCCATAATTCCTCAAAATAATAATTCGAATAATACCTTCCAGGCCTCTAAAGCCTAAAAACAGTGATCCTCCCAAAGTCCTAAAGATAAGTCGTTATACTTTTTTAATTACTTTTAGCAGTTATCTAATGTATAGGTTATTTGAAAAATATTATGAATTAAATACTTTTTTTTACGGTCCATGTCGTTTTAAAATATTCGAAAATCAAAAAAAAATAATTTGATGTGATTGCAGAGACCAAAACCTGTCTTAGGAAAGTACATAGGTATATATAGGTATATAGTATACACTACAGGGCACCTACAGCCTGCGGTATACAAAATCAGTCATAGAACCGCATCTGCTAATGTGAAATTTTTGTTTCTGACGGTATTTTATTTGCCGTTTTTCAATACGTAAAAAAATCAAACTCCGTCGGCAGGGCTTATTAGTGAAGGTAGATTTCTTGCCACTCAACACGAACATTTCCGACTAAATTATCCCCAAAAAAAAAAAACTCTGTTTCAATTAGTGAACAACCTTTAAATGATACTACATATAAGTCATGAAAGTTATAACTTATGAAATATTATGTATAGTTTATAGTTTTTTAATTTATTTTTTAAAACAGGAATAAAATTGGCTCTATTACCGTATTATCTATGTAGCGACAACAGAATTACATTTAAATAGGTCACCGCACTGCTACACAATATTATACAATATGCTAATCGGTAATAATGTTAAACTTAATTTTCTCAAAAACTACTCAATCGATTTTGGAAAAATTGGCCGATATAAAACTTCAAATAAACAGATTAATTTTGCCGAAAACGGAAATCAATTTGGATGAACCGTTTTTGTGAAATCAATGCCGCAAAAGACTTTTCAACTGGGGGATGGTTTTGGGGTCTCGGGGTCATTCGAAAACATAAAAAATTTTGAGAAAATTGAATCGAATAAAATTTTTTCTGTAGAAATCTACTTAAAAACAATTTTGTTCATGTTTAAAACCATGTACCAGCCATAAGGCCATAGGTTCGTTCGGAAAGTTCGCATCAAATTATATAGTTTGCTCGTCAGTTTATTTATTTACGCGACCTACTTAGACTATATTATAGTCAAAGAGGTTAACGATACTTGGGCGCTTGAGCTCACCCATCGCGTGATCGCCGTTAACGTATACGTACTATAATATTACACAGTATGTATACAGATAAAAAAAATAAAAAATAAAGGTCTTCCTAAAAATTATTGTATCTATATTATATCGGCCAGTGTTCGCGAAAAAACGGCGTTGGAATAATGGAAACAAAATATGACAAATATAAAAAAACACAATCTAAAATTCGATTATGTTTTTGACGCGAAATCACTCGGTTTTAGATTCTATAATCGTATTATAGTCTTGTGTTAGTCGCCGGTGCGATCAGCGCACACGAAATGGCCGGCTTAACCGCGCACTGCGTTAAAATAGCGGTCCACGTGCTGATGATTGCGTTTTGCGATGGTTTGAACACGTACGACATCGATTCGGGACCGCGGAACAACGACACTGTTGGTAATTAATATTTTACATTGTTTCGTTTGTTATTTTTGCCAGACTGCAGCTTCACAATAACGACGACGTTTTTTAATACTTTTTTCGGGGTTTCACGTAGACGATTTTTGCGAGACTGCAGTATAAGATAATAATTGAACACTTAAAATACGTTCAGTTCAAGTTTCAACTTTCTAGTTTCAGTACTATTGAAAATAGAATAATTTATTAGTAAATAAATACTTTTAAAAATTTTAATCTTAAATACTTACAAAACACAAAGTATAGAGAACATTTTTTCGCCTCTATTTATTTTAAACTTTTCCACTAAATACCAGTTATTAAAATATTGTATAAAATAAATTAATGCTTTTAGTGATAATTATCGACTCAAAGTTTGCTTCAAGTACAAATATTGAAATCTGGAAAACTATTAATGGACATGTTGAAAAATTAAAACAAGGCGTTTTCAAACAAGCTGGCGTGTCCGTGGATGTTTATACAAGAACTGACATCAAATTGACAAAAGGTAGTTTCAAAAGTAATTTTAAATTATTATCCATTGTATTTATGTGAGTTGTCTTGATAATATAACATTTAGTAAGTAGTTGCATTTAAGTTTTTAGCTGTACATTAAGATTTAAGACAGTATATTTCGAGACGCATACTATAAACAAAATATTTCTCAGTATTTTTGTAGGTATTCGCACACTAAAGCTTTATATCAGTATAGGAGTTATTTAATATTTTAATCAATGAACCTTATGTAATTAAACTGCAAACATAAGTACAGTGTTTAGAGTTCATGTTTTCTTAAGTTTTATTGTTGTTTCATGAAAATTGGTGTTATTTTGAATACTTCAAAATAATTGTTGGTATCTGTACGTAATTTCAAATCTTTACAAGAAAAATCAAAAACTGCAGTTAAATATTATAATTATAGGTACTCCTAAAACAAAATATGTTCTTCTCTTAAGATTTTAAAATTTACAACTGTAGTTGTACGTATCTTGAATCTTGATACTTCAAAAAAATGTGTTTAGTATTTAATACAGTAAGTTTATATTTATATGTAACTATACAAGCACCTACCTATAGGTATTTTTTTTCCTTTTTTACCAATAAATTATAGTTGATACAGTTAATGACATTATTATTATTAATATTAAACCTAATTATTTATGAATAATTAATAATAACTCACACTAAAATAATAATAATTTTCAGATATTGTTTCAATCTTTATAGTGTCTTATTGTGACGATATTTGGAATTTATATTACAAAGCTGAAAACGTAGGACTGAATGAATTTCTTTATATATCTATAACAGGTTGTGTATTATATTAATACTATCATATTAAATATATATATATACATTGTAATTTGTATGTATGTTGTATCAGTAATGGCAAAATACTTTGCCGTGGGAGATAATATATAAAAGATATATAAATATATAAGTTTCAAAAAATGCTTCAAACAAAATATTACGGCATCTACGTCCACATACCAATATTCACATGTCAACCTACTACTTTCATACAAATTGGATGGATTTTTTTTACTACTTACCCTAAGGCAGCGGTTCTCAACCTGTGGTACGCGTACCACTAGTGGTACGCGGAAAGCTAATAGGTGGTACGCGAAGAAAATCTACCTTCATAAAAAAAATTTGGAATGAACTATTATTAACATTTAATATTATTTGGTTTATATAATGTTTTGATGGTGTAGAGGTCGTTTGTAATCGTAGCAATTAAGATAACGATATAATACAAATCGATAAACTTTATCGGATAAGCTTGATTGAGCGTATTCCTATTTCACAATAATGCGTCTTTACCTTAGTTTCGTGAGTTCCTTCAGTTTAATCACGAGTGTCATACGGGTTGTTTGCATCAAGTATATTTTATATCGAAATTTTATAATATTATAATATTTTTATGTAGTTTTTTCGTAATTTTTTGTGATATATAATTAAGAAAAATGAAAAGATTCTTACAAAGCGGAAGTGCAAATACTAAAAAACAGAAAACACCGGTGAATCGCAAATATGATGATAGTTACTTACTATTTGGATTCGTTGTAAAATTTGGTTCTGAAAATTCTACTCCGTTACCTCAATGTGTAATTTGTGCAGAAACACTTTCGAATCAAAGCATGAAGCCATCGTTACTTAAGCGCCATCAATCATCGAAGCATCCAGAAACAGAAAATAAACCTATTGAATTTTTTCAGAGAAAAGTTACCTTTTTCCGGAAGGAATCGAAATGCATGTCTAGTTTTACGAACTTTAATGAAAATATCGTTAAAGCATTTTATTTAGCGAGTTTAATTATTGCTAAAGATGGAAAACCACACACAATTGGGGAAACACTAGTGTTGCCAGCAGTAAAAGAAATCGTGCGATGTGTTCTTGGAGATAAGGCTGCAAAAGAGATAGAAAAAGTGTCACTTTCAAACGATACTGTCAAAAGAAGAATTGATGACATGTCGTCAAATATAAAAAATAAATTATTACTTTATTTGAAAGATTGTAATTTCTTTGCTCTACAAATTGATGAGAGTACTGATATTGCTAACATGGCTCAATTAATGGTATTTATACGCTTCGATCGCAGTGATGAAATTATTGAAGAGTTTTTGTTTTGTAAGCCTTTACAAACCCACACAACATCTGAAATTATTTTTACAACCATTAATGAATATTTGATTGAAATAGATCTGCCGTGGAGTAAATGTGTGGGTTTTTGTTCTGATGGAGCAAGATCAATGACTGGAAGGCTGACCGGAGTTGCAACAAGAATAAAAAAAGTTGCCCCATTATGTAAAACTATGCATTGCATGATTCACCGGCAAGCGTTAGCATCCAAAAACATGCCTAAAAGTTTAAAGTTAGTTCTTGATAGTGCTGTAAAAATCGTAAATTTAATCAAAGCCAGACCTCTAAATTCAAGATTATTCACAGTATTATGTAACGAAATGGACAGTACTCATAAATCCCTTCTTCTCCATACAGAGGTAAGGTGGCTTTCGCGAGGAAAAGTCCTCACCAGGCTATTCGAGCTAAGGTCAGAAGTTTTATTACTTCTGACTGATATTGATGAAGAAAAGTCCAAATTGTTTTGTGATGACGAATGGCTGTCAAGACTAGCTTACATGGCTGACATATTTGACCGTTTAAATATTTTAAATTTAAGTCTGCAAGGATCAAACACAAACATGTTTTATGCTAGTGATAAAGTTAATGCATTTGTGAGAAAGTTGGATTTATTTATTTCGCAAGTATCTAAGAATGATCTTTCAGCATTCGAGACACTAAACACATTTTGGAAAAATAACGAAATTCAGCCATATTTAAATATAATTACAGACATTTCAGAACACCTACAATTACTGAAATCCAATATTTTACAATATTTTCCCGAGGATTATTCAGAAATGAAATGGATCATAAACCCTTTCAATGATGACTATATTAAGAACATTCCAGATGGTATTTTGGCAAAAGAATTATTTATTGACTTAACCAGTGACTCTACTCTAAAAACCGCTTTCAAAACCAAAAATATCACTAATTTTTGGCTGGACGTGAAACAAGAATACTCGGCATTGTCCATACAAGCTTTACAGTTTTTAATCCCTTTTGTATCAACATATCTGTGCGAAAATACATTTTCTCACTTATTGTACACAAAAAATAAATATAGAAGTAGATTAAACGTAGAAAATGATTTAAGGCTTAAAGTTACCAATCTGGAGCCCGATATTGACGTCATCGTCCGTTCAAAACAACACCAATCGTCTCATTGATGAAAAAAGTAAACCATAATAATTATAATAATTTTACATATTTAATTTGATTTATTTTAATTTCTTTTTGTGCATTAAGATAAATACTTTATTAGTTTATTATACATATATTTATATTATATCATCTCATTTTGTAATTCCTAATAAAATAAAATTCTGTACATATAACATAAACGTATACATTATTAATAAGCAAAAAAAAAAACAAAATAATAGTCAAGTGGTACGTAAAAATTTTCAAATTATGTAGGTGGTACGTGACTGTAAAAAGGTCGAGAACCGCTGCCCTAAGGTGTTGTTTACAGACAAAAATCTCAGTAAAATGAATGAATTTTAACTAAGCTAAGAGTCTAAAAATCAGTAAAGATCGTGTGAGTAGTTGTAACTTGTAGTGACTACGCTTTGAGTGGGTTACTGATTTAGAAGTTGTGATTTAAGCGTATTATATAATATGTATCTGAAAGCAATGATAAATCATTGCCTTCAATAAAACAATTTTCAGCTAGCTCAGTTGTCCACATTGTCTCGGTTGTATACGTCCTGGTAAATTTATCGAGAATTTCAAAGTTCTATACTAAGCTTAAACATTTTTAAAATCACTTGAAACTTTTATCAAACTTGTATCTTACCTATTTTAATAGTATGTAAAAGTTTCAGCTTGTTCCGACCCTTATTTTGGATGTTATGGTCAAAAAATATAATCGATAGGTATGTCAAAAACACGTTTGTCGTAATTAATGTTTCTGCTTCAAATTTAAGACCCCTAAAAGTACGAGCTCCGTCCAAAGACCTATCAACATATCGAATTGTTTTGATTCAAAATTTGTTTCGTAAAAAAGTTACAGTTGTGACCAATATTTGCCATTTTTCCAATTTTAAACGGCTAAAAAAAAATGTTCTGCGTATTTCAATTATACATTTTAGGTATACATTTTTTGGAATTAAAATTTTCCATGGGGGGATACCTCACCCATTTTATCGCCCATGTGTTTTATGTAATTTTATTTAAATCTATAATACTAAATAATATATTTTTAAGTTTAGACACTGATTGTCCAAGATTGCCAATTGATGAGGCGATCACCATACCTTTGACCACTCCCAGTTCAGAATTGTCTCAAATGGTGTTGGATCTTAGAATGTCAAATTCATTTTCATGGAAATCAGCAATATTTATGCATGACCATTCTATTGGTAATAAAAACAAAAAACAATTTTAAATATCTTATCTATCTTACTATTATTTTTACTAATTATTGTAGGTAGATACTAAATACCTACTGACCTATTTACTTACATAAATTCTATTTACATACTTCTTGTACTAAGAAAAATAATTGTATGCATCATAATATTTTCAAAATTATCTAAACTAAAAATTCTCAGATCCATTTGTTGAAGAAATATTTGTTAAACTATCATCTATAAAACTTTTTTAACACATTACTTAATTGTAATTTAAGTAAAATCAATGAGTAAGCTAATTGAGGTCGAAGTATAGATCATGTTGATTAATTAACCATGCATTTTTATTTTTATTTTAGACTATAACGTTGTACAACGTATAGTTACTTCTATGACAAAACACTACTTAAGTAATATTGTATCACCAACAATAGCTATTTTTGAAATATACACTCAAGGATCTGAGTGGAAAAGGTATTAAACATTTATATTTTATACATTTTCTAGTATTAATTTAATTTTTAATTCTTTAATAATATTGTTTAATTACTATTAATTCATTAACATTAAACATGTTAATCGCAATTACATGTAAGTATATCATTAGGTATCTGTAAAGCAATGTTCACTAAACAATCAGTTTTTATTATTTGTATTTGTATTAAATACAAATTTTGTATTTTTAATAAAAATGTTTTGTTCTGTTTTAGACAGATTTATACTTTTTTTTTTTTTTATGAGAACAATCAAAAATGTATTTAATTTTTTAAAGGAGGAAACTATTTATGGAAGATCTTGAACATTTTTTGAAAATAAGCGAAATCAATACAAATTATGTTTGCATTGTCAGCATAAATTATGTTCCATTAGTTCTAGATGTGGTAAGAGTTGTTAAATAATAAAAGCAAATTAATTTATTATATTCCGAAGTGCAACGAGATTGATAAGTATGGGTTAAGAGGTTGTGTCTCCTGAATAGTAGAATTTTGATGAATTTTAAGTAATGCAAAGAAAAATCATTTTTATTTTTTTTTATTTTAATTGTATACCTAGTTATACACTCATGCCATACCAAATGTAGATAAAAGTTTTAAGTTGTAAGTTTTAAGTTTTAAGTAAAACACTACATAAAATTCTAAGTAAAATTAGATATCAAAAATAAATCTTTTCTCAATCAAAATAAATCGTTAAGACCCTTTTAGAAAACTATTTCTGTTTTCTCCAGTGATTTAACGTTTAGTAAATTTTAATTTTAAAGTTTGTATTTACTATAATAGGCTAAAACATTACATCTAATAACTGCAGAGAACAGTTGGCTTATTATCATACCAGATATAGACTCTTCTAGAAGTAACACATCATCACTTACTAATCTGTTGAGCGAAGGAGAAAATATCTCATTCATTTATAACTCTACAAAAACAAACTCTAAATGTTCTGTAAGTTAAATATTTATCACACTTTTATGACATGATTTTACTTTTTACATTATATTACGCTGTCAGATTGATTTAGGACTATACATAATATATTAATTAATATAATAAATGTATTATATTAATAATTATAATATTATATGTTACAAAAAAACATTAAAGCCTGGGCTCCTGTGTCTGGTGGATGAATTAATGTCCGTGTTCATAATGGCATTCAGTGCGTTGATTCAAGAGGAAATCGAGCTGTCTCAACGAGTATCTGAAGAAGAATGGCAAGAAATCAGACCATCCAGGATTGACCGAAGACAATCAATGATATCGTTCATGAAGGTAAATATATGATATAGTAAACATATGTACACATTCAAGCAACGTATCATACAATCTGTAAAGCAGCTATATAATAATATAAATGTAACACTTCATTAACAACAATAATATAGTAATAATTCATAATTATGTTTGAGACGTAATTTTAACTTTCAAATGTAGATAGTGAATAAATACGTCGAATTCATTTTTGTGAACGTGTTCAATATTTTAAAGTCTACAAATTTCATTTGAAATGTTTAAAGACTAATATAATTGGATACAGACTAATTAATTTTAACTTATCAAATACATTTTTTTTTTACAATATATTTACTATACAAATTTGGAACTTAAATCCAAATTCCGGAAATGGTTCACCTATAGGCAGCGCTCGAATTGAGGGGGGACAAATTACCCCTTAATTTTTACAAAATATTTTTGAGTACACTCCATTAAATTTACTTTCCTTTGTGTTCTGGTATGTGAATGTTTGTATCACTACAGAATAGATGAAAATAGTTTCATCTATTCTGTGGTATCACTATTTACTTAACAGCGTCTAACTTACTAATATTTTACTTTCGTAGGTGTGTTTTTATTTGTAAATATACCTAGCTATTTTTCTATTAAATTATTTTTATGAATTATCATTGTCTGTTAGTTTCGTTTAAACGAATCAAACGCATGCGAAACTTGTGCTTTGTGGCGAATTGACTCCGGCGTTACGTGGGGACAAGAACATTTCGGACGCGGATGTTACATGCTTCCAGTGGGCAACTGGAACTCAAAAACTGGTTTAAAGTTAACTGAACCACTATTTCTGCATTTGGCTAACGGTTTCAGAGGAATAACATTGCCTATAGCCACTTTCAATGTGAGTCAATTCTTTAAAAACTGAAAAACTATGATACACTCGTTCAGCCTGTATACACGTTTACACAATTTCTAGTGTAAAAAAAAGTAAAAATTACTATATAAAAAAAAAACAAAATCACTGTAGGTTGTGGGGTTTGACAAAGTAACAACTACGTTTGGGTGGGTCACTGGTTTGGAAGTTGTAATTCAAACGTAGTATTTAATATATGAAAACGATCATAAATCATTTCTTTGTAAATGATTTTGAGCTATCTCAGTTGTCTAGTACCTAACGTCCTGGTAAAAACTGGAATTTACAAAATCAAAATAACACCGTTTTATTAATACTTTTTTTTTTACGCTTCCAGATTCTCCTGGGTAGATTTTTTTTACTTAGATCATAGATATACTTAGATACAGTTTGAAAACGTAGAATAATATAATTTTTTTTACAATTCCCGTGACAACTGAAGTAGGTAATACTTGTTGGACTTGACGATTATCAAATGTATAAATTACATGCCTATTTGTGTACCTACTGAGAACAATTATTAATTATTAATTTCAGTTTCCACCTTGGCAAGTCATCAGTTTTAATGGAACTGGTCATTTAATAGGATATAGTGGTTTAGTTTTTGATATTATCAATCAATTGGCAAACACACTGAATTTTACGTAAGTATACCTAATGATTTCGAAATGTTGACAAGCATATTAATACTTATTGTTGTGTTAAAGTGGACGTTTATTCACCGACTGACTCAAACAGTAAATTAATAAATATAATAAGCGTATGAATATTAAAACTAACTTTAAATATAGGTGTAACAGTGAGACCACTGATAAATACATTACAACTATTAAACATTCTAACAATAAACTAAACAAATTAATTTACGCCGAGTTTAAGTCTTGAAAAGTCATTAGCTATGACGTGTATATTATTTGTATACAGGTAAGGTACACAAGCACAATTGTACTATTGCCAATCGTCAATCCAAATATAAGATTTTAATTTTGATTTGTTGAGTATAGTATGTATGTATAATGTATATATATTATGTATACGTAATTAATAAATTTAACTTAAAATGATACCTTTTACATATCAATATTTAGTTAATTTCCGATGAAGTAAATACATATAACTAATACATTTATGTTTGAATCTCTCTAAAATTAAGTTTATATTTATTCAAAATTTTTATTTTTTCAGATACAACGTAATTGTTATACCAAATACAGAGCAAACAAACAATACAAGAACTTTATTTACTCAAAACGTGTGTGACCTAAAAGATTATTATAATTGTTTTTATTAATAATTTGTAAATTTACAATGGTTTTTGATTTTTATAGAACTTATTAGGGGAACCTGAGGCTGCGGTTTCAAGATTATTATGGGATAAAATTATTGATCTTGTCCGATCCGAAAGAGTGAGTTGCAAATAATAAAATTCTAAAATGTACCTACCATCATTGATCGTTGTAAATATTACTGTATCAATGTAACTTAAACAAAAATATAATTCAAAAATGTACAGGCACAAATTGCGCATGATAATAATAATGTGTAGTAATGTTATTAATTATAGTATTATACTTTATTAAATTATTTATACTCTAATAGACCTAAGTCTATTAATAGTGACATAAATTAATACATAAAAGCTAAAAAATTGTAAAGACATTACAATAAGTTGTACTTACATATTTTTAGATTATAATATTATTATTGTTTCTGAAATTAGGTATTTTTAGCGGCCGGCGCGTTTGCAGTTAAAGAAGCAAATCAAATGTATATCAATTATACAACACAAATAAGTTTAGAACCACACCAGATTTTAGTGGCCAGGCCAAAAGAACTAAGTAGAGCCTTGTTGTTTACCGCTCCATTTACGTTATTGGTAATTATAATGACAGCGCTTGACTTCGATTAAAAAGAATAAAAGGGGGTCGCAGTTAAATAAAAAATAAAATTTGTATTCATGTCTCTATACTGGGCTCATTAAGTGTTTAAAATTAAAAGGAGTACGCTAAAATAATTTTTATATTAATTTTATAAAGCAAATATATAGACAATTTTCACTATGATATATTTATATTATACATAGGCAAATCACTGAACTTTTAAATACTTATTTTTTTTTTCTTCTTTTTCTTGTTATGTAGACTTGGATCTGTATAGCTGTTGTAGTTGGTATCATGGGACCGCTGTTAAATTTATTTCACACCTTAAGCCCATACTACGAGTATCACAACAAGTCAAGAAAAGGAGGTCTAAATTCACCGTTAAATTGTTTTTGGTACGTTTATGGCGCTCTGTTACAACAAGGTATGTTAAGTTCTGAACCATCATATACAAAAGTCAAAACAATTTTTATTTAAGCTTTGATTTTCTTCCTGTATCTCATTATACATTTGCCTAGATTATTGCTATTTTATAATTTTATTTTTAAACACCTTTTGGTGTTAGTTGTTATACGCCCTCTTTATGCATCAGTCTTGCTTGTTAATTAGGAGGAGATCATTTGCCAGATGCAGACAGCGGTAGATTGATAGTTGGCACATGGTGGCTGTTTGTTTTAGTTATTGTTACCACGTACAGTGGAAACTTAGTGGCCTATCTGACATTTCCTCAAATGGATACCATGGTATCCAATGTAGCTGATCTGATAGCCCGCAGGACTCAAGGGTACTCGTGGGGCATTCCAGAAACATCAAATTTACATTCTTTACTTGCCGTAAGAAAGTTAAAAAAAATAATTAAAAAAATGCTTAATAGGAAGATAATGTTATATTGAAAACAATATGATAATTTTATATCAGGCCTTGCATTAACGTGCAATAGGTACATACTACACAAATTGTACAGTGCCATACAATATGCTGTTTAAAAGCACCACATATCCAGTAGCATTGATTAAATATATTTATTATATTTAATCAATGGCATTACATAAATAATAATAATGTAATGGCTGATACATTACTTAAATTTGACACCAACACAAAGTGTTAATAAAATCTTATATTATCTGATTACAATAACTATCTACTATTTCTAACAATTCTTATTAAATTTGTTATGTTTTATACAAATATAACAAATAGTTATTACCTATATAATATCAGGTATTTACTTTATTTATTATTATTAGTATACAATATTATTAATCTTTTAAGTTTTTAAACATAAAATTTTATCCAACCTGCAGGTTTTTTCGGTTACCTAATTGTACTAGAGTCCCTATATACCTACCCAAATAAATTAATCTATGAATTTGTAAGTAGTTATGGTATAATTTGATTTTTTTTTTCTTTTAAAAAATGATGAATAGACATTGTCAGACGACACAATGATCAAAGAATTAATAAAAAAAGCTGAACATCACAAAGAGATGACACAGTCTATCATTGAAAGAGTGAGATCCGGTAAGCACGCTTACATTCATCGTCGAACCAATTTAATGTACGTTATGAAGAACGATTTTTTACAAACCAACAGATGTGATTTTGCAATTGGTAATTTTCTTCACTACAGGATTTAAATTTTGCAGAGTTAAAATATTTATTTATGCCTTTTCATCCTTGTCTAACAGCTTATAATTATTTAAGTACATTAATCATGTGATTTTGTATTTGTAACTATCTGAAGTTTAGATTATTGTTTACAGGAAATGAAGATTTTGCAGAGGAAAAATTGGCTATGATGTTATCAAAAGAAAGTCCATATCTCAGCAGAATAAATAGAGAGTTTAGTATAGAGACTTTTTCTCTTCTTAGCTTAACTTTTAAAACATGTTATAGTATAGTATTCTAGTCCATTACCATATTGTTTCAATTATTTTTAAATATATGTATTGGTGCAAAATACAAATAGCAAAGAAAAATTAACATTATCCAAATTATTTAGCTAAAATGTGAACACATTGAAAAATTTGGGAGTTGCTTGATAACTTACGATTAGTAGTTCCACTGTTAAAAATTTTTTTTTTTATTTCACAGAATCTATAAAATGCATAAAGTTGGTCTAATAAATAAATGGTTGGTCGACACACTACCAAAAAAAGACCAATGCTGGACCACTACACAGTTAGAAGTAACAAATCACAAAGTTAACTTAGACGATATGCAAGGTTCATTTATAGTTTTATTACTTGGTGAGTTCTCTGCCAAAAATACAAAATTATTTTCAGTGGTGTAATTCAGCAATTTTGGCCTCCCCACAAATGTATGCATGTTTTTTTTTTTTTTGTCAAAATCCTGATTTACACATCACTATTGGAGTATACAGTTACACCACTGAATATATTAAAATAATAAAATACTAAATTTTTAAAATTTTTCTGTTTAAGGTGTATTATCATCTCTGGTGTCTTTTTTGTTTGAGTACATACTGCATAAATACAAAAATAGTCATCAAATGGTTATCACGCCATTTATAAACTGATATTTATCAATGTAAAATATTGGAAAGCTGAATATTGAACAACAGTCTTCAAATTTTTATTAAAACAAATAGATACATAACTATAATATTCTTACAAATAGTTAAACATACAATTAAAAATTCATTTCTGTACACGTTTTGTTGAAATTAAAAATATTATTTGGTAAATGATAGTTATAAAAGATTTCGTTTACCAGTATTGTTACTAAAATATGTAAATATTTGTTTGATTTTGTAACTTTGCTTTCGGTTGGTAAAATAATGCGTAACTACATTGTCGTCTGAAAATAAAATTATACATAATACATAATATATAAATAAATATTTAAATACATATCATGTAATAAATGTAAAATCATCCAAACAGAAGTAAAAATATAAATTTCATTTAAATAACACATAGTTGAAATATGTATTCAACAAGCTGGTGACAGAAACGATAAAATATAATGATATTTTACAAACTTCTCTAATTAGAGTAATCTACAGTAAAATTTTTAGACTTTTAATGTAGTTCCAAAAAAAATCCAAAATTTGTACATTTAAATACAGCACCCAAAAAATTAAATTTAAATGTATTCCTATTAAGCTCTTTATTGTTGTTCAAATTCCAAATTCGACAGTTTCAGATTTAGGAAATATGCAGGGGTTGAAACCCTTTTGAATTTTTTCGGTTTTGGGTTTCGGTTTCAATACCGGTATTTGAAGTTTTTCGGTTTTGGGTATCGGTTTCAATACCGGTATTTGAATTTTTTCGGTTTTGGGTATCGGTTTCAATACCGGTATTTGAATTTTTTCGGTTTTGGGTATCGGTTTCAA
>CM029365.1:5179570-5274657 GCA_017140985.1 Hormaphis cornu
AACCTGTATTTGAATTTTTTCGGTTTTAGGTTTCGGTTTCAAAACCTGTATTTGAATTTTTTCAGTTTTCGGTTTTAATACAGGTATTTGAATTTTTTCGGTTTTGGGTATCGGTTTCAAAACCTGTATTATTTGAATTTTTTGATTTTCAATATTGGATTTGAAACAGGTATTTCAGTATTTGACAACTTTTTTTTCTGTATTGGCCACATTTACTTTTATTTTTTATAATACACAATACATTTTGGCAAATGTATTTTTATTATGAAGAAGAATTAAGTTTGAAAGTCAAACTCAAGTAGTAAAATGTTGAACTAAACTTTTTTCAATACAATTTAACGAAAGACCTTTTTTATTACTGCTTGTTTTACATTTTTTGGGGAAAATTTGACAAATAGTAATTACTAAGGGGTTAAATTTCAAAGTTCGGTTTGAGTTTGGTTTCACAATTAAATTTTGAATTCGCCTTATCTCTAGTCTAAACTACAAATTTAGTAATTAGTATTTACTATTTAGTTAATTTTTAGTGATAGATAAATAAATAGTAAATACACATAGATAGATAAATATTAAATATATATATTTTTTTATTGACTCGTCAATAATTGAAAAATATATATTTACTCCTTCACCTAAGTTTGTATTCAAATATTTCCAAAATCAAATAATTAAATCTGAAATTAAGTTTAATTAATGTCACCACCTAAGTATTCAATTATCCAAGAAAATAAGGCACAAATAAGAAAAAAAAACATTTATTAATAAAATTATTCAACATTAAATTTATTAGCCCTTAAAATCATGATATCTTCAACCATGTCTTCACTTAATTGCAGGGGTTGAAACCCTTTTGAATTTTTTCGGTTTTGGGTTTCGGTTTCAATACCGGTATTTGGATTTTTTCGGTTTTGGGTATCGGTTTTGAAACCGTTATTTTAATTTTACGGTTTTGGGTTTCGGTTTCAATACCGGTATTTGAATTTTTTCGGTTTCGGGTTTCGATTTGGGTTTCGGTTTTTCTATTTTTTCGGTTATACCGGTATTAATACCGGTATCGAAATACCGGTTTCAACCCCTGGAAATATGACATTGGCAGACATTATTTATTTCAAAAATTAACAAAATTATAATAGGTTCACTCATTTTCAATCGTAAAAACAAAATTAAAAGTTGAAATTAAGTTATTTAGTTACAGACTAACTTTTTACTTATTTGTTTATTATTTAGTTTTCATAATTTGTTGTACCTAAAACTGTAAAGTATACATAAAAAAGTTTCAACTTCTAGTTACTTTTAGTATTGATATGAAAAAAAATGTTTTTACAATTTTTGTAATATAGTTGAGAATACTTACATAATTTTTAAATATAATATTGTATTTTAGTTTCTATGTTACAATAAACTACAGAAATAAAAACAAATATTCAACTTACCAACATTTGTGACAGGTAATGTGTTGTCATTAGCTGATAACGATATTAGGTACATAAATGGCACTGTCCATAAACACACAGTGAAGTATGACAGAACCTAAAAACATAATAAGTAAAACTTATATACAACATAAGATTAATATGTAGTTAACATATTTTATCATAACAAAATACTTCTGATAATGTTGTGTAACGTTGTCGAAAATATTTAAATGCAAATACATGATTTACAACCAACAATATAATTGATGAAATAAACGACATTGACGTCAGGTCAAAATACGGAAAATCTGTGAGTAGTAAGTAGTAAATAACATGGCTTAACAGGCCAGAAGCAATCAATGTCAATGGCACATTGTCAAACAGATACAACCCAACATGACAAATAATAACAACCTAAAATCAAATAACAAACAAAATTAGTATAATTAAATCAACCAGGTAAGAATTGTGCATTGCTGTGTTACAAACAAGCAGACAATAATTCTAAATATTTAAAAATTTATTAATAGCTAGGATAAATAATTTAAATGAAATTCAAAAAATACAAAACTGTTTTGTACATATTTAAAACTGGAGTCAATACAATTTTTGAGTACCTAACATACATCTTACATGAATTGTCCATTTTATTAATTTCTTGGTAAATATAGTGTTTTCTTCAACAAATTCTGCCAAGTAGTAAACTCCAGCACCTGTTAAATTAATAAAAACAATTGGTACCTATTAAAAAAAACGGTAGAATCCATAAATGTTGGCCAAAAAACATTAAAACGCATTACCCAAGTTAAAATATACATTTAAAAAAAGAAGTCGGCAAACTTACCAATAAAAACCGAAACGAGAGCTATTTGCAATGCGGCGGCTATAACAATGATCATCAACATAAAAACCATATTATCTCTGTTTGGGGAGGCCGTGAAATCAAGTACGGGGGAAAAGAAAAGTCAAAATTTGAAATCGTTTAAAAATCGGCCGTAGACGTCTGATAGGGAACAGAAAACATGAATCGTAATTCGTAAGTTCATTGTGTGCCAACAAGCAACAAAGTCCTCCAGTTGATACAATCCGTCGATGTAGCAGCCACCGTGGTATACATTAATTATTATTCGACAATCGGCTTCAGAGTTTAGAGTGTAGATAATGACAAAATTGATAACGTCGACAATAATTTACCATGGATGCAAAATTTGATTTGCGTCGAAATTTGAACTTAACGCATTTATAAATTATATAAAAATTAATTGTATTATATTATATTTATAACGATCAGGTACATACCTGCTTCCATCGTCTAGTATCCGTAGGATTAAAGTTATCTAGTTCATGTATAAATCATTTGTCTTCAAAATCCAGTTATTGAAGGCTCAGTGGAATAAATAAAAAGTCCATTACCATTTTTTAGGTTAAAAAATTGCTAAAATCTAGATTAGTTTTATAAAAATAATATTCTAAAATTATTACTATATTCACAAATCAAATTAATTGCATACCATGAATCTTTTTGTTTTATTTAAATTTATGGTAGAAGTAGGAACATAGCCTCTAGTCAAATATTATTTTAAAAATTAACATAAATATTAATTATCAAATAATATAGTGCGTAAAGTCAAGGCAATATGGGTATAACATTACTAAGCTATATTGCAGCAACTTAAACTTAAATACTCATTATTAAAAACTATACTTAAACCTTTACCCGTTGTATTGATTATTTTTACAATTTTATGTCAAACATTCTTTATGCTTTAAAGTTTAAACAACAAAATTTACTATTTAACAGTTAAATATAATTGCTGCAAGCGTTAAAAAATAATGTGATACTGCAGTGTTTAATAATTGGTTGTTTTTTTTTTTTTTATTTTAGTTTTTACTTGTTTGCACCAAAGCTAATAGCATGCACTAATTATTTTAATAATTAATATTCTTTAACGACTGTTGCGCACATAACAAATTATTATTTCCCAATTCATTTAGGCAAGGTTTGGTTAGATCTGTACTACCTACATTTAAATGTATTAGTGGAGTCATCATAATTGGAGTGTCCGAAGAACAAAAGTCCCCTTGGCTAACCCCTTCTATAACACGATCGTGCAACGTTACCTATCACCCAAGGCTTTAAAATATCGATATTTTCATATTAAACACTTTATACTATGGGATGACCATTGCATGACTCTCTTCCCGACCAATTAATTCAAAATACATAATTTATATTGGTTTGAATTATTTAAATTTTAAATCATTCAAATTATAGGATTGTATTCTTCTTGAAACACTGTAATTATTAATCATATTGTTTTTCACTTTTTTATAATAACATTTATTTAATTTTAGAATCACATACAAGTATGAATATAAAATACAATAAAATTAAGGAATTATTTAAAAATTAAATTAAAACCAGTTTAATACATTTAAAAATGAACTTAACATTATAAGATTCCGCAAATTTCATCAATTATAGAATCATTTTGTAAATATCTACTGTACCTAATTAATAATATTACTCTTTAGAGAAAAAAATTATATAATCAAAACAAATTGGCCTGGCTTATTTTAAATAGAAGTACTACAGTATAATGAACTACTAATAAAATAAGTGTTGACATGACTTCTAAATTTTTGATTGTAATACATTGTTCTTATTGGCTAAAAGACTATCTAAAAATACAACAAAATTATAATTAGATTATCAATTATAATATACATTTATATACTAATATTTTTAATCAATAGTAAAAATAAAATAAAGTAAATCATATTCCATATATAAATTGAAAATAAAACATTAATAAAAAAAATTAGAAGAAAAATGAAAATTATAACAGTAAAAACATGTTTACTGTTATAAAGTCTATTTTATCTATAATTTATTAGTCAAAAACAAATATTAAAATAATCATACGTGTTGCATACTTCTTTTCAGAGAACAACTAATAAACATTAATATGTACACAGTACATATTATATAGATAAATAATTAAATAGTAAATTAAAAATTTTAATCATATAATTTATCTTAACAATAAGACTCAAATATTGAAAAACACATAAACTTACCAAATATTTTAATTAAATCCAAGACCATGGATCTATTAATAACAGTTATTTCATTTCTGTAAAAATAAAAATGTATTGATAATATTATTATACTAAAATTATTCCAGTGAAATATAATACAAAATATAATTATACAACCTAAACATAATTTAGTAAACAATTCAACTTAATTACAGATGCATTTTTTTTAAATTAGATATAAACCAAACAATAATATTTAGTTAAACAATACCATAATGGCTTTCCTCTGAAATTAGCATTAATTGCTTCAAAATTAACCCAGATTCCAATAAAAAATCAACAAAACAACTTAAAAAGTAGTCTCCCCAAAAGTTTGTACAAATATGAAAGTTTGAAAGTTTAATAAGGGTGTTTTAAAACAAAACAAAATTTGAGTGGTTGTATTATCATTTTAAATTAAAGAAATTGTTTATCACTATATTATTACGTAATAAGTACTTTTACTAACTAATACATTCTATACACACAAGACAACATATAAATTTAGAAAAATACTTAAATATTAATATTTTAAATTGGATTCTTACTTTATATTTTTTTTAATTATTTTCATTTTATTCAATGCATCTAAAGCAGATGCGATTAAATCTTTAGTCAATCCATAAGGATGTAAATTGAAATTTTCAATTTGCATTTGAATTGATTTATAGATAAACTGCTCTGTGATAATGTTTTGATTTGTCTGAAAAATATGTCTAATAAATGTAATACAAAGGTGAAAAAAATGAGGATTTCTTACATTTATTAAACTTTTGTAGATTAATCGATAGCATGATACATAAGGATTAATAACTAAACAGCGAAGTAATCCTTTTTCTTTTTCATTCATATGAAGAAACATTGATATACTACTTTTAAAATCCTATAAATAAAATACCTTATGTATTATTATGTATAATTAATGTATAAAAAAACTGTATAGTGTACAACATGTATATAAATTAACTTATTCAACTTACTGCTTTTTCACAACCGTCAAAAAATACAAACTCAAACAGGAATAATTTTCTCAGCAGGATAAACTTTCCTTGCAAGTCCATGATGACTAAAATCACACACAAATTAAAAAAAAAAATTAATTAATGCATTCATTTTTATATCAAAGCGTGTTGCAGTATTGATTTAGTTTTGGGATGGTAACTGATTTGGAAGTTGTTATTTAATGTTTAAATACATTTTGTAAAATATGACATTGATTATGAATACAACACATAATTAATTATAATTATGGTCATAATTCATAATCAATGGTAATGGCTTGCTTACAAACATTACAATTCTGAGCAATCTTTGTAAATACTAAACAAGTTGAAAACTATATATTTTTGGCTTAAATTTTTTAACAACATATGGAAAGGATTTTAGCTCAAATTCTAAAAAAACGTACACATTTTGACAACAAAAAGCCTGTATTTGCGAAACACAGTGAATTTGGATTATGACTTATAATTACAGCATTTTGGCACTCAATTGCTACACTCACTTGGAGTTATCAATTAAATCCCGGTAACGCAAAAATATCCTAGGTTTAAAGTGGATATTGATCCTTTGATCATAAGAAAAACACAGGGTAAATTAGTCTTGACAAAAATAATTGACAATATTGCCTAGTCTCTAGGCATTCTCGACATTATCTAGTCAATGACATCATTGCTTAAATATAATTCTTGATACTAACATGTATTTATAATTTTTTCTATTGACGGAAACACAATGAACCATGGATATGTTTACAAAAGTTTCTGTACATATGATACATAATAGAACACAATACTATACAAAGCTATAAATTGTAAACTTACCATTTTGCCAAATCATATGGCATCTTGAAACTATAATTATAAATGCAATGTTTACAACAAAGTGCAACGACGGATTGACGTAAAGTTGGTTTATAATTAATGGTAATACACAATCAAATGTTTTAGAGTTGGAACATAATATTCCTACAATAAAATAAATATCTTTTACTAATACAAAAAAAAAAAAAAAAATTAATATTTTACAGAATTTAATAATACACATTTATTATTAATTTAACAAACTGTAATTAATATTTTAGATACTTGTAGACAATGTTAAACTCTTATTTTAATTCTGAATTTGTACATAATGACATATTATAATTAAGTACATTTTAGAAGTAAAATGTTTGGTTTATCAAATAATAAACTTCATATTGGGTGTAAGTGTACAAAAAAAACCCAACAATTCAAGTTTGTTTTGATTTGTTTTCAATCAGTAATTTTCTATTATAATGCATTACACCACAGTCAAATCAATAAGTAGTTGTATAAATGGTTTACAAATTGTATGACCTATAAAGAGAAATTTTATTAAAAAGCTAAAGTTTGAAAGTAATTATTCTTCCAATGGAAAAAAATAAATGATTTTTTAAGTAGATATTTTTAAATACCTAAGTTATATTATTATGCACAGGATTATATTATACCTTAGAACTAAACAGGAAATTAATCTAGTTTTAACATACTTATAACATTTTTGAAAAAGTTAAAATAAAAAATAAATTTCAGTTTTTAAATTCCATTTAAGGAAAAATTAAAACTGGTATATTCAATAAAAATTATGAAGATTGTTATAGTACCCAATGAATTAAAAGCATGGTCAGAATAATTATTTTGGAAATGCACACAGTTGTCCTTTAATGTAATGAAGTCTTGGTGAAGTTTGATAGTATCAATAACTCTGCGTTTTATATTACAATCTGAAACAAGTAATTTAGATAAATAACGTTTTACTTTTCATAACACAACACACTGAATAAAATATTATAGTATAACCTCTACGTTAAAATGCCCCACTTCTAAAATGACTACCATTATTGTTTTACAAGACAATAGCTAAACAATATGTATGAATTCAATTATTTAGTACTACTTTGTTATATTTGTTGAATTGTTAGAAATTAGATATAAAGAAAATAAATCAAATTAATAGGAAAATTAATAAATGATATAGACTATGGCCAAATTAGTATTATTACTATACATATGAGAACAAGTCTCAGAAAAAAATATTGTGAAGTTTAAAGAAATGTATAAGTTTATTTAGAATCAGCATACTATTTGACAAAATTTTATATCACAATGCATTACACTAAAACGTACAAACCATTTATCTCTATTTTAGCTCCACATTTTTTAAAAAGTATGCTTATCCAACTTATTTGATCAAATACTGTATCTAAATGCACATCTTTGGTAACGTATTGGAAGAAGTTGTAGACTAGTATCACAGCTAAAATGTTTGAATACGATAAAATCATACCACGTTGTTGTCTACAAAATTATACACATTTTAATATTATACCCTCAAATGTGTACTAGTTTGGATACATTTAACATACCTATGAACAATTTCATTACCAAGATCTGATATTATGTTTTTGTTAATGTGTTCATTATTTCCCTTAAAATATTCTCGAAGTGAAAAAGGAGTAGAAAAATGAATGTACACATTACCATAATTGACTTTCAAATGTTTAAAACTATTCAACAATTTCTAAAATAACAGATACTTGTTATTTAAAATTAAATACATTTTAAAATAAACCTACCTATAATTATCATAGTTCATTAAACATATTGATTTTCAAACAAATTAATAAAATAACAGTATACTATTTACAAAATAAGAATGCACTGCTTTGTTGTACTTAAATGGTTTCATAGAGTAATTTCTGTAACCCCCGATAATCGTTAAATGGTCATAAATAAAAAACAAATTTGATTACCTCAAAAAAAAATTTTGCTTAGTGCTTAATTAGAATAGAGTACTCAAAGATTATTTATAAAATTAATAACATGTTACATACCAACGTAGATTCTTTTGGTTTAGGAATTCCTAAAAGTTCATAAACAAATAGTTTATCTTCAAGAAGTTGATCATAATTAATAGAAATTGGGATTATAGTGACATCATCTACTTCGTTTTTTTTGTAAACTATTTACTATACACTTAAGTAAACCTAAAAATGACAATAAATAATAATAATAAAACCTATAGAACTTATTGTTAACTAATTAATAACCTTAACATTTATTTTTATATTATTTTATTCATTTACAAGAAATTCTGTAATTACACAGGTTTACATAAACTATTGCATGCATTAAATAAAATATTCCAAATATTAACAATTGTAATTTAATTTTTGTGGGATGATTAAAAAAAAAAAAATTATTAAACTATTTTACCTCCATTTTAGAATAAAACTTAAAGAATCTATATAGCCAATTTAATATTCACAAACAAAATACATATTAAGATATTCCCTCAAACAATGGAGTGCAATTTTGAGAGTATTAGCTTTAATTATTAATATAGTATTAAATAGAATGTAAATAATAAAAAATTACCTAACTTTGGAGGAATCGATTTGTTAGATCGACTACGAGTTCCTTCAATAAAAAATTGTAATGGCGAACTTTTGTGAGTAACCAAGTATTTGACATATGTATTTAGCACTGACTGATATACAGCATCTTGAGATTTTTCTCCTCGATACAAAAAGAAAGCACCGCATTGTTTTAAAACATTTCCCATAATGTTCATATTTTTGAAATCTTTAACATAATAATTAATAACATTAAATTTTCAATTAAGTGTGGTACATTTTCTAAATACTTTTGTAATTTTACTCAACAAAAACACAAATAATAATAACTAAATAAACCAAAATAAATACATAATAATATTTAATGATCAAATACAAACATAATATTAGCTTAAAATTCATAAAAAAAAAGGAATTCGTTAAAAAAAAAAAAAGACTATACAATCAAAATCAACAAAAAGCATGGTTTATAAGTAATAAAAAAAGTAAAAAAAAAAAACAAGTTTACTTTGGGTTTGTTACTTTTATTTATATTAAATTTGTGAACCATGAATTGCTAATGAAAGTTACAGTTTTTTAGCAAACTCAGTAAGTTTTAATACTCAAGAAGTTGGTAAATTGTATACTTGGTTCAAATTGTTTTGGATTTGAATTGGCAAATTTTGGTTCTTTGTTTTAAATTTATCCGTTCTAATAATGTTTGAAAATTGCAATTAGTTTGAATAGTTTTTGCCCACAAAAAGCGAAAATATAAATTGGTATATTAAGGAATAAGGAAAACAGACAACAACTATGCGTTTAAAATTTAAAACATAAAACTTACCAACAGCAAAATCTATATTCTACTGCAGGCACGGACTGGGTTGAAAAGGCATGGGTGAGTATATTAAGCTTTTTCAAAAAAATAAGTATACAATTGGACAAATATTAGGAAGTTAAGACAAAGTAAAACGAGGGCGTGGACCAGATAGTCCGCACCTGTTCTACTATATCAAACATATTTCACTTCAACTATTAAAAAAATACCCATTGCAGCAGCAACATATGGAATTTCAATATTATAGTTGAAACATAAAAACGCCATCAAAATAAAATCTTGATAACTTCTGTGATTTGGAACAAATATTACTGGATTTTTGTTAAAACTTGGTTTAATCTAAAGAGTTTTAAATACAAAATAAATAAAATATAGGCAATTAACAGTATGTTGATGATCCATCAGTATTTTGCTAAATCTTCCATATTTTTTTGGTTGGATAAATGAAAGTTTTTTTTTGTCTTGTACAATACAAATGTACATAAAATTTATTTATTCTTACACCAAATTTTAATCTCATATGACATAATGTATCTAGTTAGTACAGTCAACTTAAAATTAGTTAGTGTTTATAATATGAAATAATCATTAAGAATCTATCATTTAAGAGTGTGTGATATCCTAAGTTAAATGCAAACAACGCTTTAGAGATGGCATAATTTTTGGTATTGGCATAGAGCATAGACAACGCTTGTACTTGCTTGTTTTTACTTATTGGAGCAGATTGTAAGACCAAAATAGGAGAGCTTAGGATAACTTGTTTACAAACATTTAAAAAAATTAGATATTTAGATGGGGTTACCTGGAGAGTAAAGATATTTTAACCTATAGTCTATGCTGAAACAATCAGTACAAATAAAAATAATACAAATGATATGTATTTAATGATATATTAAAAATTTAATATTAAATAAATATAAATTACCATAAATAATTTTGGTTCGTTCACATATAAACCTTGAAATTTTGATTTCAGAATTTTAACTAAAATGTATCCCATTATTCTGACAGTTGTAGTGTTTTTAATACTTTGAATGTCATAAAGAATTTGCAACGCTTTTTTTACAGCATTATCATAATCCATATTGTTTATTGGCATAATCTACAAGTTTAAAAACAGCCAGTACATTAAAAAAAAATTTGAATGTACACAAAAAGTTATAAAAAATAGGATAGTCAGGTAAACAAAGTTTTATTCATAGGCATTGTCATATAACATATTACAAATTGATCGTTTTTCTATTTTCTCTGTGTTACTACATACCAATAAAATAATATATTTTTTAATAACTACATTTTAAACAATATTAGGAATCAATTATCAATATGAAAACTAGAAAACTAATGTAGAAGAAGAAAAAAAATGAAATCCAGGCAAAAACACGAGTTTAACTACGTGTTAACATGTATGGAATAAAAAAATATTTCAATAATTAGATAGTACAAATATGCAGTAAATGATAATACTACAACCTTTTGGATTGCTAATTTTATATTTTGTTCTAGAACTTTATTCTTTTGAATGCTTGACAAGAGATTATCTCTTTCAAATTCTGTTTTTAGAGGTTTCAGCGACCATCTTAGGTCACTAGTTGTTTTCAACGTTTTCAAAATGTTCACGTACAAATTCTGATCAACACTGCAAACAGAATGGTCCCTGAAAACCAAATTAAAATACAATAAATATGAATATGTTAAAAAAATGGTAATAAGTTAGTCTCATCTCTGTAATGATTTGTAGTTAAATTGTCAACCTAAACGCAATAAAAAAATGTTAGTGTATCATACAGATAACTAGATTACAACACTCGTTTTGGCGGTTGTTCGCACAAAGCGCCCATTGGCCATTATACGCAAACACAATTAACAACACTGTCTACAGCGCACAAACTCACATTTTTCTGGAAACGTTCTTTACGATGTAATGCGCAATCGGAACGACAAAAACAATATGCTTCTCAGAGACGAACCAATTTGGACTGAAACGTGAAGCAGGTACAGCAATAAGACGATCGAACGTCCAACACAATCTTAATCCCTTAGATTATATAATTACATGTACGTATACGATCTACGCGTAATTTTGTCGAGAAAACACATAATACAAACGAGTACGTGATTGTCGACAATAGTTCAGATGTGAAATTCAAAATTTATATAAAAATAATATTATCTAAAAAAATCAAAAATATTATTATTAGATATATCTATAAGTGAGACTGTGATGCGTGAGTCTGGATTTACACAACATCAGATGATACACAGCATTCCGAAAACAATCCAATGTTCGAAATTGTTCTATATAAAGCTTCCTTATAAAGCCAAAAAGACAAGCCAAGTGGGTGTACTGGGTACGGGCGAACGTTTTATGTTATCAGTGATAAACACAGACATAATAATACATGTTATATCGTGTCTATGGTGATTAAAAACTCCTCGGATTTTTTTATTTAAAACTGTCGCTTCTGGACAGGGACGGATCTAGAAAATATTTTCGGGGGGGGCCCGATCAATCAAAAAAAAAAAAAAAAAAAAAAAAAAGACGAATTGTATATTCATATTTGTTTTTTTTTTTTCATTTCAAAATTTCGGGGGGGGGGGGCCCGGAACCCCCTTGCCCCCCCTCTGGATCCGTCCTTGCTTCTGGAATACCTCTTCCTCCAAAACCGATCCTCACACGTACGGAAACATGGCTAGACGCCACGTCATACTGTTGCTTATATTTAAATAAAATTCGTAAAATGTTGCAACAACTTGATTCAAACGATGCTGTATCTATGTATCATAGACATGATAAAGAACTCATGCCTGTGATCTATATAACATAAGCACAAACTTTTGTGAGCCGTCATTCGATCGAAGCAAACTTATTCAGTCAAACTATGACTTTTTACTTTTAAAAATATAACTGCTTGAAATGTGTACTTTGAATATTTCAATATTCTGTATTAATTTAATTATTTCTCTATACATTTACAATATTAAATATCATATTTTATGTCTATGCGACATAAATAATATTAAATAGCCCCATCCATTATAGTTTATAATTTATAGAAATAAAATACAATTTTTTCTACGTTTAAAAATTTTTGCGTGCACAATTTAATATTTTTCATTCATTTCTTTGTGCGTAAGATGTGTATTTTACGCTTTAGCTCCAATAACTCCTGAGCATAAATTAAGATACATATCGTCGACCTAATTCGCAAAGGTCGTATCTCCATTATTTTTAATTTTGGGATTATTTATTCAGAAAATAGAGAAAAAAAAACTGCGTCCGATAAAACAATAAAATATTTGATATCATAATTTTGTCCTCCATGAAAAAATAATTAGAAATCGTCGTATCTCCAATGTATGATAAGCTGTCGAAAAGTTTTTTTCTTCTCCTGTAAAATTTACCATTTTGGACATACGACCTTTGCGAATTAGGCCGACGATATATGATATTCATGCTCCCGACTTATCACCGACGGTGTGTCGTGTAGTCTGTGTATGTAATCTCTTTTCTATGCGTGTAGTGTTATCGGACCGCCGGCGAACAAAAACGCGAGCGACTACTGCACAGTGTTGTGTGCAGCTGTTACTTACGTGCGCGCGACGCTGTGGTGTCGACCATTTTGATAGTTTTTTTTTTTTTTTTTTTTTTGTGCTGCCTGTCTGAAAAAAAAAAACAAATCTCGCCAGATAACGACGAGTGATATTGTAAAATAATAAATATTATTAATTTTTGTACACAACGCTTTTGACTGTCCTGTGTTGTTCACTAGTCGCACTTTAACCGGACACCCCGGCTTCCAGTCCACAACTCCCGACCGAGGTCGCGGACGCTGGTCGATACGCTGACGACGGTATATTTTTTTTTCAAACATTTTCTTAGTGAAAATCTTTTTTTTCTCCCCGTTCAAACTGCGCTAGCTCGCAATGCGTTCGACACGCCGTTTCGAAAACGCCGGTTTCGCAACCACGGGTTTTACGGCCGATTCGTCGTGATCAGCCACAGCGAACGGTTTTATTTTGTCGTCGATCGTCACGCGAGAAGTCAGACAGAAGCCCAGATTTGATCCGAATTCGACGGCCAGTCGTGTTTGTGTGTGGTTAGTATACGAACGGCGTCGATAGCGCTTGTTGTACATACCTAGGTACCAATTTTCTTCTATTTTTTTTTTTTTTGTTGCGAAAACGAAAGTCTTGGTTTTACCGAGAAAATTACCTGGCCTACTCGAAAAAAAATGTCTGACAAGCGATACGCGGAACGTTTGAAATTAAATGATACCGCGGCCAGGGGCCATATTTTTTGGCCCTGGTAGCCGAAACTGCCTTTTATTGTTTTCACAGTTGGGGGGGAGGGTGTGGCTTTATAAAGCCGAGTTCGAACAAAAACGTCCGAGACTACTTAGCTCGCGAGATAGAGATAGAGTTGATAAATCAACAATAAAGCAGCCCGAAAATAAAGAAATAAATAATCCCAACTAGTATCTAGTTATACATGTTTTATTTGATGGTTGATATGTACCTATATTTCTAGAACAATTCATATGGACTGCTTATGACACATAATGAAAGACATTGTGTCAAGACGAACTTTGGCTGTTTCTAGTAGCAGTTATAATGTCCATGCTAATGAGTTGGCTGTTGACCGGAGTCGTTTGAAATCGGTTGATGTAACTGTAATGTTCCTTGATGATACTCAACATTGTTTTAAAATTGATGTAAGTAAGAAATATATTTGAAGTTCAACTTTAGTACTAATGAAACAAAATACTTTTTAGAAACGAGCTAAAGGTCAATCATTATTAGACGCAGTATTTCAACACTTAGAATTAATAGAAAAAGATTATTTTGGTTTACAATTTACTGAAAACGGTTCTGACCCTGCTACCAATAAAGATCTTTTGGTAGGTATTTTAAATATAATTTGGTTGGTTTTATCTTTTGTTCAATATATTTGTATTTAACTCTTTTTATTTTTTTAAATTTAAAGAGATGGCTGAATCCTCAAAAAAGTATCAAGAAACAAATGAGAGGTAATTATTTTTACAAAATAATTGTCATAGAAAAAAACAATTTGACACAAATATAACATAACAAATACTAACAGTATTTTTTAAATTTTAGGCGGATATTTTTATTTCCGCGTTAAATTTTATGTATCTGATCCCAGTAAACTTCAAGAGGATTTTACACGTTATCATTTGTACTTACAACTGAGAAAAGATATATTAAATAAAAAACTTCTAGTATCTCCAAGTACATCATGTCTTCTGGCTAGCTATACTGTCCAGTGTAAGCATATACTAATTATTATCAAAAAAAAAAAAATAATAAACAAATAAGTATACATATTAAATACCCAGTTAACTAATTCAAACTTGAATTCACTTTTTATAATGTTAAACATTTACAATCTATATTTTAGCTGAACTTGGAGATTTTAACCCCGAAGAACACAAAATTGGATACTTATCTAGCATGGTTCTTATACCTGATCAAACAGAACAGTTAGAAAATCAAATTTCAGAATTACATAAATTACACAAGTAATTGTCTGATGTGCTAACTTGATAAATCCAATTAATAATTTATGAAAAAAATTCTCAATTAATTTTTTTTTAAAATTATATTTTTTTAGAGGTCAATCCCCAGCAGACGCTGAATTTAATTACTTGGATCATGCAAAGCGTTTAGATATGTATTGTGTTGATTTACACAAAGCAAAAGTAAGTTTTGTAAACAATGAAGATTACTTTTACTGCTTAAAATATTTTATTTATAACTATATTTTAGTATCCTGTGGTATTAAAGAAATATGTATTATTAGTTACTAGTTAGTAAAATTACACTTTTAACTATCTGTATTATTTTAGGATACTAGCAATAAAGAGTTGGATTTAGGTGTTTCGTGTAATGGCTTGGTTGTTTTTCAAAATAATATTAGAATTAATACATTATCATGGGCAAAAATAGTAAAAATATCATTTAAACGGAGACACTTTTTTGTTCAACTTCGAAGAGAATTGGTAACAAATTTATGAATACTTCTTGTTTTTATTAATATAGTGATTTATTTTAAAGTTAAATTGTTTGCAGTCTGAAAATTACGATACAGTTTTGGGCTTCATTATGATGACTTATCGTTCATCTAAGCAGTTGTGGAAATCCTGTGTTGAACATCATTCATTTTTCCGGTTGAACCAACCTATCTGCCCATCTAACAATCGAGGTTTAAGACGACTAATTCCGGCTCCTTTATTTTTTGGATCCCGTTTTTCTTATTCTGGACGGACAGAAATTCAGACAATAGAAGAAAATCATACATCTCAGCCACGACCTCATAAAAATTTTCTTAGGTAATACATTTTTGAACAATGAATCTATTACAAGTAAACAGTGTGATTGATTCATTTATTAATAGATATATTCTTGTTGTTGATTTTGGCTTTATTTAGTGTTTGTTAAATACCTAAACTATTAATTAGTGAATTTATTAAGGTTATTTGTAGTAACGTGTTTGTTGCTTTTCGAGTTGTTAGGCATGGTGCCACTATCTTGTCTTAGGTTCCAAAGGTCACCAAGCTCGCGGTGCCTGGAGCCGGTCTTTTTGTAGAATATTAAACTAATTAAGAATTACACTTTTATTAGATTAAGACTATAATTTGTAATTTATTAAAGTAATAACTTTACGCGCACAGCGCGTGCTAGAATACTGATTATTTACGTAAAAATTCGAGTAAAATCGTATAAGAACGCGGTGGGCACACTACACGGACCATGTTAACACAGGTGTGCACTGTCCGACTGCTCGCGAGTAACTGATCAATAATAAATTTATCAATAATATTATTTAAATATACTTTAAATGTATATTTAAATTAACATAGTGAAATATTAATTATGTATATGAAACTTTTGAATCTAAATTTAAACTATTACTGTAAGATTCAAGAGTAAATGCAGTTCCAAGCAATCCGTTAACAATAATATAGACAATAGAGGCTCCAAATCTATATCTTTTAAATCACTAGCTCCAAGAGGATTATTTGATAATAAGATAAAGTCGTTTCATAAAACTCCAAAACGTGCATGGGGTCCGAATGCTACAAATTCTCTTGTATCAGATGAGTAAGTAAAATTAAACGTTTTTTGAATTAATAAAATTAATATAATTAGACTATAGTTAAGAACAAATTTTAACTGGCAAGTTTTATATGATAAACATATTTTTAGTGAAGGAGGATTTCTTGTTTGTAATTCTAAAGAGGATATTGCAACCACAACAGCTACTGATGATATTAGCAGTCTGAGCGAAATTCCTGCTTACGACACCGACTATTCTTTGGTAATAATGAACAATTAAGTATTAGTGCATTCAGTTGTGTTACATTTATTCACTGCAGGTTGGTGAAAAAAACAAAGTTGTTTGTGTTCATATAACATCTGATAACAACGGAAGATTTGGATTTAATGTAAAAGGTGGTTCAGACTTAGGATTGCCAATTTTCATATCACGAGTTGTTCCCAATACAGCTGCATATAAGGCAGAACCAAAATTGTCTGAAGGTGATCAGGTAATGACAAATAATTATATTTTTAATCGGTTGTAAAAAAAGTTCTCAAGTAAGCCTTAACATAGAAAAATTTTTGGTTTTGAACAAACAAGTCCTGCGTATATTAATGTATTTTTATTAGATTTTTTGGTGACTTAACAATATAAGATATACCTAACATAGTTTGATAAATTAGTTGACATGTTCATCAGATATTGTTAATTATTTATCATGTTAACAATTTATGTTATACTTTATTATTGTTTTAGGTATTAATGATAAATGGACAAGAAGTTAGTAATATGACACACGAAGAAGTCGTGAACTTGATAAGGGCTGCAAGAGATTTTACATCTCTTGCACCTTTTACAGCCAATAGTCAATTAATTATTACAGTCCAAAAAAAAGGTTTGGAAATAATATATTGAAAAAATTATTAAGAATGGAATAATACAAGTATTTATTTATTTAGGATATTACGACGTAGGTATTTATTACTTTAAGCGTTTTAAAGACTACATGTGATGTAAACTTGCTAGAAAATAATAAGTTAGTTTGAGTTTTGAGCCATAATTAGATAATGGATTTGTGTTTTATTACAATTTAATTATTTATTTTGCCTACATTTTTTTTGGTTTATTATCTATTTTGAATTAAAAAATATGTGTAATGATGTAAAATATTTTGTAATTTATAGATGATGATAACGATTCGTCCAGTCAAAAAGAAGAAGAACCTCTGTTTCAATACATTCCTGAGGCTTCTCCAGACATTACTTCATCTGATCCTCTGACACAATCTATATTATTGCTTGGCGATGGTTTAGCAAGTGGATCGTTATTAACACAGTTTGAAAAATTGTACAGACACAAACCAAACACTCCTATGGATTGTTCAAAAATATCTCAAAACATTCATAAAAATAGATACAGGGATATAGCTCCTTGTACGTAGTTTAAATGAGTATTTTAGCGTTAAAATTAAATGGGGGAGTACTTATTTTTAAAAATATATAATTTTTAATAACACTCAAGAGTATCACTAATATACGAGTGTATCATTAGTGTTTGCTTAATTTACTTTACTATAAGTTTATGTTAATTTTTTCAGACGATGATACACGATTTATTCTCAAAAATCAAGAAAATGATTATATCAACGCTAATCATATTAACATGGTAATCCCAGGCTCAGGAATAATAAACAGATATATTGCAACCCAAGGTATTGTATATAAATACAATTAAGTTTGTATAGCTTTTAATTGGCCGTTTGTAAAATGTTTTGTTATTTATTTTAAAAGGACCACTTCAAAATACAATCAATGACTTTTGGCAAATGGTATTAGAGTCTCGTAGTAGTTTAATTGTTATGGTTACAGCCCTTGTTGAAAAAGGTCGACACAAGTGTGCTAAATATTGGCCTCCAATCAATGAGACATTAGACATTAATACTAATATAACTATTAAAACAGTGTCTGAAGATACTGATACTACAAATATAATTGTACACCGTCGAATAGAATTAACAGAATTAGATGTAAGTATTCCTATACTACTATACTAAATTGGAAGACAGACATTCACTTGATATCTTAGCTTAGAGTATAATATGTAAATTAGGTCAGGAGAAATAATCTAGTTAATTATCAATTCTTATTATGTCATTCCTCATTATAAATTATAAAATTATTTATTATTTTCGTGGTAGGCTTTTTATCTATGTATTTTATTATATTTGTATAATATATGTCTTTGTACGGTTATAATTGTTATCTATTACTTGTAATAGTATAAAATTTAATAATTGACTGAGTAACAAAAACATGTTAAATCATTTTTTGAATACTTAAAAAAAAAACTATATTTTAAGACCATATTTAAGTTAAATAATTAGAAATTGAATTTATTTTTATAAGATCTTAAGAGTATTTTTCCATATTATATTTATTTAATACTCTAGTGTTCAACAGTTTGATGAGTTACTTGATTGCACGTATTTTTTGTTCTCAGAGTAATGAAATGAGACCGGTCACTCAAATTCAGTACAGCTTATGGCCTGATCATGGGATATTAGACGATTCAAATCGCCTGTTAAATCTAGTGGAAACAATTCGTAAAGAACGTGCAGGCGTTGTTGAACCAGTTATAATACATTGCTCAGCTGGTATTGGACGCACGGGAGTGATCATTTTGTTGGAGACAGCATTGTGTTTAATTGAAGCTGGCCAACCAGTTTATCCTCTTGACATTGTACAACAAATGCGAGATCAGCGAGCTATGATGGTTCAAACTTCAGTACGTTCAATTTGAAAATATGATCAATATTCATAAAGATTATAATAGTGAATTGTTGTTAAATGTAATCTGTTTTGTACCCTTTTTTTATAACAAAAGTTACTAAAGTTTGAAATGAAAATGTAAAAGTTAATTTATAATTTTCTAAGAATTAAAGTTTTTAAAAACTTTTTTTTTTTTAATAGATCACAGTTGTGTAAAAAACACATACATAAATTGAAATTCTAGTGTATCACTTTTTATACCACAGTATTAACTTTAAAATTTCTGAAACTACATAAATTATTTGTAAGACAAAATTTAGCAACCAATCTATGTTATACTATCTTTGTAATCTATGTATTCAAGTGTAATTTTAATATGATTGCCGCTGTCTTAAATATACATTATTGACATTGTGTATTGACATAACATATTGACTGGCCTGTTAGTAATTTATTTTAATTTTTTTAGAACCAGTACAAATTTGTGTGTAGCAGCATTCACTATGCATTCACTCAAGGACTTGTAAAACAATTGCCAGAATATACATCGCTTACAGAATAATCAACTCTCATAAAAACCTACCATATTTGTCATTTGATTTGTAGTTTTTTATTTTTTTTATTTATTTTTATTTTTTCTAACTGAATTCTTGATTTAACTAACATCATTTTTGTTTTTTATTTTAATTTTTATCTTTTATTTGTACCAAAACAAATCTATATTATATTAATTTAGTTTTAAGTTTTAATTTTTTTAAATTATACGAACAATTGTTTATATTGTCATAAATATATGATTACATATTTTAGTGTTAATGACTCCTTGTTAACAATTTATGCATTAATAATTTTCATAAAGAGAGTTTATATAAGTTTGTTTACCAAATTTCCTCTGGTAAACCACCAGCTCATAAAATAAAATATTAATCAACTTGGTCATTATTTGACCAACAGTTGTTAACAAAATTTAGTATCAATAGATTGATTGATCCATATATTAACTTAATGTTACTGTATAAATTGAAATAGAGAGCTCACAAATCTTTTGTGTCAACATTGACAACTTTTAAAATCATTCAACTTTTATTTTCATTTTGCTAAACTAAGTACAGATGAATTGTATTAAAAAAAAAAAAAACCAACAACAAAACAATTTGGCATTAAATCAAAATAAAGTACTATAAAAAATTTTATTTATTTAACTATATAAGAAAATTAATAATACACTGTAAGATATAAATGTTATATTTGCGCAAGAACACAATTATAACATTAAAATCAACTAAGACAAATATTTTATGTTAACTACATTGAAACATTAACAACATCTTTTATTTATTAATACGTGAAACAATGAAGACTTAAAAATTCATTAATCTAAGGTAATTTTAAGTAGTTTTAGGGGGATTGAAAATAGTGTCCAAGTTCTTCATTTCTTCTATAACACAAAACAATAATAATTAATGATAAATAATAATAAAATCTAATAAATAATTAGATAACCTTTAAGCCAGGAAATTACTAAAAATTAATTTTTTGTAGATATTAACTTTCAGACTCATATTTAATGTATTATATATTATTTTATGACCCATTTAATTAAAATAAAGATGAAGAAAATCTGTAAAACAATTTTACTTAGAATTTTGCCATTTAGAAATTTCTAGAATAAAAATGTTATTACTGCTTAGTACAAAAATATTTCAACTATTTAATTTTTTTCTTCACAAGTTTGGCTTGTGAGAATTGTTCAGATTGACACGTATTTTGGTGTTTGCTGCATTATTTTTTTATTATGGATCAATTTAGTATACACATACCACAGAAGAATACATTGAACAACGTTAATAAAGAAAAACTAGATTTAATAACCCAACCCTACTCAAATTAAAACAGAAACGTAGAAATAACGCAAATTGGTGTCATTCGCAAGTGCAAAAATACCAAATGATATCTAAAGGCTTAAATGGCACTTTAGTCCAAAAATGATTAAGTACGGTAATTGGTTATTTTAATAAAATAGCATTACATAGGGAGTTACAATAAAAATTTCTGACAATCAAAGAAGAAATCTTAAATCACATAGTTACCACAGCCAGATTAAATTAAGATGCTTTAAAATAGTGCGGTCGCATTAAAAACATTTTTATTATATATTCAAATAATAATTACCCTCAGCGTATTTCAGCTTTTCAGAAAGAATTTTAGCTTCTCTATCTGCCTTAGCCTTATGACGCACATCTTTAGTTTTGTCTTCTCGTCTTTGAAGAAAACTGTGTCGAGTAACTCCATATGAGACTCCCAAAAGTAGGGCGCTCCAACGACCAAACTAAACAATAAAAAAAATGATGTATGAAACAAATCTAATTGTAAAAATAATGTATTTAAATAACTACACATTAGGATATTCACAATTTATTTTTGGGCAGGATTTGTGCAACAAAGGAAATTTGTTGTTATTAAACACGATGACTGTCACTGGTCAATCTTTTTAGTAAATAATATACCATTAACTACAACCAATATTAAATTGAATTTTTATTAAAAAAATTCACCAATTTTGATAGCATAGTCTCTAAAAGGCATATGGCCTAGATAAGTCAAAAACAATAATCTACTGAGTAATAATTAAAAATAAAATAATGTTTTTCAAATAACATTATTTGAAAAACAGTTTATTCTTGGGTTTATAAATTGAAAATAAATATGAGAGATTTTCTCAGATAAAGTTAAATAATATATTATATAGATAGTCTCACTAGTATTGCAAAGTAAATTTAGAGAATTATTAATGACCTTCACTTGACATTTATCAAAATTATACCAATTAAAATAATCAGATGTAACTGATGTGCTTGGTTTCAGTTTTTTTAGCCACTAAATTAACCTCCAAGTTTAAAAACAACCCAATTTTGTAGTATTAATGCTACATGCTATTCGATCCAATACATGAAACTGTAGCGTACACACCAATGATGGGCCATAATACAAAATGTATGCGTTTATTATATAGGTAACATTTAAAATATAAAAAACTTCCTGCAAGTAAAGATCAAAGGCTGACGTTAACTGCGCGCGGTTCAAAAATCATAGGTTCCCGGTGGAAAACTGTAGGCTGGGTAATTCATTGATGGGTCATTGCCACGCCTATATGCACAAAAGCTGTATAATAATAACGTGGACACCACTTGCATCGTTTTCAATCCACCCCCGGTTGGAAGTCACACATTTTTTCGATTTCTTTCGGTACAAACTTGGTAGGCAGATTCAAATTTTGAAAAAAAAAAAACAAAATATGACAGATTGCGAACGCTATTTAAAACGAGTGCTAACGTTTCCGCAAACAAACGATGGTCGGAACATCTCATAATCGGAACACGATTCTATCGCACGTATTGATGAGAAACCAGACTTACCCGAATGAGTGGCGAAACGTTGAGTGGAGCTTTGAAATCTCGCACCATTGCGGAAACTTGACGGTCGAGTCTGACAGAAATGCTGCAAAGACTTTGTCAGACCTCGATTTCTTGGACTTGTGAAGACGAAAAACAAAATATTATATTTTAGTTAAAATTTTTGAGTTGTGGGGCGCTAGAGTACTCGACCGACCCGAACGGAAGTTGTGATAAGCGCGATAAGGAAAAAAATTTCAATTTCCAGAGAACTGGTACAGTGGTACCAACCCAGCTGGTCATAAGTTCGTATTCCGGTTGCCGCTTATGGTACCCTATAAAAAAAAATTATAAGTTCCTATTTTATTGTAGGAATACCATGTATTAGGAAAAAAACAATTGGATAGTGTTTGAATTAAATGCAAAGAGGATTTGAAAAATTTAAACTTTTTAAAGTATGTAATCAAATAATTTTGAAAGGATTGAAGATCGAGGTAAACGGTCGTCATTTATCGTTTTCAAACGTCAGCGAGGCTGATAACGTATCATGTTTAAGTGATTTCGATTTTCTCATCACCACAGCTATATAAAAAAATAGATACTATCTGCCGTCCGATCTGTGCGAAAGCCATGAACAATAATTTTCAATTTACCGTTTGATAATTAAATTTATTTCTGTTTTTTATATCCATTCGAGAATCTTGCCACTTAATATTTCGTCAACGATGGATGTCTCCGCTCAATTTTTTGACGTGCTCAAGTGCATCAACTATCATTTTAGCCACTTGCCCAGAGACCTGTTTGCTAACGAACAGCGTGTCCCGGAGCTGGCGCCTATTTTTGCTTGGTTCATCAACAACGTTTCGCCAAAGAAGAACTGCGTGACACCCAAAGAACTGAAGCTGTGAGTTCGACGCACACTCTCTGAACTTGCCGGCGGGCGTTTATTTTTTTTACTCATCTCGTTATTACTTTTCTAGCTACGCTTCTTTGTCGTCAAAACACGATCATTTTTCTTCGCTGGAAAAAGTGTTTAAAGCCATCGAGAAGTTTTATGACGAATCTACCATCGATTCTACGGTAGGGCCTTCGGATCTAGATTCCTTGGAGAAAGAAATACAAAATTCTCAACAAGAACTAAACGATTTGAATGCGCTCGGAATTTTGTACCAGTAAGTACATTTTGATTCATTATTAAATACTAGGCAAGTATTTGGGTTAACAAAGTTTGGAAGTACACCATACCTTTACGTTTGTATTAATAAAAATAGGTACCCATATTTCTATAATATTTAGTATAGAAAAAATAGTATAATTTGCACAGCTATTAGAACAGCAATGTAATGTAACCTCCATCACAATAAAAATCAAGGTTTTCGTTGAATAATTATAAAAAAAACATTACAAATTCACTTTCTGCTAAGTGACCTACATAACTTGTAGTTAAATATAGTACATTGATGCTAACCACAACATAACCCACAAACTTAAAAGTTCTGCACAACAAGTGTAAAGCTCAGTTCATAACTCAGTTCAAACGTCACTGCTGGTTTTGTTGCGTTAATGTATGAAATAGAGGATAGAACATGTTCTGTTTTTCTGATTATTTTACACTAAAAATTGTACTCTATCATAATAATTTTTTTGTTATAAATTCTAAAAACATATCTTATTCTTGTTGCATTTTTCATACTTTTTAGGAAAAAATTACACGAATTAGATAATGACGTTTCTTTGCTAAAAGAAAAATATAATTCCATCAGTACACAATGTTACCAAATAGAAAACAATATGCACTCTGTTCTGAAATCGTTAAAAAATTATACAGTAGCATTTGGCTTACACTTAAAGACGCTTCATGATGGAATCGAGGATAGTATGACCAATGTAAAGATTTTGAATTACTTTGTAATTTGGTGTGTTCAATGTTGCCTTTCAAATTAGTAGTCGACAATGTCTTTCATATTTCTGAAACAAACTATTTGTAACCTAAACAATCAATAAATTATAAAAATTTGGCCGTTAGTTTATTCTTGACTTATATATTTTTAATTTCAATATGCCATTTTAAACTGCATACTCTCTGTTATAACATGTCGACCACTGAGTGAATGAAGCATATATTTATTTTTATGAAATAGTATCCTAATTTAACTTTACGTTAAAATTTAAATTTTCAGGATGACTTAAATTTACCTAAATTAGTATCAAATAACTTGCTCGATTTAAATGAATCATATAGGGAACAAATTTGTAAGATGATCCAGGCCTGGTTTAAAGAAGTAAATATATTTGTAGACCAAAACTTTTATTAATTGTTTATTAAGTTTAAATTGTCATTGGTTTTTTAATAACTTTTAATTTACAGACAAACATTCCATCCGAAAAAGAAAATGAGGAATTAAAAACATTTCAAACTATTTTATGCATGGTTTTCAAAAGGTAATTGATTTCAAGAACGTTCAACAAATTGTATTATACATATTAATAATTTATTTATAATATGATTAGTATTACATTAATGCAACAGGCTGAAATCAATGCCAACTCTGATGTATTAAAATTAAATCTAGCTCTGAGGAATGTAAATGGCATCAGAAACTATTATTACAATCACCAAGAAATTTTACTACCAAACGGTCTAGATTTATCAAAGTAATGTTTTTTATTTTATAATTATTGAGTCAGTAAATAATAATTGTTTTCTTAAAACTGTCATATTGCTCTGTAGTTAATACAGTTGTTCTGTAGTAAATATTTTAATTTTAACCTTACAAATGTTTATAAATTGCATTTTATGTCTGTTTAGTTACATAAAAAGTATAAAGGAAAATCAAGAAATTCCAATGTTATCTAACCATCAACAGTTAACCTCTAATGAATGTGATATAAAATCTCGTTTTGATGACTTGGTGGTTTCTGATGCAGAAAATAAACTATCTGACCTTCAAACAACTAATTCCTGTATTATATTTGTACGCGATTCGGTTGAACATTATATTATGATAAACGACGTTGTACATTGTCTGATGAAGGTTCACTGTTCTATTGAAAATGTAAAATGTGAACTTGTATTAAACTGCATTAGATTCCTTGAAAAAATGGTTGACGATATTTCTTTTGATCAAGTTAGTAAAGTTAAGCTATAAATATTTGATTGCAAACACGTGGATCAAAATTTTTTTTAGCGTGAACTATTTACTATCCACTAACATTTGTTTTTCATTTAATATGTTTAGAATTGGGTTTCAAGTAATGCTGAAACTGTTGGCCAGAAAACTATCGTTCTTAATTCAGTAGTCAAGTTCAGTGGATATTCCTTAAATTGTACTTACTTGTAAGTGTTAATATCCGTGTTTATCAAAAAAAATGTAACAGACTAAACAATATATATTTAACTTGAATATATTTTTAGAGATGAGGTAGAAAAATTAGCAAAAATGGTTCAACAATGGAAGAGTAAATATCATTTTAGTCGTGAGGAGAGCTATAAGCTCACTGCTATACAACAGAAATTGCAAGCTTACAGTGAAACAATTAACAAATTAGTTTAGTTACCAAACATTAAAATACAATTTTTTTATAATGCTCATAATTAGTTTATTTCTCTGAACATAGTAGGTTAAATATAAATAATTATTTATTAGATATCAAATGTAAAATATATATACATTTCACATTAAAATAATCTTTTTTCATAAGAAAACAAACTGTGTACATTCCCTTCAAGTTGAGCGGATTGTGTACGTCTTTCAAATCTTAATTTGCCTGATAACATCATAGTTCTGAGGTCTTTGAGTGATTTAGTTCCAATATCTTGACAACTATGCCTCAGGCCACACTGTATATACGGCAAAAATCTGAGCGCTGAACCTTTATCTACAATTGTTCCACTGACACCTTGGGCAACTTTCAAAGAATCTTTTTCACTGTCAACAAAAATCCAATTTAAGTTAAAATAAAGTGAAAACCGACAAACAAATCATTTCCTGTCATTGTCTATCCATACCTATGGAAATATCTGTCCAACGCTGACCCTTTAGCATCTTTACGGTTCATTGCTTCTAAACTACCCATACCACGGTATTTCTTCAGCCTAACACCATCCGAAAAAAAGTATTCACCAGGAGATTCAGATGTTCCAGCCAGCATAGATCCCATCATTACTAAGCATAATACAAAATTAAGTACAAACAATAGGTTATCAATACAAAAGCAAAGACTAATGCGAATGTTGAAAGGTTATCAAAAAAAAAAAAAACAAAACTAAATTTAAAATGTATTTTTGTCATCAAAATATTTGTAATCATTTTTCATCAAAATCCTCATTTTAGATTTATAGACATTTGATAGACACCTAAGTCTTAACATATTGTACTTAGTTGTAAAATATTAATTTAATATATTTACCTGTTGACGCTCCGAGTGAAAGAGATTTAATAATATGACCAGTAGATTGAATCCCTCCATCGCCAATCACTGGTACACCAAATTTTGAGGCATACTGTGCAACTCTATAAACAGCAGTACCTTGAGCTCGACCAACAGCCATAACTTCTTGTGTCGTGCATATAGACCCACAACCCATGCCAACCCTTAAGCCATCCACTCCAGCATCTATTAGAGCTTTTGCTTGATCCATAGTCACAACTGTAAAACAATAATAAAATATGTCATACTTAATGTAAAAATGACAAAAATGAATTAGAATGTTTCTAGTGATTACCATTTCCTCCTATCACTTGCAACTTAGGAAAATTTTCTTTAATATATTTAACCATTTCAATTTGATATACTGAGTTGCCCTGAGATGAATCCTGTTAATATAATACAAAAATAATTTAAATGCCGTTGATTGTATACAGAGTATAGTAGACATATTTGTACCAAAACTATAACGTCTGCCCCGGCTTGACTTAACAAGACTAATCTATTTTTGTCATCTTGTCGAGTTCCAATAGCAGCCCCAACCAGAAGTTGCTTATTTTCATCTTTTGAAGCTTTAGGATAGTTTCGAGATTTTTTCAAATCCGTTCGGGCAATCAATGCGACCAATTCTCCATTTTCATTTAATATGGGCAATTTCCCTTTTTTCGAGTTTTCTAAAATACTATTTGCTAGTTCTAAAGTCACTCCAGATTTGGCTGAAATAATATTTTCTATTCTAGTCATGACCTACATTTGTAAAAAAATTTGATTTTATGATTAATTAAAGGTAAAAAATGTCTAAAAAATTTTATGTAATGAGTTAGTATAATTACCGATTCAACAGATTGTTTTGATTGTTCAGAACCCTCAAGAAAATCAATGTCTCTAGATGTAACAATACCAATTAATTTTCCACCCAATTTCCCATTATGAGTCACAGGAAAACCACAAAATCCTTGTTTTTCCTTAAGGCTAAAAACATCAGATACCTATGTAAATAATAAATAGTATATTAACAATCAACTGGATAATGAAAAAAGAAAGTTTAAAAGGTAATACTTCAAAACATATTAAAAGGGTACACAAATAATACTTACTAATAAATTTGGGGAAATAACAATAGGATCACGAATAAACCCATGTTTGTATTTTTTAACTTTAAGTACCTCACTGGCTTGATATGAAGGCGAACAGTTGTGGTGAATAATACCTATGCCTCCACAAAGCTGTTAAATAAGTAAGAAAAAATCAAATATGAATTAAGTATATAATATTACGTATACATTTTTTTTTATATCAGTTAAACCATACACATAATATGTAATAACAGTGGCTATTTTATTATATTTTTTATTAACTGATTATTTCAAGATTTACCGCCATTGCAATAGCCATCTCAGACTCGGTTACAGTGTCCATTGGAGATGATACAAGAGGGGCTTGAAGAGTAATATTTTTGGTTAAAGGTGACGTCAAGTCCTAAAACAAAAATCTTGTTTAATATTTTCAATAAAGGTTCTACTTGCTTGTTATTGTCTCTTAACCTTTTTTTTTTTTTTTCATGTTTGAACCGAGAACCGGGCGGGGATTGCTTGCGCATTTCATCCGCCCGGATTGTCTCTTAACCTAGCATAGACTGTAAAATAAATTAAGTGATGCCACACATAGAATTTTATTAAAGTTTTTTTTTTTTTTTTTGAAAACAATTTAAAAAATGCTCCGTGACTTGAAATTTTCACATTATCATATAATTTAGTTTATTTTATAGGTAGTCTATGGTATAGTAATAATTAAGAGACAATAACAAACAAGTACTCTGATAAATCATTTAAATGAAAATTAAATTAAAAAGGTTTTTAGTTCAAAAACTATGATAAACAATATCAAAAATTATATTTTTAGAGAACTTGGGATCTGAAAATTGAATTGAAATTTTTGTTATCGATAAAAAATTACAGTGAATCCTGGGTAGTTATTGTTGATTAAAACAGTCAATGAATTATTTGATATTGTGTATCTAATATAAATATTAGATTTAAACTTTGCATACTTATTATATGATTAATATCTGTTCACTAAAACTAATATACATAACAATTAAATATATAATAATTATATATTATTATATACACAAAGCTGTTAATGATGAAGATCATTGATTAATTATTGATTTATAATAAAACAGTAAAAACAGTTTGATTCGTTTCAAGATAATATCAAATTTCACGTAGGTAGATGTAGTATATGTATGTTGGTTATTTTATAGAAAATAAATGAAATCTTACAACATCTTCAGCAGTAAAATCAATGAACCCGGGCAGTAATATGAAATCACTGAAATTAAAAAAAAACAAGTAGTTAATATTATGTTTAAATAAAACTTGACAAATAGTGAGTTGTTAAATTTAAACTTTTGGCACTAATAAATAGTTTTAATTAAATAATGTACTATCTGCCAATCACAACAACCTTTCTTTGATTACGTTTTTATTATGTACCAATGTTTGTACACCTGTACAAATACTTAACAAAACTAAAGTAGTTCAATAATAATAACTAACAAGAATACAACATTTGATTTAAAACCTTAAAAGATAAAAATGATTTTTATTCAAATGCATTGAGAACTTTCAACAATTATATACCTACAGTACTTAATCTGTTTCTTAAGAATAACATAGCAACCAACCATTGAACTCATTAATATAGTTAAATTTCATCAATCAACTTCACATTGATAAATTCTATAAAATACAAAAATAAGCTATTTCAAATCATATAGGTAGGTAATTTTGTAAAAATTATACATGAATCGTACAGTTAATTATATTTAATTCAAATTGTACTTAATAATTATCACACGTGGTCGGGTAAAATTCACTATAGACGTTTTTTAAACCAACAAATTTAGTGGTATGACAATCCTTTCTATATTCAATTGTTTCCTCCCAAGAGATTTGTGTTTACGGTATCTCTAGCTTTAGTGATGCAGTTGATCCCACGCAAATTATTAAACTTACAATTATTCAATAATCAAAATAATTCTAATGCAGGTGGTAAAAACAATATTGTGGCCAACTTTTGGTTAGTTTGTTATAACTTATACAGATATAGATTTTAATGAGAAAAAAAAAACTAAATAAAATTCCAGTTTTTGCAATTCTCATTCAAAATTTTTGGTTGTCTCCATAGTAATAACGATTTGTTCATTGTTTTTGTTTTGTTTTTTTTTTTAAATATTGTGGTTACATCAAGTTCAAGTATTTTAATTTAATATAATACAATAGAAGGCCGATGCCATACAACTTATGAATATCATATTTCAATAAAGTTACATCATAAAAGAAGACCTAAATACTGTTATATAACAATTAAGTTAATTGGTCTAGAACAAAAATATTCTACATAATATGACTGATATTTAATTAATTAATTATTAAAAAAACGGTTTAATGAACGGTATAAAATTAAAAAAAAAAAAGAAAAACACAATTTATCAAAAAACATTAAACACAAGACAATCTATAATTCATTTTAGTCTTATGTCTAAACAGTGGCATATTAACTATATTTGCATTGGTAAATATGACCTTTTTTTGTTTACAATACGGTCTTTGCACAAATTTTATACTAACGTATTGTATACATGACCTGAAAAATAATATTTTACAAAAGGGCTTTGACTTATTTCATATTTTATTTTCTCAAGTAAGTTACAAGTACTCGATATTATAACTTTTAGATTGTCAACTTTCTGAACATTAACTGTAAAAATTATATTTAACGTTTATTAATTTGGTTAAATATCACACAAAGTCAAAAGATCAATGCTCAACACTGTCAACTGGTAGATAAGAACTATGGCAGGGTTTTAATATGTACATATTAATTATGTACATACATAATTACTCATTATAAGCCCAGTTATAAAATCAAACAAGAGTTTAAGTTCCGACACTTGCTACCTATAAAAATTTCTGTGTATTACACTGTAGGGATATATTTTTTTTTAACTATACTGGTACCAATCAAAAGACTATAAAAAATGTAAATATCGACATTACGTTTACGGTGAATAAAATCAAATAGGAGATCAGTGTTCCTATCAAATGTTAAAACGACTTGAAGACAAATGAACATCAAACAAATTTACATAGTTATCATAAAATACACTTTATGTAAATTGAAAGTAAATCAAACACCTAAATTAACTGAAAATTAACTAAATTAAATTTAAATTTAACTTTAATTTAACTTTAAATTAACTAAATGTTAACTATCATCCAGGTATAATTAACTATTTTACATTCTATTTTTCGAGATGGTTTTTATAAGCATAATATATTCCAGGGTTGGACCCGAGAAATTCAGCTCTTTGACTAATCAAATTTCATTGGCCCAAAAATGTAAGGAGGATTAAAAATATTGTTTAATACTTAAATTATTCTAGAGTGTCTTATTAATATTTATCACTAGTTTTCAGATTAGTCAGTCAAAAGGTCGTAATAAGTCGACCAAAAGGTGATCAAACCTTCGAGATTATCTCGACAGCTCGCGCATTCCATCCGGTACCGATATATTTTTACGTTATATAATACCTGTACACACTGGCAATTTTCGCCAGGAATGCAGTTGTTTTTTTTTTAAAAGTTGGACGACACCGCCCTTATACTTATAACCACTACGATATATCTAAGTTATTTCGAAGATTTCACAAGGGAAAATTTTGTCATCAAGCGATTTGTAGTGGGTATCGACTACAAAGTTAAGACAATCGTGTGGGTATATATTAAAATTACGTTTTCACAGACACATGGTTTCAAGTGGAACGGGAATTTCTATCGGGTCATAAATAATTATTTTAAGCTTTGGATACAGGTATTATTAGGGCGATAGTTATTGTGTCGAGGCGGGGGCATTGAACCCACCACTCCCCCCGTTCCTTGGCTACGGCGGTCCTGCGCGTCCCGAGCGAATACTTTTCTCAAGTCTTAGCACTATAGAGACGTTTTTGGCGCCAAAGGAATTTAACTTCGAACAACCTATTATTTACCCAAACCCGAAACAACTCGAATACTCGGCTGTCGCTCTCGCTTAACCACCGAAGTCAGTCAGGTGCCTCTCCTGCCTGAAATGCGTTTCCGCCAATACGAACTCGCTCGCGCAAAACAGATTAAATACTTTCGACTCGGAAAAATCGTGAAAATCACGAGTCACCCTCCCGACCCTCCCTCGTCGTCGGTACGTTCGAGCGTCGCCGGCACGTGGACGCCACGACAGTGCGAAACGGACGGCGAGACGAAGCCGTCGCATTGCCGACGCGATTCCGCCACACGCGATTGCCCCCGAACGACAGCGACAACAACAACAACAACAAAAATGACAGGACAATCAGGACGATACGCACTTGTAGGTGAGCCCTTCGCCGGTGCTGAACAGTTCTCGGGCAGACAGCCCGTCGACGATCGTCTCCTTGTCTCCTCCTCCGGCGGCGGACATCACGGCTATTGTCGCGGACGGAAAACGAGAAAAATCTGTCCGAATAAAAAAGCCGGCTGCCGGCGACGATTGTATATATATAGTGTGTTGTTACCACGTGCAACAGCGATGGGCTGAGCGAGTGGGCCGGCCGGCTGCGGAAAACGGTGTCGACGACGGCGCGCGCAACGATAGCGGCCGAACACACGCTGTGCTGATTGTATAATAATATTGAAAAATAATAATTATAACGTCGCGCCGCCGCCGAACGGAGCGTTAGCGGGACGTTAGAACCGTTTGAAATCGCCCGGATTCCTCATTTTAAGGTCGGGGGGCCGGCATTGGCGTGCAAAATAAATGTTTTTTTTTAAATTTATAATAATTTTAAACGTACGCCACATTGTTATCTCATGCCGTTACGATTACACGTCCTCCTCAGACGTATAATATACAACGAGACGTGTAGGAACGATGAAAATTCAGAAGTATAAACGATTTTAAACGACGCGTGATTATCAGAGAGTATCACCATTCGCCGCTGTCGCTTGACGCGGGGGTGTGTATGTCTTGTGCGTGGTGTACAGTCGAAAGCCGTTTTTTCCGTTCTTGTAATATTTTCTCCACGCAGTGTCAGCCACGGCCAATAATAATACGACTCGTGATATTCCTCAAAGGAATAAAGAGGAACGTCCGAGGAGGCTGTATTAAGATGCACGAGTCAAACGTTTAACGTGGGGTTAAAGACAAAAAAAAATTGTACGACTGTTTTTTCGGGGAGAACGTTATAAAAACATAATTGTGTTGTGCTGTTAATCTGATTACCGACCGCAAATTTGGTAGGAACGCACGTATTAGAACGGGTTTTTTTTCCACATTGATTATCTGTGCACATCATCATATTAATTACCTACTTTCGAAAACATATTTTGCAATCGGTGATACTCCTGGGGGCTTGACCGACAATTAAAATGTTACGTAATTTTAGATTTACGTTAATTAATTCGTATTATAGCACCATCAGGCTATCAGCGTTACGATGCACATTATTTACCGTTATATAATATTCGATCGATATTTTTGCCGACAGCCTAGTGTTCAAACAAAATATAATTATTTTCAAAATTTACCCCACTCAGCCCTTATCTGTATAAAAAAAAAAAAACCGTTTTTTAGATTCTGAGCGTTGTTTTTACAACAATGTTTTTTTTTTCTATGGACAACTTGTGGTAAAAATGCTCCGATTTTTAAAGTCGTGTAGCCTTTCTAACGAATGAACTCTGATGACACGTTAAGAGGTCTCAAATATGAAATTCTAAAATTGAAATAGTCGTGAAACCGAGGAGAAACGTTAATTACGGCAAACGTGCTTTTTACATATTATTATCGATTTTGGCTATAACATCCAAAATAATGATCGGAACAAGCTGAAACTTTTGCACGATATTAAAATATTTTAGACACGGGTTCGATGAACGTTTCATATGATTTCAAAAATTTTTGAGCCAAGTATAGAACTTTGAAATTCTCAAAAATTTACCAAGACGTGTTCTACCTTGCTCAGAATCATTTTTTCGAAGGCAATGTGAATAATTAAACAATCTGACGTAGGTAGTACCTATATTTTATAGTCTCATTGAGCATTGAATCACCCACCGACTACTAGGCAGGTTCGAGAAGTAACAAAATAATAATTATTATGAATCAATACTAATAAAATAATTTCTGTCTTATAAATAATTGACCATCTGTAAATTACGAGACATAATTATCATTCACCGAGTGTAAAATAATTTCAGTCATATCGGTTAATTTAATTGACTGTTTCACAAATACATAATTGACAGCCGACGGGCCATTTTGTACACTGTTTGGATGGGCATTAACTCGTTAAATTAAGTTAATTTTAGTATTAAAAAATTGTTTTGAATCGGAGGAAATGTCAGCAATGTAAGTTACAAATATGAAATATTAGGCATATGCTTATCTTTATTTCAAGATAAGTTAATCTTTGTTGTTAAACTTTTAATTTAATAAATTTAAAAATCTAAAAAATTACCTTTTAACTTAACTTTTTGCTTTTTCAATTAACTTAATGAGTTTAAACAAATTTCTCAACTTGCCCAGTCTTTCAATAAGACTTTTTCGAGGTAGTTAACACGATAAATTGAAATCATTACCCACAATTTTTTTTTTTTAGACACGAATCAAAACAACGTTTAAAATTTCTGGATATTACCAACGTTGTTTTTCATCAAAATTTAAATGTTCGCTAAATAAGTAACGGTAATTATCATAATAATATAATAGTTATTGGACTCCTTTGAGTATGTTCAACAAAGTGTATTGTTACTCCGGCATCAAGTGCTATAAAAAGTCTAAAACAAGCTTTTGCTTGGTGACCGTAGAAAATTACGTACAATGGCCAAGGATCCATGTGGCCAGAACTTTGACTTGGAATACATTTCTTTTACTGTGTACCTATTGATAAATTTTTCCAAAACGATAGATATACACAGTGAATGAAACCAATAACTAATGTAAAAAAAAAAAGTCGATGTCATTAGATTATTTCTATTGAATACGAGTACAGTTTGTGCGCACTTAATAATAATTAATTAAAATCAAATCAAAGATAGCACGGTAAATAGTAATAATGTATTTACATTTTAAAATTTATTTAACCCTGTTCAGCACACTTGCTAGTCAACATGTTAGTATAAATAAGTAAATAAAGAATATCACAGAATTATGTAACAGGAATATAACAATATTAATTTTGTGTTACATGTTTAGTGATTATTCATGCTGAATACAGCAGCAAAACTAAAGAATAATTCCGTGTTAAAAAAAAATAATATCTCAAAAATTTTATTACTTGCCGTATACATCATTTTTAAGACTCATTGTTTCAGAAACAACATTGATTGATCACTCTACGAGTTAAAGGTATTTGATACAGACACGTGTTTAATACATACAAATAGCGTATGAAATATCTTGAATGTATGAGCAATAAAATGTCAGGAATAGTTTTGATTAATGAACACAATAGTATTTTTTAAAAATATTACAATGTTTATAGAAATTTGATCACAGTTTTTAATTTAGATACGTTTAAATTACTAATGAACAAAACATTTAAATATTGTATTAGCTTTTACAGACAATTGAATAATTTTACAATGATAATTTTAACAGGTTTTTTTTTTGCATTTGTTACATATTATAATGCGTAGATTTTTGTGCCGGTATGTTTAAATGTATTATTATTGATACTTGGACCATGGTTGAGTTTCGGTTTTTTTTTGCAGCCGGAGCAACAGTTTTTGTATTCACTTTGCCTTGCAAGACTGGAAACATTTCTTCGTTTTTAACATCTAAGCTTGTTTTACTAAGTGGAGTTCTTCTTGGAGCACCTAAAATAGAACAGTTTAAATAATCTTATAGAAATATAGATTTATAGAAGAATCATAAAAGTAAACAAGTCTTGTTGGTAAGACTGCTCAAATCCAGCTAAATGTAATTGAAATAATAGTCCTAAATAAATTGGGCAGCCTTGACATATATCATTAAATTTGAAAGCAACGTTGCACTATTGACTTTAAAATATTAATCAAATGAACAAATTCAGATGATCAAACGCATAAAATTGCTACAAAATAAAATATCTAATGTATATTAGTGTATTACTTATTGCCTAAATTCCAATGTACTCATTAAACTGAGAGTTTTTATGGCACATAAATTGCAAAATGGTTAATCACAGAAAACCATTTTTTTAGTAAAATTTTTCACTGTGTTTAAAAAATAACAATAATTTTAACATCTTGATAAATAACTGATAAAAAATTTTTTACCTAGATTACGTTGACCTGGTGGAACATAAGCTTTCTTGACATCAGGTTTTTTTACCGGTTCTGGAGCTGAAAAAAAAAAAAAAATAGAATATTATTCAAAAAAAAAAAATAATTTGCAGGTAAGACTACCCTAAAAACCATAAGAAAATGTTTAATGAAATATTCATCTCAATAAAAATGCAAGAAAAAAAGAAACATTTTATTAACATTTGCCAAGACATTTGCGTTTTTAATGAAAAATTTGATGTCAACACACTGATGTATGACACTAAACACACAAGCAAAATTAAAATGCTCAGAAATAGCAATAACTACTATAATTAATTTATTTTTTCATGTAATTAACAAGTACACACAGTAAAATATCTGAAAAATGCCAAAGTACATTTTTAACTGTTTAATATATTACTTTGGTGATTAAAAATATAGGTAATTTACCTTTAACTGGTTGGACAAGTTCTGGCTCTGTAACTTTCCAAGGGCCGGCATTTTTCCGTTTAGGTACCATTTCTCCAGCATCATTTTCTTCAAATTCTACTTCTTCATCTTTGTCATTGTTATCAGTATAATTGGAAGAGTTGTCAATTGTTAAATTTTGAATTTTTAATGTTGTATAATCTTTGACCTCTTCCGAATAATCATTCCATTCATCTTCCAGCTGTTAGGAAAAACAATCTTTTCGACAGAAATATTCTTAGGAAAAACTACTTATCAGAGATTTTGAGGGAATACTGAAAAGCTAATTTTCAAATCGACCCATATGCCATTATTATACATACATACACATCATACTTCTAGGAATGAATTTATGAACAATAACTTTAGAAACTATGTTTGATGATCAATGCAAATATTAAATGATTGTAAATGAAAAGTGACTAATAATGACCCCCAACAACAGTTGAAGACCAAATAAATAAAAGTATTCTTTAAGCAGTGATAGCAGAAAGGCATTCCAAACTATACTCCATTGAACATAAGATCAGATATGACTGTCGACCATTTTGGGACTGTAATGGTCAGACTCTGCCTTAATATTTTTTATTATTTAATTATGGGTCAGCCAAACCCACACAATTAATGTGATAGTGCGTTTTAAAATTTTGTAGTTATACGAAATACAATAGAATGTTTAGGCTTAAACCACTCGATAGCGCAAATATAAGACATTTTAATTGTTTGTCTATTATTGCTAAGGACACAGGAACTTTTAAAATTTAGTAGGCCTGAATACATTTTTCTAATATTTTTCAGTGCTTAAATTGAAAAAAAATTAGGATGGGTATTGAATAAAAATGAAGGAAAAATCTATTTCTATTGTGGGCTATAGGGGCTACCAAAATAAAATCTGTCTCCCAATATCCGTAAGGCAAGCATTGATTATATTATTTAAGATGCTTAGAGAAAATTGCACACTTAAATAAATGCAATCGTTGAGCATTTCAAATTATTCAGTTGTAAGCAGCTCGAAGGTAATGCAGCTTGATGTACGTTAATGTGGATGAAGATATGCTGAGATGGCTGATCAGAATCTTTGTTAAATTATCGATTGGAACTGTCAGAAAATTCAGAAAATTGGTTGCATTTGTTTGCGCTGGAGGTCATTTGTGTGGACGGAAGTGGCTATATTGAACAGGTAAACGTTTGTACAAATTGAATAACAGATTTAGATTGATAAGTATTACAGTACGCACCTAGGTGGCTTAGGTAAAAAAATGTTTGAAATATAAACGTTTAATCAACACATCGTATTACTTTCGAGTTAGATTGGTCGTTCTCGCTGGAATGCAAGCTCTGCAAAAGCACTCTGTCTTTTTTTTGTTTGTCCTGTTTCTTTTGAAGTTCCTCTTGGGAGGTGGCCATATTATCGGAGGTGGCAAACTTCTGGCCTTTGGTTTTCTTGCGGTCTTTCTTTGCGAAAAAGTTGTCCAGATCGGCCATGATTGTTTTGCAAACACGTAAAACCTGCAAGAAAATACGAAAATATCGAAATTTACGCGTGAAGTAAAAAAAAAAAAAAAAATGTTCGGGTCCGTAACGAAAATCAAAACGCGAATTTAGAGCGCTGGTAGGATGAACGAAAACGTTTATGGTTCGCGTTCCGACAACACGTCGATTGGAATACTTTACTTTAATAACAAACCGTACCCACCTTTCACAACAACAAAAAATGGGAAAAATGACCGAATTCCGTACGAACGAGCGGCGTCGGTGCGAAAATTCGTGCACACCCGTAAACGGAAAAAAAAAAATTAAACTAATAAACAAGTTAATTTTTTAATTACAATCGGCAGTACATGGCCACTTCCGACTTCGGGTTAACGTGGAATTGCGATGGATCACATGTACCTACCGCGATCGTAATCACTATACGTACCATGACGTCTGCCCGCGGTGTCCGATTGGTTATCACTTATCATAATGTCGGCGTCGTTATCGCGCGAGCGTAATTCTCGAACGCGCGCACCGTTCAAAAGTTGGAAACGGACTGTCCGAAAACTGGCAGACACAGTGGCGTATTTATGGGGATGGCTGAGGGGGCACGCACGCTCGCCTACCGTTATCGATAAAATATAATACAATACAATTGAAATACAATACAATATAAATAGAATAATTTTACGTGCTGTACTGCTGCTATATCGTAATTTCAATTTGTTTTATCTGGAATCGATTTACTGATATACACTCACGTCTTGTTTGTCGCGTCTCAATTGTCGCACAATATTATACGAGCCCATATGAGCTAAAAATACTTATGAGAAATTAGTGGTGGTCGGTTTTTGTCCTCTGATAATATGTAATAACTATCTGTTGTCCGATAAACACGTTTAGTATTGTACGTACATACCAAGATAGTTTAGCGTGACGAGTGTTTTTATTTTTTACTTAATTAAAATAATAAAATATCTAAGCAAAATGAAAAGAACTCAACAATCATTGTGGCATTTTTATAAAAAATCCAAAGTGTCTGCCGAATCCGACAATAATACATATCAATCGACATCGAATGTTTTCCAAGATGATGCTATTATGGGAACACTTGAAATAGAACAAACAGCTCCAAGTCCACTAGTTATTTCTCCTGTAATTAAACCTAGTTTAAAATGTTTAGATTCTAAATTTGATATAGGAGGTTATGTTGAATATAAGAATAATTTAATTGACGAAGAGAAAATTTCAATTTTGCAAAACGTATGGACACCCGATTTTAAGTTTAATTTCCCGCATGACTGTAGTCGAAAATATAAACGTAAATTCCAAATTAAATGGCTCGAATCTTTTAAATGGTTAGCATATTCAAAATTAAGAGAGGGTTTATTTTGCAAATTTTGTGTACTGTTCTTAAATTCAAGTCAGGCTGGTAAAGGAACACATGAGAAGTTAGGTAAACTTGTTTTAAGACCATTGACCAAGTTAAAAGACGCGTTGGAAATCACGAAAAAAATGATTACCATAAAAATGCTATACTTACTGCTGACAACGTTAAGGCGATTTTACATAAAAAACAAGATAATATCTTAGTACAATTAAATTATAAACGAAAAGAAAATATCTTAGCCCCCCCCCAAAAAAATTATCTTAATACGCCCCTGGGCGGACATATTATATTGAATTACCTATACATTCGGGGGAGCTTATTATACTATTTAGCAATGAATTATTTACGAGTTTATTATGTTTATGTAATAGAGATTACGCGACATGGAAAGCTTTTTTTATAACGATACGAGTTCAGCAAGTTATACTCAAAGTTTTAACAATATTGTAATTTATGATTGTTAAATAGCTATTGCTGACAAAAGCGTTCTCAATTGCATCATTAATATAAATAATATAATATTATAATAATTATAATAATAATATACAAATAAAAATAAAAAATATATTAATATCAATATACACCTATATGATTATTTGCATATTTTATATAATATAAATTATATTAATATATACCAAGTCACCACGACAGCTTTTTTATTCAGTATTTCTTCAAAAACCAGTAAAATTCATAATATTAGGTATCTAATATCGACTTAGTCACAGTTCACAAAATCACAAGTGTGAATCACGTATTAATATGATGTGTAAACTGTGAAACTTACTATTGCCGGTACTTAGTTCGTTTATCGTGATCTTCTGTTTCTCTATTCCATACAAAAACGCAATCACTGCAGATTGTGATGTTTGTGATAAAGTGAAATCATGGATGATAATTATCGGCTATTTTCGTCGGATTTTTTTAAAACTTGGCAAAGGTACGCACTTTGTAGTTGAAATAATGAAAATGTTTGACAATATTTACCAAAGTGGAACCCTTACAGAGCGTTCAAAGTTAGGAAGGAGATAGGTAATAATGAAAAACGGGTGTATGGATTTTAACGATAAATTTAATTGATAATGGCAATTTTAATTTTAATTTCATGGCAGGGGGCCGCCGTTAGGGCCGGTAGGCAGTACAGACATTTGCCTAGGGCCTCGCGCTTGTTGCTGGGGCCAAATGTTTATAGTTTACATTTTAGATCATAAAAGATGTGAAAAGATTATGAATTCTTCTAGAAGACAACAGATTATTGTGTTTTTCTACAGTGCAATAATTAATTATTTAGGGTCGGAAGATCAGGGCCCTACGGCTCACTCTCTCGTCCTTACAGTGTGAAAAAATTTTTCGAGCTGTTATAATCATAATCGCTTAAATGTTATAAATGCGTTTCTAACAGAAAACCATAATTAATATTCAACAAAAATGTTCTTATTTCAAAATTGAAAGAGTCAGGTATCGAAAAAATGATAGGTGCTTAGCAGTTAAAAAAAAAAAAAACATTTTAAAAAATAAATCGTTACCTTTTTTGAACGACCTGGACTATTTTACTAGGACTTTTTTTGGGGAAAAATAAAAACTAACCGAGTTTGAGCATTTTTAAAGCAATACTTCGTCTTTTCTTCACGTCGTATAAAAAAAGTGAAACAGGTGCCGAGAATTTATAGAGGTAAGTTGGGGATTTAAAATATTATAAAATCGAATTGTCTTATTGTAACTGCAAAAACGAAATTATTCGTATTTTGACTCGCAACGACAGCGTTTTTGATCTTATAAAGTAATATTTGACTGACAATAACGGTGAAAATTTCAAAAATTTTCAAATAAAAGAATCGTTATAAAAAAAATTAAAACACACATCGCGTTAAAAACACCATCTTCACTACACTCCGCGAATCTAAAACGAAAAAGCCGGGATCAGTCTAGGTCGCGTGGGTAGTTGGACGGGGTAGCCGCGACTACGCTTTGGGTGGGTCACTAGTTTATAAGTTGTGGTTTAAACGCATTAGTTTACATCTGAAAGCAACGATAATAATCAACACCTTCGAAAATACGATTCTGAGCGAGAATTCAGTTGTGTAGTACACGTCGTGGTAAAAACAAATTTAACAATAAAAATGTTTATCAGATCCGCATCTTTCTTATTTCGGTATTATGTAGAAGTTTCCGATCTTTATTTTAGATATTACGATCAAAAATATCTAAATCGATGCGTTTCCCGTAATTGTTTGTTCTCGTTAAGAAATACACGGCTGCGTGTAAAAATCAATTATCTATTTTTTAAGGTATGAAACGTTAAAATTGGAGGAGCAGTTTTTCTACAAGAACTTTTGATCACAGAAAAAAAAAGAAACATCATTGCAAAAACAATAGGTACATTTCTCCGTAACGCTCGAAATCTAAAAAAAAAAAGATTGGAAGAAATTTGAAGTCGGCGAGATATCGTTTGGCGTAGCGATTACGCTTTGGAATGGGTCAGCCTTCTTCGGGTAAGCCAATGTTCCGCGGTAGTTGTGGTTCAAGTTTATTATTTAATATTATGTGAAAGCAAATCATTGCGTTCGAAAAAAAACGATTCTGAGCTAGCTCAGTTAGCATCTACGCGGCGACCTGCGGGTGAAAAGCAAATTTAACAAAAAATATTAAACTACCCGCAGTTAGCACAATATGTACAAACGTTTCAAACGAAATGTATACACGTATTTAAAACCAAAATCGAGTTGTCACGAATTTTTCTAAATTTTTTTTTTGTTCTCTCGGGTTGTTTTTAGAGCGTAACACTAATAAAAGTGGGCAAAATTTTCAAAGAAATCAAGTATCGCCGGAGTCGCCGCCGCATGAACCTATCGGTTTTAAAAATAGAAATCGGTGCGTTCCTCCTTCGGCCGGAAAAAGCGCGCACAGAAAAAAAATACGTTCTTCGCAAAAAGTATCATTTTTCCGATGAATTCCAATAATAAATATTACGATATCACACAGGATGCAAATTATTAAATTTAACCGTTGTATTATTATTATTACGAATCGTATTGTCGATACGATCGTGTATACTATATAGGTAGGTACGCGTCGGTCGGGTATCGTAGGACCTAAAATTACTATCGAACTGGTTGGTGGTCGATCGATCGATCGTTGTCCAGCAATCCGACCGTCTCCAGCGGTTATCCGTCGACGACGCAACAGCTGCTGCTGCGGCGGCGGGCATCTCTCGCGAAACGCGTTCGTAGATAAAAAAAAAAAAAAAAACGCAATATTAACGTCGTATTATCATTAATAAAAAATACGTGCATTTACAGCACTGTCGTTTAGCGGTATCGGACTTTTTATTTTTTTATGTTTTGCGCGCGCGCGCGCGCGCGCGTGCGTGCGTGCGACCTGCCACGGACCGATTTTTTTCACCCCACTCGAGTACGCGATATTTTTTTCAACAAATACCACCTATATATATATATACAACAAACACATACGCGGCAGCGGCCGGGCGTGCCGAAAAAAAACCAGGACTACCACCACACGACGAGAGGCCGCGGCGATTCGTCGTCGTATTTTTTTATATTTATTATAACAAAATATCATTATCACACAGTGCGTGCGTGTCGTGTAAGCGTCGAACCGGTGTGGAAAACGACATCCTATAAAATAATAATATACTACAACAACAATAATAATAATCGTCCTCTGCAAGTATATAATAGTATATATAGTACCGTACCGATAATACCTATATTAATAGCGATTGTCGCTGCTTCATAAACACCGGTCGTCGCCGCGGCAGTATTCAATAAAAAAAAAACAAACAAACAAACAATAATATTGGGCAGAGAACGCGATGATGATCAAAGTGTGTGTGTGTGTGTGAGTGAGTACGACGTTTTTTATACTATATTTTTTTTTTCTTGCGTGGCTGGTAAACATTATTTTGTTTTATAACGTAAAAAAAAAAAGAAAGGACGATTTATCTTTTTGTCATTCATTCAACATTATACGAGACGACGGTGGTCGTCTTTCCCGGATTCTCGTCCCGTCGGGGATGTGTTTAAAAAAAATATTCAATAATATATATATAGGTACATGACTTAGGTACAAAGCCTCGTTCGCCATCATTATATAGTGCAATATATATTAACAATATGCAGCGCGCTGTTTTAATTATACGTGTATAGTTCCGGTTGGCTGAATATCATCTCGTATTGTTTGAACGTATTGTTTAATGTTTAGCCGCTGCGTAACGTGTGTTACCCGACGCGTTTTTTCTCATAAATCTCTAACGCGGTATAAATTCGATTGTGTGTACAGCGTTCAAACCGCCGTATAATATTACTACGTATATTGTTAAGTTCGAGTTTAAAAAACAAGCTCCGTTTCGGGCACTATCAGCTACAACAACAACAACAATACGAGTTGATAACAACAGTCCTTGGAAATTTCATTTTATGACCTCAATTTTTCAATTTTTCGGGTGTTTGATCGGTACGTATTGTTCAGTGTATTCACCAATTGTGTTGGTCTTTTGAACACCCTACTCTACTATATAGCGGTACCTACCAGCTAATATAAATAACGATCGTGCGATTCTTTAAATCCTCGTATCCTTGTAACGAAGAAATAAGAGAACGGGCAGAGTTTACCATTATTTTTTTTTTTTTTATTCTTACGCGGGTATCGGTCATAACAATTTTGTTTTAAACATTTTTCAATATAAAACTCGTTTAAAAAAAACTTTACGCGCCTACATTTCTGTCAATTGTCAATACAGATGTTACAAAATACATGTAACAACTCTGAAACACGCACACAAAGCAACACGTAGAGGTGTGGTGTACCTATGGATAAGGAATTATTGGAAAAACATTTTTATAAGCTTTTGTTTTGTATTACGAAAAAAAAAAAAACATGTGTATTTTTACTGTACAGAGTTTTGCCGTTATATATTATGTACTGTTTGTGTGTTTTTGTTTTATAACTACAGACGAATGTTTGAAATAATGGAATGACACCACTTTATAGCAAGTTTTTATCATACACACGCAGATATGGTTATAGTAACTAGAGTGAGTTTTGATTACGGTTGATTATTATTATTATTATTTATTAAACCTAATAACAAAATAATAACGTTGACGCTGTTTTAGGGAGATTACATTTGGATCGAACCAATATCTGGAAGAGAATTTGATGTTGCTATCGGTGCAAGGGTTATTTCGGCCGAAGGGAAACGCATTCAAGTCAACGATGACGACGGAAGGGTATGGTCGTTTTGTACTTGTTTGATTTGCCGTTACATTATACCTTTTTATAAGTTTATTATACATTAAAAGAGCTCATTTTTTTTTTTTTTACTAAAAGCAATATTAACAATCAAAATTTTCAAACATCTGACATGTTTTTTTCACATATGATTAACAACAATATACTAAAAATAATATAAAATCGTCATAGTACCTACTTGCATTTGCACAATTTACATAGGATGTTCGTCGTAAAAATATTGACAGAGTTTATAAAAAAAAATATCGTTATGGTCAAAACTTAATGTCGACTCAATTGACACATCGATGTGTGGAAATGAAAATTAATAAAACCTGCAATAATAATATTCACGACTCATGAGATTTGATCATGTACTAAATTTAATGGCGGAAAAAATGCAAAAAATTAAAAAAAAAATTATAATTACCCCTGTTTGCGACCGTACTGTTTTTTTAGCCTTTCATCGGTCAATCTTACACCACAGAATTTCATGCTTTCAAAAGCAAAGTATAGGTACCGTTTTGCACAAAAATTATGCCTATCTCTAGATCGATAAATAAACTATTTGAAGAAAAAAAAAACATTCCTACGCTCAAAATTATTGTTTCCCAAAAACAGTGTCCCTACAATTATACTGATCAGTCGTCGAGTTCCCCTTGCTTCCCTAAGTTTGTCATTGATGACATGATTTTTCTTTTTATTTGGGTAATAATATATTACCTGTGTACTTTTAGTGGTCACCAAGATTGCCTATAAATTGCGTAAAATATTTTTATTTTCGAGTAAGTATCGTACTGAGCCAAATTTTATACTACTGTACATAAATTTTTTTTTTATAACATCGATGAAAATATCTTCGGATTCTTTTTAGACATAGTTTACGCTGTGGTGTTGGCTCGATGAAACTGAGAAACAAAAACTCATCGATTTGCTCTGTCACGTCTATATACTATATTTAAACTCGTACTTTTCTGCCTTTGTTAATTATACTTTTAATAGTAAATTAACTTTTAAATTGTACTTGTTGTTGTTCTAATAAATTGCACTTATTGTAATATAAAAACAATATTTTAAATATTCGTCTTCTTCCAACATAAAGTTTAGTAGACTGAGCCTGAAAGTCCATTTAGTACACTACCTAGGTACACTTAAAAAATTTAAATAATTTATATTATGTGAGACTGTTTAAGACATATAGATAATTGATTTATTGACGGTTGTAACCAAACATTTAGTTTTTAAAGTAGTTAGAGTTTTTAGGCGTAGGAAAAAAAGATAATTATAGAAATATGTTTTAATCGGTATTGTTGTTCACTTTGTTACTATTTATGTTCTCGCTTTTTGACATTTATGTTATCAGATTTAAGTTGCAATTACACCGCTGTTTTTTGGATTAAAAATGAATGATAAATTCCAATAATTGTTTTTGTAAAAATATTATATTAAATAGTGTTAAAACCCCCATTATTATTAGATCCAGATAGGAGAATTTTGTTTTACGAGTTTACATATTAAATAAAAATTTCAAGTCTTAAATAATAAAGTTACCGTAGTTACATTACATTATCGTATAATATAAAAATTTTTCCCAATCTTCGAACTTTAAACAACTGTAAAAAAAATATGTGCCTTATACAATAATAGTTTTTTTTTAAGTCTTTAATTAGCTTGTATTATTCGTTTTTCGTAAATTCAACTGTTTTTACCCATTTTCGGGTAATTTTCCGGAGAAGTGGGGTAAATTGAGACACGGGGCACAGTTAAACAACGTTTGTAATTTCCATACGCAAATGGTTTATAAAATATTGTTATAATGTTATCATATGAAAAAATGTTGGACGAATCAAAAAAAGTGATAACATTATTTTTTTAATTTCTATTTCTATATTATATGTTAGACGGCACCGACTCAAAAAAAAGTGACATCAATTTTTCATTTAATTATTTTATACTTTTTAGTGCCTTTTTTGTTTTCTGGAGTCGGTTAGGTCAGCTTCAGCTTTATATTCGGAGCGTAGCAAATTGATTTTACGATGACGTTTTTTCAGGTACCTATCAGTAGAATTGATCCGATCTTTAAATAAAATACCTTTAAGAATAGGTTATTGGCCCGAGACGGTACTTTAAAATTACGATCTTTAAACGAAAAGTAAAAATCTTTTGACATTTTCACACATCATTGAAATGGATTAGGTTAAGCATACATTTATTAGGTTGGGTACTTATGTATACAAAAAAATTCGGAACAATTTTTGATCAATTTAGAGTAAAATATAGAACTTAAATTTTTTTGTATTTCTCGTGTTTTTTGCAGTTACTGTTTAATTTGCTGTTTAAGACTTTAAAAAAAGCACAAAAGTATTCTTTCCTATATAGGCTATATTTTAGTATATCGTTAAAACATTTTAAAAACAAATTTTAAAAATTTTTGTTTACAGCCGACGTTTATACATTATTATTTTTGCGTTATTCCCTTTTCTTCATTTTGGCAATAACTCCTTTAAATAAATTTTAAATCCAGAGGCTTGCACGTGATCGGGTTTTCACTCAAAAACATGCTTTACTGGATAAACTCTCATACCTTGTAAAATTTTTCGATTTTTTAAAATAATAATAGCTTAAATTTTTTTAGAAATAATAGTTTTTTATTTCTTTTTCCACTGTCTATGTATAGGAACTTTGGCTTACTCCAGAGAGGCGAATTAAAGCAATGCACCCTACTTCTATTCATGGAGTTGAAGATATGATATCATTAGGCGACTTACACGAAGCAGGAATACTGAGAAATTTGCTTATTCGGTACAATGAAAATTTAATATACGTGAGTGTTTATATACTTTTTGTTTACACTCGAACCATCACATACTTATATACATATACTTACCGACGTTGGAGTGTTATACTATAATAATAATTTTTTTTATGTTTTTAGACCTATACTGGTTCAATACTGGTGGCAGTCAATCCGTATCAAATATTACCAATATACACTGCGGAACAAGTGAAATTATACAAAGACAGAAAAATTGGTGAATTGCCACCTCATATATTTGCCATTGGTGACAATAGTTACACGCATATGAAAAGGTTTGGCCAGGATCAATGTATAGTGATCAGGTACGTATCGATATTGCGATCAAACACATCTAAAATAAATAGTCGAAATAAAAGACGATTCATTTAAACGAATAATTTGTTACGCTATACAGCGGGGAATCCGGGGCTGGAAAAACGGAAAGCACGAAATTAATTTTACAATATTTAGCGGCTATTAGTGGTAAACACTCTTGGATCGAACAACAAATATTGGAAGCGAATCCCATACTCGAAGGTTGGTTTCAGTGTTTTTAAAAAATCATTTGAAAACAAATTATCGATTTGTAAACTACATTGTTTTTGTTTGGTTTTTTTTTTTCAAAGCTTTCGGTAACGCCAAAACCATAAGAAACGATAATTCTTCAAGATTCGGGAAGTACATCGATATACACTTCAATATGAATGGGGTTATTGAAGGAGCAAAAATCGAACAGTATTTACTAGAAAAATCGCGTATCGTCTCTCAATCTCCCGACGAACGAAACTATCACATATTTTATTGTGTGCTCGCTGGACTCTCGGCCGAGGACAAAGAAAAATTAGAGCTTTCCGACGCTTCGCAGTACAAATATCTGATAGGGGTGCGTTGATAATTTGTTCATTCAATCACTCGCCACACTGTATACAATCAATCAATGCATTTTGTCGTTTTAGGGCGGAAGCATTACTTGCGAGGGACGTGACGATTCTGCCGAATTTTCCGATATAAGGTCGGCAATGAAAGTGCTGTTGTTTTCCGATCAAGAAATCTGGGAAATACTAAAGCTCTTGGCCGCCCTGTTGCACATCGGAAACATCAAATACAGGGCTGCTATAATAGGTAATTGCCATCATATTGTTGTGTAGGTGTTTTCGAAAATCACTAACGGTTAATTCGTTTCTGTAGACAATTTGGACGCCACTGAAATTCCCGAGCGTACCAACGTCACAAGAGTAGCACACTTAGTCGGAGTTCCTGTCCAGTCGTTGATCGATGCTTTGACTAGAAAAACTATATTCGCTCACGGAGAGACTGTGGTACGTATATTATAATAGTCGAGCTGCATAAAAAAAAAAAAAATAAATAAAACATAAAAACCAATTCAATTTTGTGTTATGAATTCAAGATTTCGACGTTGTCGAGGGATCAATCGGTTGACGTGAGAGATGCGTTCGTCAAGGGAATTTACGGGCGGTTGTTTGTACATATCGTCAGTAAGATAAACAACGCAATTTATAAGCCCAAGTGTAATACCAGGAGCGCGATCGGCGTGTTGGACATATTTGGTTTTGAAAATTTTCAAATGAACAGGTAAATAATTCACAATATTATATAGGTATTTTATTTTATACTCATCGATGGCAATTTTCATCAATGATGATTTATAAATTTTTTTTCAGTTTCGAACAATTTTGTATAAATTTTGCCAACGAAAATCTACAGCAATTTTTCGTCCAACACATATTCAAACTGGAACAACAAGAGTACAACCACGAACACATAAGTTGGCAACATATAGAGTTTGTCGACAACCAAGACGCTTTAGATCTTATAGCTACTAAACAGCTAAATATTATGGCTCTTATTGATGAAGAGTCTAAATTTCCCAAAGTGAGTCGATTTTCTCACAATCTGTGATAAAACGATTAAGATTATTTTTTTTTTAAATCGATGGTTTTTTTTTGTGCCCGTCGCTAAGACTATTGATACGTTACAGTTCGCTGTCAAAAAGTGCAATAGGCATAGGTGTAACCCCAGTGTTGGAGGAAAAAAATTTAATTGAATTTCTTTTTTTGTCAGAAATTTTGTTAAAATAAAAAAAAAGTTTAAAATTAAGTTAAGTGTACATTATAACGTTTTCAAAGTTCACATTTTCTTTTAATAGTAGTATTTTATACTATAATCTTTTGAAAAATTTTCATGAAAATTTAAAATTAGTTTTGATGTTATTAATAGTGGCATTTTAAATTTTAAAATTATTTTCCTATAGAAGTAACATTTAAATAAATACGGTACGGTAATTCTGCAATCATCATAAATACGACATTCATAATAAAAACAAATTGGTATATATTATTTACATTTATTTGTTATTAGCCAATACAAAATTAGCTTTTAATGTAACGTATAAATGATAATAAAATAGTTAAATATGACTTATATTTACATCATATACTGTTGCACTCGACAAATTTTTTTTTTTTTTTTTAAAAATTTGTTAAAAAAATTATTATGTAAAAAAAAAAAAAAAAAACAAAAATTTAATTAAATATTCAGTAAACAATTAGTAGTAAATTTACAAAATTATTTGTTTGAATTAAGACCAGCATTTTTACACTAAACATAGTAAGATCGAAACATGTAAAAATTAAAATAAATAAAAATATTTTATATTTTATTTATTTTTTGCAATCAACTTTATTAACTCAGTTACTCTCAAACTTTTACTCTTACGCCTTAAGATTTCCCATTTCTAATTTGTATAAGATCAAACCGAATATCATACAATTTTTATTCCGGGTTGGACCATTGTATAGTGTTAATTTTTACATTAAAAGCGAGCACTATATGTTCAAAATTTGACTGACACTAAATTCACCGAAAGCAATCCGTAAAATTTAGGGCGCATCGGCATTTCCTAACCTTTACCAATATTCGTACTTTTACTCGTAAAATATCAATTGAAATGGTTTTAGGAAAGTTTGAATTTCAAAAATATTTTTTTAATATAGGTAAAATTCAGTAATATTAAGTAGATTTTGTTGATTTCGTTTATAAGACGTAAAAGTTTTTAAATTACGATTTTGTAATGGTTTAGACTTTAGTAGAAAAGTTATTTAGATAATTTTTATGAGTAATAATGATATTTTGTATCATACGTATTTAAAAAAAAAAAATTGATAAAAATATTTAATAATTTATAATAGTTAATTAGTATAAACTAGTATCAAGTACCAACGTAATACAATTGATATATTTATGTTAATAAGAAACAATTATTATCGATAAATTTTTAATAATTATACCGTTTTATATTTATCAAATTTTATGTTAACTATATACCTAGGGTACGGACCAAACTATGTTAGCGAAAATGCACAAGACCCACGGAAGTCATCGTAATTATTTAAAACCAAAATCAGATATGAACGCGTCTTTCGGATTGAATCATTTTGCTGGTGTAGTGTTTTACGACACTAGAGGTTATTTACATTCGTTACACGACTATATTATAATATAGGTGAATGTAATGAAATTCGTTTATTAACTTTTTTGTCTTTTATAGGTTTTCTGGAGAAAAATCGAGATACGTTTAGCGCCGATCTTCTACAACTTATTCATATTTCTAGTAATAAATTTTTGAAAGTATTATTTGCCGAGGATATTGCGATGGGATCTGAAACTAGAAAGCGAGCCCCGACGTTGTCTACGCAGTTCAAAAAGTCTTTAGATCTACTCATGAAAACGTTGTGCACCTGTCAACCGTTCTTTATTCGATGCATTAAGCCGAACGAATTGAAAAAACCGATGGTACGCTTAATTTGTTCAATCATTATTACACGCAATACACAATTGAATTTTGTTCACGAAATAATAAAACGAGAAATGTTGTTTATGTAAAATAATTTATGATATTATGTTTGATTTAGATGTTTGATAGAGGTCTGTGTTGTAGACAACTCCGGTATTCAGGAATGATGGAAACCATCAGAATTCGGCGCGCTGGTTACCCCATAAGACATGGTTTTACTGAGTTTATTGAACGATATCGTTTCTTGATATCGGGTGTACCACCAGCACATAAGGTTAAAAAAATAATTTATAAATAAAAGTATATTAGGACATACATTTAAAAAAAAAAAACTTCTATGGTATTATAATTTCTAATGTTACCTAGTACCTATACTTACATATTTTGAGTTTTACGTTAGGTATTTGATTTTTGTTGTTGTTAAATGAATATATGTATGTATTTGGTGTATGTTGTATGTATATTACTCGTTCTGTGTTAATAAAAATTATTCAAATTCATAAATATTTCTACGAATACGTTGATATAGACAAACCAACGCGGAATTTTTATGAAAAACGATACTATTTTAACCAAAAAAAAAAAAAAGTTTCAAATTTTTAAGTCATATTATGTTTTCTTTATTAAACTATTTTCATTTTAACAATTATTTTTCTCGTTCACTATGTTTTTAAGTCCCAATATAGTAATCCTATTTATTTTTATGCGCAGTGTATTAGTTAATCAATTAAAAAATCAATCAATACCTACCTTTTGCCATGATTTAGTGAATAAAACAATTTAAAAAAAAGTTTGAAAATTGATTTATTTAAAAAATTTAACCATTTTATAATATGTTACCTACCTGCTTAATATTGAAAAAAAAATTCTATAATAAGTATTATTTTCAGAAATACTTTATACTTTTTAATAGACATATTATATTATAGAATCTAAATTACCTAGTAATGAGATTCTAATAACAAAAATATTACTCTTTTGTATTTTATGACAACAATATCTAATATGTGTATCTACTTTCTTTTCATAACCATTTCAACATATTATTCAATATGAGTTATTTTATTATTATACTCGAGGTTGAATATTAATTAAATTAAATTTATTAGGTAATAAATAAATAGAACCAAGTTATTACTAAAATAATAATTGTTTTGCACATTATATATGTATATATAGGTACTAGAGGTACTGACTTTTTATTCATTTAACACACTTTGTATTATAAATTCAAAATATGCTTAGAAAATTACTAGTTTGTTGTATAATTTTTGCAGACTGATTGTAGAAAGATGACAGCGCACATCTGTCAAGCCGTTTTGGGACGTTCTGATTACCAATTGGGGAATTCTAAAATATTCTTAAAAGACGCGCATGATTTGTTTTTAGAACAAGAAAGGGACAGAGTTTTAACCAAAAAAATCATTATCATTCAGAAATCAATAAAAGGCTGGGTTTATAGACGGAGGTAAGCCTTGTTATATTATCATGTCTTTACAGTTTTTTGATTGATTTTTTAAAATAAAACAATGATTATATATGATGTTGAAGGTACTTGCAAATGAAATTGGCCGCAGTTTTAATCCAAAAACATTTTAGAGGTTATTCTCAAAAGAAAAAATATCGTCAGATGCTCGTGGGCTATCTAAGACTGCAAGCAGTGATCAGATCGCGAGTACTATCTCATAGATTTAAGCACTTACGTGGTCATATAGTCGGGCTGCAAGCACAGTCTAGAGGTTACCTAGTCAGAAAAATGTGCGCTCATAAAATGTGGGCCATAATTAAAATTCAAGCTCACGTTAGACGAATCATTGCTCAAAAACGTTATTCCAAAATTAAGGTACATTGCTGTTTAGACTTAAGTACTGTTTGACGACAGTAATTTCCAACTGAACTCACCGACATTGGTTGTTTTCATTTCAGTTTGAATACAGAATACAGATTGAAGCTTTAAAATTGAAGAAGAAAGAAGAACGAGAACTCAAGGAGGCTGGGAACAAAAGGGCTAAAGAAATTGCCGAACAAAATTATAGAGTTAGTATTCTCAGATATTATACTTGTGCAATGTACAAGATTAAGGACTTAGTAGAAACATGGCAGAGTAATCTAAAAATTCGTCTTGTAAAAAAAGAAATGATTGTTATTTAAGTTAAGTGATGTTAAACCATTTGTATGTATTGTTATATCCTAAATTTAATAAACCCAAAAATCACAAAAATAATACACTTTTTCACTGCGTATATACGTATTTCAACAACTATGTTGTCATTTTCAGCGCGAATCAACAACTGACGTTGTTAGGCGCTAAAAACAAGCGTATTTATGCACAGTTTATTTTGCATTATAGTGTCATACGGTCAGTTGTTGATTATTTGAAGATGACAACATAACTATGTTATTAAATACGTACATGCAGTAAAAAAATGTGTACTATTTTTGTGATTTTTGGGTTTATTAAATTTAGTATAAACAGTCACCAGTGCTCAAGTATGATTTTAGTATTGTTATATAATTTATATTTTCAATTTCAAGATTAATTTTATACAGTGCTCGTATTTGAAAAAAAAAATTAATTTTTTTGTTCTTTTAACATTATTTCATTTTTTAGTTAAACGTCCCGATTAATTATAACGCTATTCAATGTTTTTGTTTTTCGTTTGTGGTATTCAAAAGTTTTTTTCGTTTAATAACAAATTAACTTCATTTTATGATCATAGGTTTTTATTTTTTAAATTCTATAGATAGGTACTTATTACTTGTAATCTTTACTCAAATAAAAGTTAATAATGTACGTAACCTATTTAATTAAATTTGACTCCCTCGTGACTTATGAGACTAAAATACTACCAGTGATGTTTTAGCAATAAAATGGGCAATGGGGTTAATACTATATAATAGTCACTAAACCTCTGTAAATTGTAATTACTATACTTTAACAATAATCTGAAATTATTTTTGCATAAACAATGTTTGCCCTAAAATATCATGTTAAATGCATTTGAAGTATAAAATAATTTTATAGTTTAACGTATTTGCATAAAAAAGTCCCAAAGTCTATAGTAACATTAATGTTTCTTTACGGTAATCGGTTAAAAATTAAAATTGTTTTCGCCATGTTTACAGGATCGTATGGAAGAATTGGAACGAAAGGAACATGAAATTGAAGAAGAAGAGAAAAGACAAATGGAAATAAAAAAAAATCTTATAAGCAATGCCGCGAGAAAACAAGATGAACCCGTAGACGACAGCAAACTTGTTGAAGCCATGTTTGATTTTCTTCCTGATTCTAGCAGTGAAATACTTTCGCCTACTAGAGGAACGTCTGTTTTTATGGTAAAAAAAAAAAAGCAAATAAAATCTGTCAATTAAAAATTTTTTTATTGAAAATCTCAACAAAATATCTAGTTTCTGAAATGTATACGTTGAAACAAAATGTTTTGATACAATAGTAAACGAGAAACTATATGAGTTTGCTTATTTTGTGAGAAAACGTTGGACTGCAATGCATTATTTTATGTGATTGATTTGTATTTGATCCAGGACCTTCCTACATCGAAAACTGATGACCAACAAGATATCATCATGACGCAACCGGTTGTTGAAGACGAGGAAGACTTGAGTGAATTTAAGTTTCAAAAATTTGCTGCGACATATTTTCAAGGAAATATAACACACCAGTACTCTAAAAAACCTTTAAAACATCCATTGTTACCGTTACACACTCAAGGAGATCAATTGGTTTGTACTCATATGAATAAATAATAAAGCATTTGAAATATATCATATTATTTGTACCTGTGCAGTTATGGTTCATGATAGTGTGACAATTATTATAATGATGTAAAATCGTAAATTTAAGAAAAGTACCTGTCTTATTTAGTTTAAAGTATGGCCATTTATAAGTTAATTATAATGTACTTAAATATATTTGGTTTAATTGGTATTTAGTATTCACGCAATGTTTGGTTTTACAAGATTGTCAAAATTGTTATTGTAAATATTTTACAGATCATATTTTTTGCTAATAAATAAAAAAAAAAAAAAAAACAAGATTGTCAAACTAGATTGTAGTTACACTAGCATTCAATTTATAATTTATTCCGCCAAATTAATTGTTTGTTAATTATAAATTGAATTATGTATTGAATAATATAATAATTGATATTGGCACCTAATATATTATAGAGCTTTTATTTATGTAAGATATTTAAAAAATATAACTTGAAAGTTTAAATTTGTAAATATTATAGTTATTCGAGCACAATTATTAGATACATAAATTCAAAGTAAAAAATTATTTTAAATTCATTTGTATGTACATACGAATTGTTACAACTCTTAACAGTCTTATTCGTCTTACAAAAGTTATGATAACTACAGCATATTGTTTTAACTTTTAAGTTAATTATATTTTATAATTATATAATTATGCTATAATAATTTATTTATTATTGTATCAAACATTAGAAAAGTTACTTCGAAACATTTTAAGTTTGTTCTCTTTAGATAAAAATTATATAATTTTTGAATAATTCGTCTCATTGGTTAATGGAAACAATATTTTCATATAGTATAATAATAATAATTTAGTTAAAAAAACTAGGACTTTTATATTTAAAAAGTGAAGAGGAGTAATGTATTTTATAATGACTTTACTAATATTATGTTGTTTTCAACAGGCCGCTCAAGCTCTTTGGATTACGATTTTACGGTTTTGCGGAGATTTATCCGAGCCGCGTTATCACACGATGGAAAGAGACAACACATCAGTCATGTCAAAAGTAACTGCTACGTTGGGACGTAACTTTATTCGCAGTAAAGAATTTTATGAAGCTCAAATGATTGGTATCGAACCAGTATGTGCACATGATATAATTTTAATAGTTTTATCACAAAATATACGTCCATAGGCGGAGTGGGGTGTGCTAAGCCCCCACAAACATTTGATCATTCTCTAAACAAATATCACTCTTTTATAAAAAATAATAAATGGCCCTTTTAAAAATGTAATCGAATCTCCGCCTATGTGAATGTTTGTGTGTACCCACATATGTAAGTTTGTATACATATGTATTTTTAAAACTTGCAGCAGGAGAGTTTTCTTAAAACGAAACCGCGATCCATTAGACATAAGTTAGTGTCCCTTACATTGAAACGAAAGAACAAATTGGGAGAAGACGTGCGCAAAAGGCTACAAGACGACGAGTACGCGGCAGACAGCTATCAGTCTTGGTTAGACGCACGACCGACTTCAAATTTAGAAAAATTGCATTTTATAATCGGACACGGTATATTGCGTGCAGAATTGAGGTGAATTGCACTTGAAGTCATAACTTTTGTCCAGAATCGTTACAACAACGCGTAGTATTTGTATATTCTGTACCAAAAAAGAAAAGACGTGGCAATAAAGCTATTCTAATAACAACAAAGAAACTATAGTGCAGGTTTTGTACTTGGAAAATTACTATATGGTAGATATTAGGGCTCAGAAGCTGCAAGTGCGAAAATAAACAAAAAATACTTCTAAAAATAAAAAAAATAAAATTATTTTATCTTGATATGTTTATTGGCCAATATTATAAATCACAATACGCATGCCAAAATAATACGCCCATAACAAAATTGAAAATCTTGAATGCCAAAGATTAAAAAGTACAATACAATTTATTGCCACCCAAAGTTTTATCGTGAAAAAACTAAACAATTGGAGGTAAAATTTTCGTTTCACATCGTTTTTATTAGGTACCTAATCGACTGGGAATAAAACATTTTCACATATTATACTAAACCGAATTTATAACCATATATACACCCGTTGATTTGGAAAAAAAAAAAAAAAAACTAGAACCCCTAATATCCACAATGTCCAAGCACCCTGATTCGCAGAGCTCATTTCTCTTCGTTCTTTTGTACCAGACGCCATAATGTCACAGTTTGTAACAAAAAATGGTTTTTGATTTAAAAAAAAAGTTTGATTTAAAACATATTGAAAAAAACATTGTTGATATTTTTTTTTTTTGCAACATAATTCGTATCTATATTGTGAATTCAAAGTTTGTATATTTGGCTTTAAATAAAATCAAAATGGTTTATTATAACTTCAAAACAATTGAACATGATAGGTTCTCCTCGATAAGATGACTAAAAATTCTATGTAGGTGCACTCGACTAGACGCCCCACACGTACTACCTACCGTTTTAGTCATTTTTGTTCTAGATAACGGTAGCTATGCCGTTTTTTTTATTTTGAAACAATAATTACACATTTAGTGTTTTTCACGAATTTCTAGAGACGAAGTGTACTGTCAAATATGCAAACAACTATCGGCGAACCCGTCGAAATCGTCTCACGCTAGAGGATGGATTTTGCTGTCACTCTGTGTCGGCTGTTTCGCCCCGTCCGAGCGATTCGTCAACTATCTAAGGGCGTTCATTAGAGAGGGACCACCCGGGTACGCGCCTTATTGCGACGATCGTCTGAAACGCACGTTCAATAACGGCACTAGGAATCAACCACCGAGCTGGCTGGAGTTACAGGTAATTCACAATCGTGGTTATGTTAAAAAAGACCAGGGGCGTCATTTCAGATTTTGTGGTACAGAAAAAAAAAAACAAAAGTAATACTTAAAACGCACAGTTGAATATTGAAAAAATTGTCTTAAAAAATCGCCAAAATCGGGCGAATTGAAAATTTTCTGTCGCTTTTTTTTTTTTTTTTGTGGGTGGTTAGCAGCTATTACCACCTAATTTTCCTTGTCTGCATAGCGGTTGGCGCTATTGACCACCTGAGAAAATTAAATACCGTTTCTAGTATAGTCAGGTCAATATCAAATGTGGGAAAATAATAATTAGTGTCGCCAAACGATTCCTAGTGTCCCCTGATCCATTTTGTTTAATGGTACGTTCGCTTCCGCAGGCGACGAAATCGAAAAAACCGATAATGTTGCCCATCACTTTCATGGACGGAAACACGAAAACGCTGTTGGCCGATTCGGCGACCACGGCGAGGGAACTCTGCAATCAGCTGTCCGACAAAATCGGTTTGAAAGACCAGTTCGGATTTTCCCTTTACATCGCGTTGTTTGACAAAGTAATTTTTTTTTAACGTTTTTCGTTGTTCGACTAAAAAAAAAAACCGTTTGTACACTATAGGTATCGTCGTTGGGCAGCGGAGGCGATCACGTGATGGACGCCATATCGCAGTGCGAACAGTACGCCAAGGAACAGGGAGCGCAGGAGCGCAACGCTCCGTGGAGGTTGTTTTTTCGAAAAGAAATTTTCGCCCCTTGGCACGAGCCGACGGAAGACCAAGTAGCCACGAATTTAATATACCAACAAGTTGTGCGGGGGGTGAAATTTGGCGAGTACCGGTGTGATAAGGTTTGCGAATTTTCAAAGCCCACATTTCCAAGGTTGGGCAAATTAACAGATTTTTTAACTCGTTAAGTTAAGAAAAATGGAAGAACAAAATGGTTATTTAAGTTAAAAGAAGTTAATTTTGAATTTTCAAATGTATTAAATTAAAAGTTAGTTAAGAAAAAAAACAAAAAAGCTTAAAATTAAGATGATATTATTTCATATTTTTAATTCACGTGGTTTTGTACGTGGTGTATTTTTTTGTTATTTTCTTTTGTCTTCTTCTTTTTTTTTTTTAAAGAGTTTAAAAAAAAATGTTTATTTTCTACAGATCAACTTATAGTTAACACGTTAAATAATAATAATAAAAAAAAAAAACAAGTTAACGAGTTCATTAATTTAATTAAAATTAACTTGATTTTAATTTGTAACGAGTTAAAATGCCCAGCCTTGCACTATTTATAATCATTTTTTGTACGTCCATTATATTGTTTGTTATTTATAGGAAGAGGATCTGGCGATGATCGCTGCCCAGCAATATTACATCGAGCACAACGCCGATCTCAACTCGGAGAGGTTGCTGAATCTATTGCCGAATTACATACCAGACTATTGTTTGACAAACGCGGAAAAATCGATCGAAAGATGGAACGTGTTGATTGTTCAAGCGTATAAAAAAGTAAGGAGTTCAGAGCGGGGACAAGTCCACGGTGGTGGCAGAAGTTGGACGTAGATTTTATTATTATTAGGTACTAAACTGGCGGGAGATTACAGAAAAGGTTGTGGTTTTTTAGTTTTGTTTAAAAATCACCGTGGTTATGGGCTGAACAAAATTTTCAAAAAAAAAAAAAAATAAATAAAAAATAAAAATTAGACGTTTATGATTTTTTTAATTTTAAGGCCGACGGATGTGTTTCCTTCCGGATGTGTTTATAAAACCAAGGTAGGTCGACTGATGTTCAGTCATTATAGTCAAACCATATAATATTATATCTCTATATTTTAACATAATGCCTGAACGCGTATAGCATAACATATAAGCAGTAGCTACAGAGTTGTCTGCATGGATTATTATTAACCGCATGTTTAAAATGGAAATTTGTTCTTACACCAATAAAAGTAATTTTATAGACACGATACTTAAGTTGTGATGGGTGTTAAAAAAAAAAACATCAACCTTAAAATGTTAAATTTTCTCAAAATATTTTTGTATTTGTTGTATGATTTATTAAAAGTGTGTATTCAATATGAACATTTTATAATTCGTTTCATGATTACGGTATTGTAGAAAACAATATTGCTTATAGTTTTGCAGTATTGTAGAGTATACTTAATTATTTGTTTAAAAACAATTTTCTTGTCATGTTTTGTGTTGTTCATTCTTTTTTTATGCTTATTGAACTACTGTATGAACGAGACTGGATTTTTCAAATATTCGCTACCATAAAAAAATATTAGAACAAAGGTACTAGAATTTGAATGAATCTTAATGTTATTATTCGTTTAACATTATCATTTAGGATTATATTTATACGTTTAAAATGTTCGAGCCTCCTGACAATAAGTAAAGAATAAAAAAAATATTATGCATTAATTAAGTTTTAAGTAAATTTTTTTCGCCCTGCAGGTAAAAAATGTTTTAACTATTAAATACCTGTAATTTGCTCTAGGTTATGATTTTCGGAGTAAATATTTGTATTTTTTAAACAAAATATTAAATTTAAAATTGTAAATTTGTCGTAACTAAGTTCAAAAAGAAGAATTAATAAGGATTATACAAATACGTAAAACTTAAACCAACGTTATGACTATGGAATAATAGTAAATAATATTTGAAATCATATAGTTCTGTTCCATAAAAAATGGTAAAAATCAATGTTTGACTAATGTACACTCGTATTTTTAACAAATTTTAACCTCATTCTCATTTTAACCATTTTAACATGGTTGACACTAAAAAATAAATTGTGTGTGATCATTAAATACATCCAAATAATTACATCAAGTTATTCATGGATTTGTTTTCCAGTATTACATTTATTTGCATGTTTTTCAATAAATTTCTGTTGTACTATTAGTTTTGATATTTTAAATAATTGTTTTTCTTGCGTTTGTCATTGAAATGTTTTTATGTTTGTTGCACGTTAAACTATCGTAGAGCTATTATCTGAAAGAAAACGTTGCTCAGTTAAGAGTAAAAGAAGACGTTGTCAGCTATGCAAAATTTAAATGGCCATTACTGTTCTCCAGATTTTACGAAGCTTACAGGAATTCAGGTATTTGTTCTTTTTACCTCAAACGATAAGGGTTTTTTATTTTGTCAAAAAAAAAAAAAAAAAGGTAAAAGATTTTAATTACATGTATGTATGTGCGTGTCTGTGTTAAATGTTTATAGTTATGCAAGAAGGGAAAATAATTTTTAAAAATATTATTTACCAGCATATCATAAAACAGATTTTAACACTCCATTAGTCACGTCACTCGGAACAACGTTAGTAACTTTTTATAATTATATCTAATCAACTTTAAGTTGGTATTCTTTACGATAGTATAATGAGCCTTGTATCTGAGAGTTTTGACGTGACTAATGGAGTGTTAACAATTGGATGGAAATAATGTTTATTATTAATAAATATTGTTTTATTATTTTAATGTAATGATATTTTTTGAACATTGAAGACAGTTTTAGACAGTAACTATCGTATGTTGTGCATAGTACATAATATAATTAATAGTATATTAATAGTATATTATATATTATATTGTAAAGCAGCCGTGTATAAAGATCAAATTAATAACATGATTGCAAACGTTTGTTTAGAAATGTGGGGCGCTCAAAGAAGAAGAAATATGTATGTTGTTTGATAAGATTATGTTGATAAGGTTATAATTTTAAGGTTATGTATTTTTCGTTTTGTTGATAAATTATCATGTTGTAGAGACGAGTCGTGTGTGCTGAAGCACGAGTGTAACTGGACGTTTCATTTTAAGGGGCCTGCAATCGCACCGTTTTTAAGGGGTTAAGTATAGATAATATATTATACACATGCGTTCCAGGCGTGAGAGTGTGTGTGTAGTAAATGGGAATTAGTGTGCGTAACATGTTATTATGTTTATCTGTTATCGCGTATTATGATATTATATTACGTCCAATTAGCGATGTATACAAAGGCTTTATAATAGTATAATAGTATATTAAATATTAATTACCGTGTGTAATTATTTTAATGTATAAATACTACACACGAAACATATGTCATGTTATATTAATTTATAAATTTTACTTTTGTTTAAAATTAAATAATAGGTCCAAACTTACCAAAGAATGATGTAATAATCGCTGTAAATTGGACGGGCGTTTATGTTGTTGATGACCAAGAACAAGTTTTGTTAGAACTCTCATTTCCCGAAATTACTACTGTCTCTAGTCAAAAGTATGTTTGAATGTGATTTTATCGATGGCAATTATTATTGTATTACATTGTTTTCTAATTACAATCTAGGACTACAAAAGTATTTACTCAAACATTTACCCTGTCGACTGTGCGCGGAGAAGAATTTACATTTCAAAGTCCAAACGCTGAAGACATCAGAGACTTGGTAGTTTATTTCTTGGAAGGGTTGAAAAAACGATCTACGTTTGTCATAGCTGTTCAAGATTATAAAGCTCCAGGTAGATTTTGCGATGATGCGGAGATAACATGAGTTAAATATATTACTAAATTTTTTATTAAATTGTCAGGAGAAGGGACAACATTTTTAAATTTTCAAAAAGGTGACTTGATTATCTTGGAAGACGAGAGCACTGGAGAATCAGTTATGACATCTGGCTGGTGTGTTGGTTACTGTGAAAGAACTGGCGAAAAGGGAGATTTTCCGGCTGAAACAGTATATGTATTACCAACATTATCGAAACCTCCTGTAGACATACTAGTAAGTATTTGAATATCCTTTGAATACAAAGATAGGAATAGGCAATATTAAAACTAGTAAGACATTTCAAGTGATGTTGATCTATGGCTGCCCTGACATAATAAAAAGTTTTCTTAGGGCTCAACAGATATCCTGGCTGTCCTCTTAACAGGCGTGAGGATAAACGGTGTGTTTATTCCTACATTAAATTTTACTAGCGCTGATTTATGACGGATTTATATTTGATAATCACTACATATTAATTTACCTTCTCTACGAGGTTTACAAAATGTTTAAAAACAATTTTTATTCCTATTTTTAAGTTATTGCTACAGATAAATTTCTTAGAGATTTTAGATGTTAAAAAAAATGTATTAATAGAAACAAACAATTATTGTTTGAATCTCATCACCACAATTGCTGTTTTTACCTCATTGATCAAATTAAAATATATTTATATAAAAATTAAATTCATAGAAAATTTCACCGTCATTTATCGTTTATTTAAAATACCTATGAAATATATAAAAAATTTTTTGACATTAATCGTACAGTGTACACACAACATTTTGTAAATTTTAAATGTCGCACGGTTATTTGATACATATTATTTATTTTTCAGACGTTATTTAGCTTAGAAGCAGCGGATCACGGCCGTAAACTGTATACGCAACCATTAAATGGAACAGAGCCCAGAGAAAAACCTCACAATTTAATGGAATACGCGATAGATCATTTCCGGTTTGCAGTAGTTACCAATCAAATTTAAACTGTACTCTATTAATTTTGATTTTATTTTCACTTTTTTCACACGCTGTTGGAACGCAGAGCTCCGGCAAAACGTACGGTATCGAAAGCGTTAACTTTGAGTTCGGCGAGACGTGGTAACAATGACGATTTGTGGAGACACACCAGGGACCCGATGAAACAACCTTTGTTAAGAAAACTCGCCGGGAAAGAGGAATTAGCCGAAGAAGCGTGTTTCGCGTTTGCTGCCATGTTAAAATACACCGGGGACTTGCCCGCAAAGAGGCGAATGCCGAACGAATACACCGATCAGATATTCGACGGACCGTTGAAACATGTATTAAATAATAATCATAATCTTAGTAAAAATAATGAATATTGATGTAATATTAATTCGAACTTTAGGAGATACTGAGAGACGAAATCTACTGTCAACTGATGAGACAGTTAACGGACAACCGAAACAGATTGAGCGAGGAAAAAGCTTGGGAACTGATGTGGCTGGCAACGGGTTTGTTTGCCTGCAGTCAAAATTTACTAAAGGTGAAAACATAGCACTGATCCAAATGAAAAACGACGCGAACAAAACGATTTTAATCGTGTGAACAATAATAATATGTTGTTTACGTTTAGGAACTGAATTTGTTTTTGCGCACAAGACGTCATCCAATATCCCAAGATTCTCTGCAAAGACTGCAGAAAACTATACGGAACGGCCAAAGAAAATACGCCCCACATCAAGTAGAAGTGGAGGCCATACAACACAAGACTACTCAAATATTCCACAAAGTGTTCTTTCCCGACGACACTGACGAAGCTTTTGAAGTGGATTCGTCAACGAGAGCGAAGGATTTCTGTACGAACATCTCCCAACGGTTGACGTTGCGGTCCAGTGAGGGTTTTAGTTTGTTTGTGAAAATCGCCGACAAAGTGATCTCCGTTCCCGAAGGAGACTTCTTTTTTGACTTTGTTCGTCATCTCACCGATTGGATAAAAAAAGCAAGACCCACTCGTGACGGTCTGTGTGTTCAAACAATAATCAACCATTTATTATATCTGTTCAAAATAAGTTGTAACAAAGACTCGGATTCATGTTCTCCAAAAATATGACTTAAAACTATGCATTTGTACGCTATAATTGATATACGTTGAAAACCCAATCCTCTCTGATACCTTTAAAAAGATATACGTGTATAATTTTTCTTAAATTTGTAGAATTCTTTTTATAGTTTAATTTAACGACATCTAAATAAATAAGTATGTACATTACTAAATTTAATTTTTTTAAATAAATCACATTAGAGGGAATTTGAAACCTAATGATTCTAAGGAGTGATTATATAGAAAATTTTACAGTTATTATGCAGTTGTTATACAGCTATTTTTTTTTAATGTTTTTGAAGCAATAAACAAACGCCGGTACCCTTCAGATCAAACTTAAAGTAACCAATATACAGCCCCAAAGCATCCAAGTCCACTATTTTGTAATTATTTAATTGTATACCTAAACTACCTACTTACATGTATAAATTGTTATTACATCTAAATTAGTTCTAAAATGCTTTAAACAAATAACGTAACTTGTAAAATATGATTTAAAAGACAAAACTGTTGAAAAATGTAATGCATTTAAATCCTAGCCTTAGTTATAACTGAGAATGACATGAATAATTTTTTTTGTCAATTTTACTTACAGGTACAGTGCCTCAATTCACATATCAAGTTTTTTTTATGAAGAAATTATGGACTAATACAGTTCCTGGTAAGGACAGGAACGCAGATTTAATATTTCACTTTCATCAAGAACTCCCAAAACTTTTACGCGGTAAGAACGCAAACAAATGTAAAATATGCGTTAAAATTTTTAGGTTTTTAATATTACTGCATGTATGGCAAAATTGAATTGTTAAAAATTATAAATATTTACCGATTTAACTATTTTATTAAAAAAATTTCTCTTTACTAAGAACTAAAATATTTTTTACTAATTTTTGTTTTGTTTTTTTGACGGACCTAAATACTTAACATAACTTGATGAATATTTTAGGGTACCACAAATGTTCAAAAGAAGAGGCAACCAGGTTAGCAGCATTGATTTACAGAGTTCGATTCGGAGAAAGCAAACAAGAACTTCAGGCTATAGCGTAATACATGAATATTATTGAACGATGTTAAATACCTACAAATCATACTAGATCTAGAATCGTAAACTCAATGGCGTAATAATTGTACTGCGCTTAGATTTTTTGGTTGCTTCAAAATATATAAACACAAAACAAATTTCAAAGATTAAAATAAAAGTTTGTACTATGAACCGTTGTCTACAAACAATTTTAAGAAAAATATTAAAAAGGTCATTGTGTACAAGTAAAGACAGCAATTTACTGACGTAGGAAAATTATTACACTATTCAAATGAATTTTACTGATTAAGTTGCTACTAATATGTACTAGGATTTTTAAGCATTTTTTACACATTTACATAAAAGTTTGAATATTTTATGAAAGCGTTTTCAAATATGATGCGTGTAGTCGTAAAACGAAGGAACAATATCTTTAACTCTTATTCAGTGTGGTATTGTACCATTCTCAAATTTTTTTTTTTGTCGCCTTTATTCATGAATCCAATAATTACTTAAGTAATACGTACTCTGTTATTTAGAAAAAATATTTAAGATAAAATTTAGTGTCTTTATTATCTCCCATTTAATAATACGCATTAACCGAATGCATGTGTACAAAAATGGGATTTTGTTTAATTACTGTCTTACTTACTAGGGTATCAAACCAAGAACATTTTTACGAAGGCAATTTCAAGCGTTAATAGTAGTAATGACTTATATTATGATAACATCATACTTAGATGTTACATAAAAATGTTTTCTGCTCGCTGTTAACGGAGTTTTACTTAAAAAGTATTTGTTTTAAACATTTCTATACACGTTTTTGCAGTCAAATGTTGCGCGAGTTGATTCCTGCAGATTTGCTCAAAGTTCAAAGTTCGGTCGATTGGAAACGAACGATTACAGCGGCGTACAATCAAGACACAGGTTAAAAATAAATTTATTTTCAGCCTTTGTTCATTCTTAATAGCTAATGTGCAAAATGTGTACGAATTTCAGGGATGAGTGCCGAGGACGCTAAGATCACGTTTTTAAAAATAATTTATCGATGGCCGACGTTCGGGTCAGCATTCTTCGAAGTGAAACAAACCACCGAACCAAACTACCCGGAACTTTTGTTGATAGCCATCAACAAACACGGCATAAGTCTCATACACCCACAGACTAAGGTTAGGACTATGATACTTAGTGTTTTGAGTACATTTTGAAAGTGTTTATGAAGCATTTGCACTTGTCTAAAAGCATTCAAAAAGTACTTGTATGAAATAAAAAAAAAAAAACATATTTAATTATTACTACCTAATACAGTGGCATATATAGGGGGGGGGGGAGCTATAGCCTATAGTGAAATAAATCAGGTTCAATAATAATTAAAATCATTTTAGGACATTCAAGTTGTTAATAGGTGTATAAAGCATTAATAATGTTAAAAATAAAGTTATTTCATATAAAGTCAAATTTATAGGTTCAAATAACTAATTTCTATTTATGTCACTGACCTATTATAGAATACCTTAACAAGACTATACATGTTATATTATGTAAGATAAACAAAATAATGTAAATAAAAGAGCAAATTAAATTTTTTAATAAAAAAAAAAGTTATATTTTACAAAGCATATAGTACCTAGGTACTCTCTTTACAATATTCAACTCGTGTTTTCAAAATTTAAGATTCTTAATTATTTCGAAATTATTAAATAAATGCCCCTAACAACATACATGTTATGTTACTTTGTTATTCGTGGTTATCAATTGAATGATTTGTCTTTTGAGTTTTCCATTGTCTATGATCAAACATAGGTTTATTTGTATATTATTAACGAAAGTTTATTCTTCATTTGAGTTTTTTCACTCAATTCTATAAATGTCTAAAACATTGTTAAAAAAAGATAACCTATGCCATGAATGCATATGGTCATAGGTATATCATAGGTTATCATAGGTTAGGCATATCTTTTGCCTATTTTGGGAGTATAAATATACACTTTTTGGGCAACCATACAAACATGTTTAGTGGGGCTGATTATTTTCTTGTAAAATAAAAAAAATCAATAAAAAATACTTGCTCAAAAGTAAAAACATTAAATCTTCAATTTACAATTCCCTAGTCGACATTCGTACAAATGTTTTACTTAGTTTTAATCGTTTAATATAAATTGCACGTCTTGTTTTTATTCTAGGAAATATTGGTGACGCATCCTTTTACGAGAATATCGAATTGGTCATCGGGAAACACGTATTTCCACATGACAATCGGAAACCTGGTCAGGGGATCAAAGTTGCTGTGCGAGACTTCGTTAGGATATAAAATGGACGACCTGCTGACCTCGTACATATCGTTAATGCTGTCTAACATGAACAAACAGCGAACAATAAAATGACGATCAAACGTATATATTAATAATAATAATTGATCAAAGCACGTTCACTGAAATTAAAGTATTATTATTTGTATTTTTTATCGTTTTATCTTCGTGTTAGTCATAATTAACGTATTTTAGTGTCAAAACTAGGGTTGATTATTTATATTTTGATATAATTTATTTAATATTTATACATTATTATTACGGTTATGACGTTTATGTGCCTATTATAATTTTTACACATTAAATCGTACCAAAAAAATAGCAATACGTTTCGGTTTTATATAAAATATAATATATTTATTTATATATATATATATATAATTCATATTTATTATAAATTGTTTGTTTGATGATATTATTTCGTTCAATAATAGCGTCTGAGCTCAATTATTTTGTTATGACATATTATTAAATTGTTTTATTATTATTATTACTAAACATTACTTTGTACACACATTTTTTAGTTAGATGTTTACACTTAGTATGGCGATGATCAAATCTTATTTAATATTACTTTTATACGACCTTGAGCAAATGTATTTACAGTAGTGCAATCAATAATTGATTTTACATCATCTGTTATAACAGTTTAAAGAGATATTGTTTAAAGCTTAATTACAATTAATGATTGTTTTTTTAAAAAGCTGCCGCAGGTGTCGGCACGTTCATTTTAGTGATAAAATATTTACATTATAGGTACACATCTAAAACTATAAAATGTTAATGACAAACCTTTTTTTAATAATAAGTGAAATGCTTTTGTTTTATTCTAGTAGAGCCATTTTCATGTTCTTTGAAAATGTTAGTCATTTACAATACTTACTTATACCTAATTTTACTTAATAATTGCTTATGACTAAATTTTGCGGCACTGCTGCTCATTTCCTATCAAGTAAAAAAATTGTTTTAAATAATGTAATAAATACAGTTGTTGGTGTATAAACATGATTGTTTGGTATTTAAATAAATCGTCTCGACTCTCCTATATTTTTAGATTCTGAGCGGAGCGAGGATGGTATTTGTTTTCACTAAAACGTGTGTATTTTTTTTTTTTTTTTCATTTGCACATCGCTAGACATATTTTATGTTATCAATATGATTAGACAAAAAGTTGAAGACGTAAAGTGCGCAAACGCTTTAGAGGCGTGGGCCTACGGACGGATGCTGAAAATCTCTTGGATGGAAAGGAGGACCAACTTTTCGATTCTGGCCATGCTAAATGTGGAAACAAGACCTGGCAGTAGAAAGTCTGGAGGAGCTGATGATTGAAGGAAAAATAGAAGGGAAAAGGAGCCAAGGAAGAACACTGATGCGTCAGTTAGACTAGATCAAGGCAATCTATCTGGCTACCCTCGGATAGGCATAAGATAATAGGAAAATCTAAAACAAAAAAAAATGTATACTGAACCAAGTACCTAATACATAATATTTGGAATAAAAAAAATTTTACGTACCTACAAAATAATTTCAATAGGTACTTTTGAGTTTTATGTATTTTGTGTTGCATTCATGGGTGGGTATTATTTAAATTCTCATTCAATTTTGATGTAGAACAGGGGTGGCCAATATTTTTTTATATTTTGCCAAATAATGTATACAAAATTGAGAATGTGCCTTAAAAATATTTATTTCTTTACAGTTTACATAAATATAAATTTTAGATTTTTTTCATAGGTACTATTTTTATGACAGTTCGATTGCAATGTTTTTTTTAATGGTTAGGTATGTTGAATTTGATTGATGGATATTATCTATTCATAATTTGGTTTAAGTTTAGTTGAAGATAGAAGCATTAAATTTTTCAAGTGAGAATTTGTTAGTTTGGTTCTATACTTATTTTTAATGAAAGTCATCCGTGTAAAACTTTTCTCACATTTATATGTAGAGCCGAATCTATAAACCAATTTCAACGCTACATTATGTAGTTCTGGAAAATCTTCTTCGGGTAGGCATTTCCAAAATTTTATAATCTCAGATGACTCTTTATATTTGCATTTTAAAACAGTTGAACTTTGAAGTTCAATAATTTCCAATTGTATATTGGGGTTATATTTTTGGAGATCGTGTGTCGCTATGATAAATGGATTAATAAATAAGTTATTTAAATCTTCTTCTTTTTTAAATTTGCTGAATCTTTCTTGAAAATTATCTTACAGTGATGAAATATGATTTTTAAAAATCGTCAATGGAATATCTGTCGGTAGATAAATAGATTTTAATCGTACAAAGTGATCTAAATTTCCCATTCCTAAATTACTTTTGAAAAGACAAAGTCGAGACATGAAAGAATTTATAGAACCTACAAGGGCTGGAAATAAAAGTTCTTCACCTTGGAGTCGTTTATTGAGAATATTTAAATGTCCGAGATATCAGTTAAAAATGCAAGGTTGATTAACCAATTTTTATCTCTCAGTAGTTTACATTCATCAGGCAATTCATTATTTTTTTCTAAAAATTTAATAACCTCGTCTTTTAGATTCCAAAATCTTTCTAATGCTTTTCCTTTTGCAAGTCATCTTACTTCACAAAATAATAATTTTGAGTTCACCAGATTCGTTAATGGCGTCTTCAAAAAGAGTTCTGAATAATCGATGATTTAAAGGCCGAGCTTTTTTTTTGTGTATACATCGAGATATTGGTTTTAATACATGATCAAATTTTAAAATTTTAGCGCATAAGGCTTCTAGATGTATAATACAGTGATATTTATTTAAATTTCAATTCAAAAACTCCTCCAATAGTGTTACACAACCAATATTTTTACCTATCATACATGGAGCACCGTCTGTGTATACACTTTCAAGTTTTGACCAGATTAAATCGTCACTTTTTAACAACAAAGTTTCAACACAACATTTTAGTTTATTAAATATATCTGTAACTTTTGTCCTAAAAGTTCTTCCGTCACTTTAAACTTAGAATTCACACTTCGAATAAATATACTTAATTGCGGAATGTCCGTAATATCACAGCTCTCATCAAGCGCAAGAGAAAAATATTTAGAATTAGTAGTACAACACGAAATTTGTTTTGAAATATCTGAGGAAATTTCGTCAATTCTTCTCATAATTGTATTACGTGATAAAGAAATGTCATTTACGTACGTAGAAATTTTTGAATCATTTGCATTTTTTGCAAAAATATCGAAACTTTTTTTAATGATTTCGCCATCAGAATAAGGTTTTCCACACTTGGCTAGCAAAAATGCGATTTTATAAGACCATGTCTTTTTTTTTTCATTTAATTGTTTAGTAAAAATTTATTGCTGAGTTAACAATGAATTAGTCTTCTTTTTAATATATTCTGTCCTCTTTACAGAACCCTCGGGGTATTTTTCAATAATATCATTGTGATTAGTATAGCGCCGTTGAACATTGAACTTTTTTGGAACTGCAATTACAGAGTTACATACTAAACATGTCGGTCTAGATTTTTCCCTTCTATACATAAAAATTTTTCTATCCATTCTGTATTACAATTTCGCGAAGAAATATCATCTTTACAACTTCGTTTTACGCTTAAACCTGAAGTTCCTGGTTTATTAGATGCCATTTCACGATCACGCACACACAACGACACAAACTACTCAGTAACGCACGGGCACGGCGATTCTAATACGACTAACTTTATTGTAGTAATCTAGTACACACGTACCGTAACAATTCTCGTATCGGAATAATAATCGACAATTCCACTGCGATAATATAATCTAATTTAATAATACTTTTTTTTAGAAATATTTGAAACTTATATATTATTTTATCTGACTCTATAATGAGTCTATAATTATAGTGTGCCATTCAATAATAAAAAATGTGCCACAAATAGCACGCGTGCCGCAGTTTGGCCATCCCTGATGTAGAACAATTACTACTCCGTTTAATATTTAAATTGAATTTTGCTGAAAAGTTAAAATTGAACTTTGCCAGTAAACTTTGGGAATGAATATATTGTGAATGAAAATTTTAAGAAAAATCATGTCTATAACATTAGCTTAACTTTTTAACTTTTAACGAGTTAATGCCCAGCATTGGTAATAGGTAATGTAAACATATCAACTAAAGAAATTTTCTTCTTTTCTCGTAACCCAAAGGAACGCTACAAACTATTCCCAATAAATCGGTAACCACAACTTTGGTTTATATTCGGGTCTTAACTACTCGTATATTATCATTTCGTTTATGATATTTTTTTTTTTTTGCTAAAAATTAAAATAGGAACTTGAATGGACGTGATTTGAAAGTAAAATTTCTCACGGCTTAAAACATTTCCGAGCAAGTTATAGAACTTTGAAATTTTTAATTTGTTTAAAAGTTCAAAAGCGATATTTTGTTAAACCAATATAATAGATATATCATTGTTTTCAAAATATAATAAAATACGTACGTTAAACATACTTACTCCACTCACTGCAGATCGTTGTAACTTTATTTTTTGTTTTAGATTCTGAGCGTATTATTTTTACAATGATGTTTTTTTTTCTGTGATTAAAAGTTCTAGTAGAAAAACTGCTCCAATTTTAACGTATGATACCTTAAAAGAAAGACAATTTATCCGAGATGGTACTTTTTTCGAAGCGTTTTTTGAAATTTTGATTATTTTCTAAGTTTTGAGGATGATAGCGTTTTGAAATGATAGCGTTTATCTATTTTGAATTTCTTTTTTTTTTTATAAAAAACAGTTTTCAAAAGCATAGAAAAATATACAATAAATCATAGAGGTCTTGCAATAAAATATATACCGTAACACAGTGTTATTTTGGTACAAGACTTTACATTAAATTACATAATCTGTGTGGGTTTGAATCTTTACCATTTTCAAATATCTGAATATATGATAAGATATCTAAATATCTGATAATTAACTTTTGCACCTATGCGACTAAAATAATTATATTTTATTTCTAACTATAGAATAATTATTTCAACAATAGTATTTATGACTAATAAATCAATATTTCTTTTTCAAGCATATTATTATAAATTTGTAAATAGTTGTCGATATACTACAACATTTATTGTTCTGATATTATTCCTTTTAATAAAATAAAATTTAGCTGAAGATAATTGTATAATGTGATAATATATTGTAAGTACATCATAAACAACTAACAAATATGTTTAACCTATTTTATGTAAGTAGGGGATACGTCATTTAACTTTTGTTAAAATTTCTATTTTTTTGTCATTTTTGTTTAATAAAAAATTTGTAAACACAACACATTTTTTTTTTTTTTGAGGTGTTTAAAATAATTTTCTCTTGATGTATAAACAAGTTTAGGGATTTTCTGACAATTTTTAGCAGTTTTTTTTTGTAATAAAAGTAATATTTATTCTGTAATTATTTTTTTGTACTCTGAAGATTTAAAATTAAAACATAATTTCGATTTATTCAAAAAATTTTAACTTTTATACAAATATTGAATTTATACTAAAAATAGAATAAGTAATATTTTTCTGCAAAGGTCAGCAAAATAGTTAGGCACATTTTTTCTGCATGCATAGGCATTAAAAAAATAAATGATACATTATTGTTTTTGTGTTTTAATATGTATATTGTATACATAATACGTATATACTTTTGAAAATGTTTTAGATTACATTTTATTAAATAAATAATTTATTCTAGAAAAACAATTTAGTTAGTACTTACTAATAAACTCAATTACTTTTCTGTTTAACAATTGAACATGATGCAAATAAATGAATTTTCGTGATAATTTTAACAAACTTTTGTTTCAAAATAAAAAAAAAACTCAGCGCTAGAGTGCCTAGATGTTTTTATCCAAATATAAAAAATGTTATGTAAGAGTTTTTATTTTAACAAACTGTTTTAACAACTATATACTTAACTATTTTCCGGTAGAGAATCTTATATCCTTAGTGCATTGTTGATTGTGTTTTTTGGAAATTTTCAATTAAAAAAAAGTCCGTCAGAAATAGCAAAAAAAAAAAAATTTAAGGAAAAACGGAAAAAATTACGGAAAACGTGTTTTTAACAAAATCAATTTTGTTAATTGGTCATAATTTCCAAAATAACGATTGAAAAGACTTGATATTTTCGCACAATGTTTACATTGGTAATGTACAGGTGAGACGTGAATTTCAAAACATTTCTCAAATTTTCGAGCGGAATTTTTGAACTATGAAATTTTCAAAAATTTTTCCAATTTTATCGTCATTTAATTCCAATAAAAACTTAAATCTTCCAGAAAGAGTTTTGAAAATTTAATACAACGTACACAACTGTTTGTAACTAAAAAAATTTAAAAATCGGTAGTCACGACTTTTTTTTATACACAGTCGTTTTAATTCCGAAAATTGGCCGACGTTTTTTTTTTGTTCTTCTGCGATCAAAAGTCCTAGCAGAAAAACTGCACCAATTTTAACGTATGATACCCTGTTAAAGATAGATAATGGAGAAGGTAGTTTATTTGAAACGTTTTTTGAGATTTCGATTGTTTTCGAAGTTCTGAGGAAAACGAGAAAAACCGGCCAATCTTTCGAATTGCTCCGATCGACTTGAAATTTATACATGCGTTCGAACCGCAACCTCTAGTCAACTAGTGAACCATCCCCAAAGCGTAGTCGCTACCCCGCCGTCCAACTAATCGCGCGACCTAGATAGATGGATAGATCCCTGCTTTGATTTTTTTTAGTAAATCGAATCCCCCAATAATTTTCGTTTCGCACAATACTATCGTATACTTATCGGTATTAATAAAAATATCGCTGTAGAAACCGCGGCGGTTGTGGTAGACATCGCTCGGATGGGTGCAGTCAGTTATACATAGTAGAAGCCGTTAAAAACGATTATTGTTATTTTTCATGATGATTTTTCCTCCGCGGCCGACGGGGAAGCGAAACGATTGCCGGACAAACTTCTCGCCATTGGCGCGCGAGTAATATTTGTTGTTATTATTATTCTTGAATCGCGTCGACGGGCTGGGATTAATAATAATTATTATTATTATTGAAAGTAATAATAATATCGTAATGTTTTCTTTCTCTTCATTTCACTTTGCGCCGCGCATTATTCCACCCGTCCGTCGACGCGGCACAACAGTTTACCGTGATTTTTTTTTTTTCGTGTCGGCTAAAAAGTAATTATTACGCTCTTCGGTTGTGCGCCGCGTCCCCTCGGTCGCGCTCCGGAAGCGTAGGCACGCCGCCGGTACAGAAATTGAAATCGGCGGAGATCGTCGTCAGTAATACTTCGTTGTTTTTAATTAGTAGTGCCGTCCCAATGACGTTTTTAATCACCGCGGAAGAACGAAATATCTCGGACGGACAACCGCTATTTTATAATATTATATATATATAAATATCACCGGTCGCGAGAAACTTGACAAACATTTCGTCGTAACGTATAATGCAATATATATTTATATATATATAGGTGTACCTACCTACCTATTTATATTATACAGTATATTCGGAGAAGAGGACGGAAAATTGTCTTTTATGCAGTACATGGGAATGATTCGTTTTCGATTCACGTTAAACAATGCACTTTTACAACGTAAAATAGCTTAAACATCGAGAGGAGGGCCCGCGGGGAGATGTGGCGGCCACATCTAAAAAAACTCTTTTTCAATTAACTCGTTCATTTTTAGCGGTGTTTTAATGAAACGCGAACAAACATAGAACATTGTTGAATATTTAAAAGTCGGTTTTTGGATATCCGTCTCTAGTTTTATTAAAAACCACTTTTTTTTTTTTCGCGTCAAAACGTATCATTTTGGCCACTCCTTGGCCACACACACACACACCACTGAGACGTGGATCCCACGGGACACTCTGATTGTAGAAGTTTTTTTTTCAAACACTTTAATTGGACGACTATAATTTAATTAACACATTTGTATGGTATCCGAACGGTATGATAAATAAAATAACTAAAACTGTGTACGACGTTGGGTTACTTATGAAATATTTGTCTCGCTGTACCCTGTCTCAGCAGTGTGGTTTCAAATACTTATTTTTACAAAAACTTAATTTTTCTGGAATACGCGTAGAAAGTAAGTCAGTCGCGATCGAATAAAAGACAATGTTTAGAATGAAATTGATTCAGTTATTTATACCTAAGGAAAGTTTAAAGATGTATAAATTTTTCGGGAAAATAAAATTCGTTTTTTTTTTTTTAATAGCCAAAAACAAGCAAACAAGTTAAAACGTCGACCACCTATGTATTAAAATATGTTCTTAAACATTTTAAGCGAACATTAGTGTGAACATGTATGTATATATATATATATAGTGACAATGATTAAAACTACTCTTTTAAATTTGACTGTTCCACTGTGCCCCGAGTCTCGTTGTGGCCACATCTATCTGTTTCATTCTTCATTGAGTATGCCACACAATTTGACATAGCTCTGTTAGTATACCATAAAATATCCGAGTTCAACGAAAAATAAATCTGCTAGAGTACTATATACCATTACGTGTGTACGTTTAAAATCAACGCGGAACCGTTAAGATATCATGAAAAATGATTGTTGCCGTTACGCGTGTTCAATACGAAATGTATACAATATTGTACGCGATTTGTTCGCTCGATGAACGTAAAAAAAAACATCCGTTAATCGAGAAAATCAGTAGTGGCTATCGGATCACCGTGACGATACGATTAATGGGTACCGGTCTCGTCGTGGTCTGTATGTTACATTATAAAACGCGCGTTTCGCACTCGGATTTTATTTCGATGCGACGGTTTGGGCCAAGGATCGTGCTACAAATTTAGATTTTTGTTGTTGTTCTTTTCTTTTTTTTTCATTTCTTCGTACAAAACCGATTGCGACTGGTGCAATAATAATAGAGACCGGCGGCTGGGTCGAGTGTTTGTACCTACAGGTAACACAATCGTTAAATTCTGATCAACGACTTTGGCCGGGAAAACGTACATATCCCCGCGCCGTATCGTGCGCGCAGAACTGCAGAAGGGCACTACTAAATCACCCATCATCGTCTCCGCTTTCGCCGGCTCACGTCGCCCGTTGTTTGGAGTGTGAGGAGATAAAAGCGAAAAGCGCAGTGCTGAACGCGCTGAAGGTTGTGGAGATTTTTATCCTCTCTCTATCTCAGGCTATTTCTGTTTACCGGGGTCGGTCCATAACGACATCACGTCGAGCGCCAAACTTTTAATGAACAATGAGTTCGTGTTATTTGCCTACGTCAAACATAATATTATCACGTTTGAAATGACGCTTTTCGTAGACAACATAGTTTTTTTTTTTTTATAAAGAAAATTAGCTTTCTTTTAATATTTAGGACGTTTTACGATTTTACGACTTTTTTAGAATACTTCTTTTTTTTTTTCGAGTTATAATTTCTTTTGTACTTTTTTTTTATTTCGTTTACTCGTAGTTATAAACCTCGAACCGTCTTACGCAACTTGACACCTTAATAGGTGGGTAAAATTTCATTTTGCAAACATTTTATGCATCACGTACGAGGGAACTAACAAACATACGCTTATCTCACTTATAATCGTGTGAAATAAATACGTGTTAAGTTTTCTATGATAATAATAATCGTGCTCGTACACTGCGTCAGACGTAAATCAAATACTAGTAAAACAAATACGACGTATAATTATTATGTCATGCCGACTACCGTGTTTACCTACGGTTTGTACTTTCCCCTACGTCACGTCTAGATAGAAAGTTTTCATAAATAGTCTTTTGAGCGATGTAAAACCACAGAAAACGACACGGTTAACAAATTAAGTAGGTAAATTTAAGACTTATCAAACAATATAACATAGATCTCTATACCGTACGTAATGCATCATCTTTCGTAGAGTGTGCAGTTTAGTATTTGTACCTACTTCAAATACGGGCGTGCACCTCAATTGCCTACACTATGCGCCGTCTTACAAGTAACAATATTGAAATGACGAATGTTCACTATCGGAAAAACAATAATATAATTCGTTTTGTATGATTAGAGAAAAAAAAAAGAAAAACGCTTTAAACAACTCGCGTGTGGTTTTAGGCGAAATATTTTTCGATGTATTTTCTTAATGCTATTCGAGGTATTACATGCGAGGAGATCGACGTGATTTTGCCTTCTACATCGCCGCTGCGTGGCGTACAATCGTATACCATCGATGTGTTTAGTCATTCGTAGTATACTTTTATTTCCAAATAATTCGATACGTCGTGTACATTGTAACGAATTTTAACCGCACGCTCTCCAGTTTTGAGTTTAGTATTTGTACCTACTTCAAATACGGGCGTGCACCTCAATTGCCTACACTATGCGCCGTCTTAGAAGTAACAATATTGAAATGATGAATGTTCACTATCGGAAAAACAATAATACAATAATAATTCGTTTCTCCCCAGTACTTGATTTTGAGCCGGGGGACGCGGTTGACGCTGTCCCCTTCTTTTTAAAAAAAATATTTAAGCCCTTCCAATTTGGTACACCCAACAATATGGGTCACATCAATACGAATTTAATTTTTTTAACTGCGTATCTCTACTATTTTTTATCCGACACACTACTCCCGTACGCTCACACGAGTTATGCCGGTTTTAAGCTTCTATAACGTACACAGGTATATATATGCCTATACCGTACACTGCATTGTTGCACGACGAAAGTTTGTGTAAAACGGAAAGTTTTCGCACACTTACCCCAAAAAATTTTGTACAATAATAATAATAATAATAAGAATATGTAATAAATGCAGCGGGGGAGAAACGGACATCTGTTACCTATAAATAAAATACGTCGCTGCCGGCCCGGCTCATTATTTCCGAATTATATCCGGCAACTGTTTAATTTTTCGACGGAGCGCGCACCTGGCGCGCGCGCTAACGCCGGTACGCGTTCGCCGCGGCTCTGGTCTCTGGTACACGCCGTATTTTGTGCGTACCCCTATATATTTTGTTCGTTATTAAAACTACATCGCCGGCGCAGAAACGTTTATAATTACCTGCAGCGGCTCCGTAAATTACCGCGTAAGTCTATGTTCGTTTTTATACGCTTTATGTATACAAATTTGTAAATTAATAAATTTGCCACTGTACATCTTCGTACGGTGAACTAAAAAAAAAAAAAAATCATCACTTTCGGTTCAAAAGCGAAAAAAATTTAGCATTTGCTCATCGTGGGCCTACTGCCGAAAATACACGCGTCGAAATTTTCCCCCGGAATATCACGAAACACGATAAAACCGAGAGTACGATTATTGTATTGAACACGCAAAGTTGTGATTGCTTCGAAATAAATCATGCGTTCAATTAATTGATTAATAAAAAAAAACCGATTGTTTTAAACAAAATAATGCGTTAGTTGTATCTAAAAAAAAAAAAAAAATCCGACACACAGGCAGGCGTGTGCGCAAGTTGCAGTTTGGCAGGTAGTAAAAAAAAAATTGTTTTTATAAAAATACATTTTTTATTATAAAAATAACATTTCGGGTTACTGTGCATTGTTTTATAGTGAACAATCGATTCGATGGTTATATACGGTTCGATACGATTCTTCTTGTGACAAACACACAAGACGGCGGCGGCGGGGTTAGGTTGTGCGGCACTAATTATTGTTGTTGGTCCAACGGGGCCGCGACGTACGATCCGTTGTATTTCGATCGATTCGGAAAAAAAAACAAACGCTCGGGCGAATGAACGGCGGTTTACTTTCGACGTGTCGCAAAATATCATCAGCGCGTCGAGACAGTAAAAATGTTTATTCCGTTTGTATTACAGAAATTCGACTCGGAAAAAAAAAAAATCGCGTTTATCGTACCGCCTACTATTATAGTTGCGCGCGCGCGTCTTTAAGTACCGTTTTGGGTGGTGCCGGAACGGAGACGATGATGTTCGTCGAGAATACGAAAAGGACCGACGCCGCGGTCTTTCAGGCTTCGCCTCGCGTTTAGACCTCACGACGATCGTCATATTACGATACCGTCTCGCATTGCGCGTAGTATAATAATAATAAGACGGCAGTAATAACGTGAAGGATTAATGACTGCAGCGCGATTATTATTATTATTTCTGTTGGTGTATGGATATAACCGCGCGCGCGTTGTTTTAATGCGAAACATCTCCGCCGGACCCGTCCGTATGCGAGTCGACGATGGGACAGTTGATGACGAGACGACAGACAGGAAATGGATACGGAAATTCAACTGCAGCAGCGACGGTCCCTTCGGTTCCGGTAACCCATAAACCGATTACGCTCGCACTACACCCCTACACGCATAACCTTAGACTCGCGCGTGCTTTATTTATAATAGCCGTCGTCGTCGTCGTCGTCGTTTCGCGCGCACAGAGACAAGAGCGTTTAAACTAAACCGAGCTCGTTAACTTCGGCGCCAGAAAGTTACACCAGTTTACGCGTACGTACGTACACACAGCGTCGAACCGATTGTATCGTGTGGAACGTACACATATTCTGTATAATATGATATTACGCGTTGTACAATATTATTGTAGATAATAATGATACGCACGGTGAATCCCGAAATCTTTTCGTCTCCGTTTCCGCGTTTAGTGCAACGATGATATTATTATAATAAGTAGTTGTATCGTAAATAGGTGTATGGATGTCGTCTTCGAATCCACCGGCATGACAAAAGCCGGAAAACGCCGCCGGTGCCGAGAACAACAACTTTGCAGCTATACATTACGTTATCGCCGGCCTCCGGAGGTTTCTCGCGTGTTGTCGTTATCATCGGCAGCTCCTTGCCGGGAAATCATCCCCCGTGTCCATCCGTTTTATCCATCCAGTTTTCGTCGCGAGAGCCGATCGCTCCTATGTTCATACGTACTCACACGTAACAATGTGCCAAAACGTTTCGCTCGTACAGCGCTTCCGTTCTGGCTTACATAATTAATCCTATATCCCGTATGTTTTATTAGCGCTGTTCAAGCTTTCGTTCCGAGCCAGACGCCGGTTCGAGCTGCAAGACGAACGTGTGTACGTCGCGCGTGTCATCCCTATAATAATTATCAGGTATATCAATTTGGTGTGGAAAAAAAGCCGTTGTCACGTCGATCGCTAGAAAACGTAGCATATTGTACTATGTACGAACGCTCTCGTACCTGTATTACGAGAGTAAGAAGTAACCTATACACGGGTAAAATGTTACTTTGTTTGAAAAACGCGAGAAATCACAAACATTTCAAGAATGTGCAACATTGAAATGAGAGATTTGCACCTATAAACTAAGCGGACGAACTTGCGGCTTCGGTGTTATATGACTGCGGGAGATCGCGCGTATCTCCTGCTCTGGAAATCGGTTAAAATGAATTCACGGAAGTCTGCGTTAAATTTTAAAGCCTTCTGTACTGTTTTAGTCTAAAATCAGTGTAGAAATTTGAACAACATTAACTGTACAACCGATTTCTGTTCATAATAATGTATATTACACGATGTACATTTATTTTGATCACGAAATAATACAGCGTTTGTTCAAACCGATTACATTTTACCAACTCGTGTTTTCCGAACGCACGAAAATCAACGCGATACACGCGATTCGGTTAATTCGCAAGAAATATTTTTAGTTTCTGGCGACCGAAAATCCAAGTACGACGAAAACAACATAAACGTTTTCAAATAATTCATTACACCACTCGAGTTAATAGAGTCAGTTTACAGCAAGTATGGTTTTACTAGTCAAATAAAATAAACCTCGTAGTATTAACTAATAACCTGCACCGCACATCTCTCTAGTGAAAACGAATAATTTTGGATGAATTGGGTAGGTAGGTAGGTAGGTACTCGAATGATTTTGCAGAAACGAAAATTTAATTAAAAACTGTCAAGATTAGACAAACGTTTATATAAGCTGTAGCGTGGGAAAAATGGGAAACGTACGTGTGTCTTGTGAGTTGTGATTATGTCTTATTACGAGTGATGTGTGTGTGTGATTACCGTGTAATCTTGTATTATATAAACTATCGTGCTTTTTGCTTTTGATATGCATGAGATGCGGAAAATTCCCCTAATGGACCGCACCGTTTTGGCCAGAGCACGTGCTTGCTAAACGTGTTGTTCGGCATTCTCGCGTACGAAATTCTACGCGAGAACGTTTGTGTCGGTTTGACGGTCGATCGGAAGCGCACGAAAGAATTAGCGCGCGTGAAAAAGAGAAGAGCAGATTGCCGCAGCGCTTGAAGACGTTTTCGCCATCATTAAATTTGATGTAATAAATATGTTATAAACGAGTGAAAATTATTCCGTTTGAACTGTGAGTGTGTATTATATAGTCTCCGTCGCGAGTTGTAATTTACACCGATTGGCAATCGCATTAATTTTTTTGTTACCGCGATACACATTTAATATTTTTAGATTCTGAGCGTTAGCGAAGAACGTATTGTTTATACAATGTTGTTTTTTTTTGTCTGTGATCAAAAGTTCTATAGTAAAGAGAAAGACAACTCCGATTTTAACGTATCATACCATAAAAGATAGATAATTGATCCGTGTAATATGGATTTTTAAACGTTAATGCTAATTTTACGAGTGATTTAGGATTGCTGCGAGTGTTTCTGTTAGCTTTGTATGCGACAAGAGATCTTGTTCAAGTTGTTCCGTCTGTTTGAAATCAAGCTTAAAGCTACGGGAGCTGTAATCGAATTGCAGGTCTGGGCGACGACCTGTTATCAAACTTATTTTCACCGCTATAATAAATTTAATTGTAAATTCGAATGTAACATTAATGTTTTTTTCTTCTTTTTCGTTCGCATACAAAAATAATGTCATTATTTTACACACACCTGCACTCGCGCACAATCGGCGGTAAAAATTGGGTCCCGGGGGAAAAAAAAGATAGTTGGTAAATTGGGGGAAAAAAAAAAAAACAATAATACGCGTTATGTAAAAAACATAAGAATCCTCAAAAGGTTTTCAGGGTCAGACTAAGTAGCGTAAGGAAGGTGTCCAGGTTTGTGGATGCGTTAGTCTGTTAGCGGAGCAAAGCGACGAGCCAAACACGCGCGGTTCGGTTTCTGCTGCTCGGTATGCTCGATATTTTTTTACGTTAATTTTTTTCCTCTGTCCGTTCCGATAGATAGAAACGCGTTTTATAAATTCGTGTGTGGCGCGAAATTCAAAATAAGCCGAATCCTCGGTGATATACGCAGTATACCGAGCATACAGCATACCGCGGTCGACGTTTTTGCCGAGATATCCATCGGTCATGTCCGGCGGTCGAAGATCGTATCGTATAGAAGAGGGGAATTCGATTCGCTACGACTGCAGCTCTCGAAACGATAAGCTTATATATAAGTAAGCCAGTGTATACATGTAACACGCTCACGCACTAGCTCGTTGAAACGGGAGCGCGTCACGGAGGATTAGCGTCATCTCTCTCTCTCTCTCTGGCCCCGGCGCGTTTTGGCGATTCATTCGAACGATATAAATAGGTGGTAGGTAGGCACTGTGTAATAAGTCGGCAATAACGGTTAAACGATTCTCTGTTTCGCCCCCCGCGTTCTTCGCGTTCAACTTTTCAACCCGTACGTCGTCGAACGCAACAACAACAACAACAACAACAAAAACTACAAATATAATAACGTCGCCCCCTGTGCCGGTACATTAGCGCAGGCCCCGCCGATCGCGCGTCTCACGCTTCTTCTTCTTCTTCTTCTTCTATTTCACGGTCGACTTGCGCGCGACGGACGGTCTCGTAACACGACGAATCCTCGCCGTGCGATTTCCCCTCACGACGTGACGCGGGATTATCGTCGGCCAAACATCAGCGACGGGGCTTATATAAAAACCGTCCGCTGCCTCCTGCTGTACTACACGTTACACAATGCGCATTTACGCGGGTTTTTCACGGTTTTCCGTTGTTTTTTCGGTTTTTTTTTCACGAACCGCGGCCGTACACACATCAGCTGCTGCGGTCCGGAGATAACGACGACGCGACGTGTGCGGAGGTGTCCGTAACGACGGCGTGGCAGCCGTCGTTATCGCGCCGCACACGCTGAAAATCGTCTTCGAAATCTGTAACAACGTACAGTTACTACTATTGTAACTATTATCTTGGAAATAATTCGACCAGAACGTTATGATTTTAAAAACACCGTAGTACGGCAGTGCTGTAAAAATTTACAAAAGACGTTACTGATTGTCACGTTACAGTTATTAGAAACGTTCGTAAATTACAACTACACCGGTGGTATAGGACGTACCTTTTTTTTTTAACCAACTTCAGAAGAGAAGGAGGCTCTATTACGTTCGGCCGTGGGTATTTAGTCAGTTTTTTTTTTTCATCGATTACGCTGCCAATTTATCGTAAGATGATTTTGAAGGTTTTTTTTTTTTGTTGTTCGATACTTCAGACGTGGTCCCGTAAAACACAACAACAACAATTATATGAACGACGTTAGGATACCCCCCCGTGCATGTGAGCAGCAATGAGGGTGACACGCGAGTTGCAAGTGACGACACGGTATGAATCATGTGAACACAGAAATCACTAAAAAGTATGGAACAAAATTTTAACAAAAAAAAAAAATATACTTAAAATAATCGAATAGAAAAAAAATTGTAAATACTTTTTGGAATCGGCGCCAACGTAACCGACGACTTTTTGGACACTCCAAAAAAAAAGGGACAAAATTTTTTACATTTTATTATTTTTGAGATTATTTTTACGGGTACTTACGTTTTTTTTTTTTTCGAAATCTGTTTACCACACATTTTTCTTTTGCGGATGATTATAATGTTCGTTTAGTGTTACTGCACGTTTCATTCGTTACACAATTTTAAATGGCGGCTCAATATAGGAGTTTTGTTAACGAACCGTGCGGTTTCTAGAATATTTTGTCCGTAAAATATTTGTATATCATACAGTAATATTTAAACGCGATGTGCTCTCTTATACATAAAACACGATATTTCCAATGACAAACGAGTTTTCCGTCGTCGATTAAAAAAAAAAAAAAAATATTCCCCGACTCCGTAGAAATAATTTACGCTATTTTTTTTAATTTTTTGCTAATTAACGGGTCTACCGCGCAGTCCGCGAATAATTTAACAGTTATATTATTACTGTACGCAAACAACAACAATAATAAAAAAATAAAAATGATAACGCGTTAAAATAGTGTTCGTTAGTTCATTACCGCCAACATCTATCACGTTATTATCGCACAAACAGCTGTGTCCCTCGACGCCGCAACTGGTGACCGAGCAAAAACTTTTTGGATCCTTGTTTTGTACACCGACATAATTGAAAATAACTACCGTCACCACCAAAGCGGGAATGTACAAACACGAAAACGGCTTTTACGACGTCCCAATCGTAACATTATTATTGCGCGGATAATATATTATTATATATTTCGTGTGTACACATTTGGAAATTATTATAATATAGTAATTATTAGGTATAGCGAAAAAAAAAAAAACTACTTTACGTACGTAATAACCGTGACTCGAGTACATTTTTTTAGTATTATGTACGTTCGATACACGGTGTACCTCTTTTTTTTTTTTTTCGAAATCGTTTTGAATTCCACGTAAAATACTTGATTTTTTCAAAAAAAAAAAATTTAAAACTAGTCGGGGCGCACGAGACTATAATATATTGTCGAATCGTAATTGTTTACTCTGTGTGAGAAAATTGTGTGTTCTGACGGAAACAGACAAAAAATGAACGTAAACATTCACAGCTTGGAGAAACACTTTGTGCTGCTCGACATTACAAGTCGTTCGTAAGTAATGGACGAGGGCTCTCGTCACTTTCTAAAGTGAATCATTAAAATATTCGAAATTATTATTTCTATGTCATTATGATTTCTTGTCCGAGGATGTGAAACATTGGTGGAAAAACGTAAGTCGGTGTGAAAAATAAAGTGCTTGTAACGATGAAAATCGTAGGGTAGGATTTTTGAAAACCTGCCGCGAGAACAAAACAATTACAAAAATTCCATTAAAAGGTCGTTACAAAACGCGTACCGTGGTAAAAATTGATTTCGTTCCTTCCGACTGTACCGGAAAACGTCAAAAATGTTCTTATTCTGAAGGTATGATTGATAAATGTTAAAATTTCCAACGGACAACTATCTTTTTTTAGAGTAGATATAACGATTACACGAATCTATACCATTCAAATCTGTCTTATCTTCATATTCTGATCGTTAAATGTAGATCCTCACACGATTTCGATAGATTTTACGTTGTACGAAAATCCCCGAGTATCATCGTTAAGTTTTTTGTTTTTTTTTTAAAACGTTCAGAAATAGAAGATATCGCCTGGTCTAGTATGTTATTGCTGTTGAGTGACACTAAACTTCGGTTTAATCGTAAAGCTAACAATTTCAGTATAATAATAGAAACTGGAAAGTGACGTATGATGTAGGAAAAAAAAAAAAAATTACCCGTACAACAGAACACACTCTGCCGCGGATAATTTAGTCGTCGTTTGGATACGTTACTGTGAATCTGAATAAATATTACGAATAAAATTCATAAAATATTCGCGTATAAAAGTAGCGCCCGTATAAAAGTAGCGCCCCCGGGCCGCCACTGACAGGGGCACCCTGTACGCGTCATCACAAACGAACAGCTTGCTGTACAACAACAATATGTAATATACTATACTGTAGTGTACCTTTTTAAACGGCCTCGTCGCGATCTCGTAGAAAACATCGGGGGCGTTTTCGTAGGAAAAAATATTTTTTTTTTTACGACGGACTACGCATTCGTCATATAACGTCGTAACATAATATACACCGTGTACGTATTTTAGATTTCGTGTACAATAACGTAGAAGCGCGTGTATACGCTCGCGATAAATCACAGATGTTTGCTATAATATTATTATTATTACGATACTGTTACGGCCGCCGCCGACCGTAAAAATATTACATTATTATTATTATTGTACGGCCCGTCGTCGGCTCCGATTTCCCCGGGCACGTGAAGTGAAACGTTTCGCAATGGTTTTTCTCGTAAAATCGCGCGCGAACCGAAATAATTTCGAAATAATTTCGGTTTTTGGTCCTCCGGTTTCGCGTTTGTGATTTCGACGAACAATTATCGCGTATCACCACCGCTAACCGCCGTGCATACGGTATACTACTATAACGATATATAGTAACGTGTATTCGAGAAAAGTAGGTGCTCGCCCACCCAGGAACGACGATTTATGTTTTTTCCGTCTTAAAAATTACGACGTTTACGTGCGCGAAAAGACTACACCGGCAAACACCGATCTTAGTATAGTGCAGTGACGAAAAATAAAACACCGGCGTAACCGGAAAACGCGGAATTTCAAATTCATTCGAGTGTTCCCCCGGCTGACAAAAAAAAAAAAAAATAACGATTATTTTTTAAAAAAAACGATTTTTTTTTACGCGTTTTTACCGTTTCATGACGGTAATTATTCGCGACGGTGTTAATGTGTGTGTCATCGGATTTTTTCGACCGGATCGTCGCCGAGGGGATTTTTTTCGACCGTGACGCCCGCCGGATCAAAAGGCAATCAGTGCGCGCGAATATTTTTTTCATCCGCGATATCGCGACGTACTACTGCAATAATAATAATAAGTAATACATAAAAATTTAATCCGCGCTGAGAGAGAATTCGCCCTACACGCCGCGTACTATCGACGGTCGAGATCCGTGTTCGATAATACGTTGGATTTTTACTACAACCGTGTGTGTGTGTGTTTTTTTTTGGAGAACACGCGCAAAGTACGCCGCGCAGAATCTAAAAACAAGAGACCGTTTCGCGAGCGGGGTCGCGTCTTCACGGGACGCGTTTGTTTGCACGGGGGATGATGCGAACACGCACCCACCCGCCGCGACGCGTCTAAAACAACAGGGTTGACGCGCGCGAACCGACGAGTATCTTCCAAACAGAGCCCCCGCCGCGAGGGGTCGTGCGCGCGCGTGACGGACGAAAGATCGCCCCGAATGCAGCAGGTGTGGAGAATATACGAGAAAACGTTTCGAAAATAAATTTCCCGCGAATGTCGCAGTCGTCGTCGTCGTCGTCGACGGCAGATTGTACGCAGCAATAATGTTGTACGTATATATCGTATACGAATGATGCACGCGTGTGTGTAATATTATATATATAATATCATACGTGTGACTTTTATCCGACGATCGGATTGTCTTTTGCGTCTGTTGTATATGTAGTATTTTTAGGTAAAAACGACACGGAATAGGTAAGACATGTTTTTGGGTATACGTTGTATAGTAGCGTGTATCCGGTTAATCCGTATAATCATCAATCACACCGCGTTTAGGAGGGGGCTGTTCAACCTTCCCCGCCGAAATGTTTTTAATTAATTTTTTTTTTCCCCCCCGACTATCGTGTGAAAATATAATAAGACTATCGTATAGTTTGAACACCGAAAACTGAATCGTCGTCTTTCGGCCACCATTTACGTAGTAGCCTAGTGCTATTGCAGTTTGTCGCGTGAACGCGGTTCTCGAGACAACCCGGGTTAGGTGGTTTTTTTTTGATAAACACGTGTGTGACGTGTTTCCATGATGATTTTCGATACGTATGACTGATGTCATCGATAAAATAACAAGAACATGAAACATGACGGGGGGTTTTTTTTACATAATTTAATTTCAATCACTTTGTTTGGAAATAAATACGCGCGTGTATTTTTCGAGCAAACAGTTTTCGTCGTACCTACTGACGACGCAAGGGTCGTGCAACGACGAACAACGGCGAACAATGCGGCGGACCGTTTATAAAAAAAATTAACTCGCCAAAACGCGATTGTCGGTAACATACGACGTATTTAAGACGTCCAACGCGCAATATATATATATATACTGAAAATTAATGATACACGCAAGGTCGGGAACTCGATAATAATTAACTTAATAATTAACTCGTTAACTTATTTTCTTCACAAATTTGATGGATTAATATTTTCCTCGATCTGTTATGATTAAAAATTTCTTTTTAAAATTCTTTAAAAAAAAAAAAGCCTACTGAGAAGAGAATTTAAAAAAAAAATTATGAAAAAAAAGTTTCGAAGCGGAGGAAATGTCACACCAGGTACGGGGACACTAAAAAAAAAAAAAATGAAATATTATCTTTATTTTAACTCGAGTTTATTGTTTTCCCGCTATAGTTTACTCTTAACTAGATAAATTAAAATCATAACAAAAATAATTTTTGACTTAACTTTTAGTTTTTTTCTTCAACTCGACTTGACGAGTTAAAAAATAGTTGTTAACGTGCCCAGCTTTACTTACACGTTACGATCAGCGATGAAATATACGCGTATCGACTTTAGCAACTACTAGTTTTGCATTCGTTCATGAGTAACCAAAATTCTCGGTCATTGTGAGCGCATCGAGTTTTGATTTTAGGAGTGTAAAACTAAAACAAACTATCTTTATACCAGAAACAATATTAAACACGTATGATAAATTAACAATACGTATCAAATACACACTCCCTATAGCGCCCCTTTTTATGACTGAGATCATTCAAGCGGGTCAGCATGTGTACTTTTCAATTAGTAACGATGATTTTTTTTTTCGTCGACGTTGATTTCAGTGGATTTATACCATATATATATATATTACCCATTTTCTGAGAAAAGAAAGCGATTTAGAACTACATAATTTTTTTTGAACCTTTTATGGCCTTCTCTCCTCTTCACGTCTGAGTTTTCACAGACTCTTTGGTCACCGCTGTACAAGTGTAATTTTTCTAAAAGGCGTCCCACCGACTGATATTCATTTCCGCGTTTTTACTACTCACGACGGTACGCTATTTTCCACGACCGGCGACGGTCGACACATCTATATTATTATTATTATTATTATAACAGTATATATTTTATATGTGTATTTATTTTATGTACAACGTGTGGCTAGTATACAGCGAAATCTTACAACCGAACGCCAAAAACTTGTACATAGTGTCAGGGAGAGAAACATGTGTTCGTTTAAATTATGTCTTTTTTTTTGAAATTTATATATTGCTAGATATCGGCCGTGAGGGCGAACAGTACAGTAGATACATGTATAACATAGATTGAAATAACGTATAGAACAAAAACTAACAAACATCCAATAAAATTCAAGATGTCCATCAGGCAATTAACGGTTTCATTTATTAAAAAAAAAACAATCATTGTATAATACAATGTCTATCCATCTAAAGGGGATATATCACACTGTTTAACTCAACAATGGCAATGGGCCATACAAGTGGCCGGGGAAATGTCCAACAAAACATTACCTACTCCCAACACACCCCACGTTTGAATTCCCAACAGTAGAGTAGTTCTACTGCGAGTTCAATAACTACTATATCTACTGGTATCTTGTTAAAATAGCAAAATAGTGTTCTACACGGTATTATCAAGATTTTTTTAATTTTCGGCGGCACGAAACTAATACATTTGGTTTAGTACAAAATGTTAAATTTTTACGTGTTTCACGTGAAAATAGAGTTTTATACTGTTAAAACAAAAGAAAAAAATCTTCCAAAGTTGTTTCTGCTGCACTTCAGCTCGATCAGTTCAAAACAGTTCAGAAAACACAATTTGTTTACACGAAAACGGGCCTTTAGGCATTCCGAAACGATACGAATTCGTCTGCTGTTATAGGGGTCTAACAAAACGGGACTCGGCGAAGCAATCGAAATGAGACCCCGTTTTATTACATCGGAAACAACTGTTGCTGATGCCGCAAAACGGAATTGAAACATAAGTAAACAGTGGTGTACACAAACACCGGCGCGTTCATGTCGTCTCTCAAAGCAAAAACGTTTTTCCAAGCTAACATAGCATGTATATCATGTATCACGTATATGCGTGTAATATTATGCACATATGTATTGTGTGTACTGTATACATCATTCTTGTACAGTTGACAAAATAATGATCGAGGAGGCGTTATATTATATTATGTGTTAATTAAAACAAGTTTTGGCATAACGACGTTTTTTTTTATCAAATAATTCAACGTGATTCTCTGGGTACATTTTACATTAGAATGTAAAAATTTTTTTATCTTCCTACACTTGAAATACGTGAAAACAATATTTTTTATAAAACGACACGCGTATAACATTATAATTTTATCATACGAAGTACAATTCTTGGTTTGATGTTGCGCGTACACAATTTAAAATACACTTCAAACGTGAAACCGGTCATCGTATACAAAACGTAAAAGTTCTGTGAACAACGTCTGTCTGATTCGCTGATAAACAGCGTGTATGATATTTTAGTATAGGCGGTTCGCAAAAGACGCGTTCACGAAATCGTCATTCATTTTGGTCATTTTTGAATCGTTACATTTAATTTGGGGAATGTTTCGACCACCGCGATAATACCGAGGAAATGAGCACGTACGTATGTACAAAAAGTAATCAATCAAAACATTGACCTAAAACGTGTTGTGCAAATAATTTTACGAAAGTGTTAATAGCCGTTAATATCATCCGCACTCAAACCTCGTTCGTTCGTCGACTAACGTCGACCATCATCGATCGTGGGCAGGTAACGGGTGAGTAACAAACCACCGCCGTGGAGTGGTTACCAATCAATCAAACTAGAACCTCAAACTAGACGTGTAGTGTTCAAATGTACGTTTGTTTTTAATGTCGATAAAAAGTTTGGTATTCTCGAGTTTGCTAAAAAATTAAAAAAAAAAAAACACACTCCTCCGCGAAACTTTGGTAATTGACGGACGGTTATCATGTACTCGTACGTACGAATGAGTATCTACATTGTACGCGACTCGACTGTACGTGTACAATATTTACGACGCTAGTACACAAGCACAATTTAATATAACGGTGTTTTAATTAAAAAAATGAACACAACGAGTACGTGTAATTAATTATTTAAGTCAACGCATAACTTGAGTGAACTGCAATTTCAGCGGTTGTTAGTACGTAAACGCGGACAGTTTCGCACGGGGTAGAGGTATTATTTTATTTTTGTCATAGTCGTGCGCAGGATTTTATTGCAGGATGTGCGCTCTAGTATCTAAGATAACAAGTACTTTAATTACTATTACGAAGTATTTCTATTTTCAATGGAAACGAAATTTTGACGAAAAATTAATGCGCACGACCTTAGTTTATATAGTGTCTCGGAGGGTTCTGACTTTGTTACACGTGTAAAAAAAAAAAAAAACACCGAATCCAATAAAATTATAGACTCAAAAGTGCACATTCGGTCGATTTTTTTCTGGTCAAAAAACACTAGGTGTATATGAAAATGTTTTTTCACGAAAAAAAAAAAAATTTCATATCATTACCAGTTTACTTTTACTCAATTTTTATTTAATATTTTAATTAGTAGCTTTATTTAACAAAAGTACTAATTTTAATAATGACGTGACAGTTTAACGCACGAATTAATATTATAAAACTGCCATGGCGTGTGTGTGTGAACGTTTTAAATTTTGTAATAAACCGAAGATGAATTAGTTAAAAATAAAACGGGTGGAAATCAACAATGAACACATGAATCACCGTAATGTTTCTTTTTAAAACGATCCGAAATATGTAAAACGCATTGGGCGTCGTCGCGTTGGTGTGAAAAATATCAATATCACGATTATTGTTCTTAAATAATTTTTTTATTTTAATTTGTAGGTATGTACAAATTTCAATACGAGTATATTATTTGAACACAATTATTATTATTGTAGAGTATTTGAACGGAAAAGTCTTGTGTTTCGCGTTACTTAAAATAAAGTCGACTATAGAATAAATTGCGTTCGTTACAGCCGTACAGCAAAGGAATTCAAAAATTGTTCGAAATAAAATCGGTATGTAAACGGGTTGTTCTGTGTAATTTATAATAATATTAATTTAACATTCTTGGTGCACGTGTTATCACGTATGTAATATTAATGCGAAATACCTATTTGAGTGCATTATACTTTTCGGTCACGTAACGCAATCAACGCATATCCAGGGCACCTAAAGTTGTTTGGTAAAGTTACGTATTTCGCGCTACACACCACGCGTGCTTCTTTGCTGTGTGGTGTGCTACTCATTTGGCCAGTGCCGCTCGTGACGACGATAATAATAGTGGCAATATTGCATTCTCAAAGATCCTACGTGACGATTTGTGCATGCGGCGGACGCGTTAATATTATCGACATACTAAAAACTGTACGGTCAACTCGAAAGTTTCTGGTTAAAACGCTTAAAATGTAAAAAAAAAATAATAACCTACCTAATTGCAATCTACACGATATCGTACGCGCGCCTCGTGCGGTTAAAATGTAATTAAAATTATCGAATAATCTTCTTCTCTAGAAGCTCGTTTTGTATTTAAAATAGAAAAAATTCGATTGTGATACGAGTTGTCGCGAGTTTCCGTAATGAGCGTTAAGTAGAGTAACAGAGTTTCCTGCTTACAGCTACGTTTTTTGATGATCAATGTTTGTGTAAAGTTTCAAGCGAGTGAAATCGTGCAAGCTTTCAAAATAGAATGTTCGGAATTCGTATTTTGTATTAGTATTTTTAGTCCACTTTTCGCCGTTGCGCTAGAATTATACGCGTGTATCAAAAAAATATTACGAGAACCTCGATTCGATCAATTTTCGCGACGTTTTGAAGTATTTCGAATTTAATTTAAAACGTCAAACCGTATATATCTCTTATACAAGCGAGTACAAAACGACAGAAAACTTCACTCGTGTTTTTTTTTGCGTATTGGGACTTATTTTCAAACACATTTTGAGCAATCTCGTTTTACGTTTTTACCGTTCTCCTCGGAGATATGTTTAATACGGATATTAAAAAACTTAGGCGCGGTACAAAATTGTCGAACGTACTGAAATTATACGCGCATTCCGTCGTGCTCGAGATGTTTGTATGTTGATGCCACCAAGGTGTAGTAGTGTAAAGTCATGGGACGGCGATTTGAGTTGAATTGAAACAAAAAAAATATTCCGTTGGAGTAACACGCCGCGTGTTTTAAAATAGCCAACTTACAGCGCAGCTGCTGTTTCAAATTAAACGGACGTTAAATTATTTTTTTTTCTCGTTTAGAACACAATATTATTATCGAATTTTTCAGCGTAGAACATTGTTCAACGTCACTATATAAATAATAGTCGAATAGCTGGTGTAGCTCGTATACAAAATAAAATATTGCCGGGTTTCACATACATTCATACTTATTTAATAAAAAGTTAGACGGGTGTTGTAAAATATCTCAAAAAAATGTCGAAAAATTCGCCTAGAATCTGGGGAAAGGTTCTCTCGCGTCGGTTCTCTACTCGCCTGTAGAAAAATACTAATCGGGCACTATATAACATGTTATAGCTCGTAAAATACATTCAATAGTAACTCGATCGTGCTATTATGAAACCAATGAGTTTTGGGCGGCTTTTTTTTTTTGTATAAATTTTTAAGTCGTAATATTTTCCGGTACGCGTCAAAACGATTTTATATCAATAATAATCACGTTTGTTCGCTTAGAGTTAATAAAAATACTACTCGTGTAACACACAGTTGAACGAGTTTCGAAGAATTTCGGCTTTTTAAAACAGATTCGTACGGTTTTTTTTAAAAACGATTTTCCGCAACGCTCTGGCTGTTTTTTTTACTCGACGAAGTTCTAAATTTCATACACATTCGTTACACAATCGATGAAAACATAACGGTTAGCGCGATCACAAATTCGTTTCGACGAGCCTGCATAATAATTTTACTACTATTATGCTGCTAACGAACGTTCACGCGCACGTCCCGCGGAATGGCGTCCGCGTGTACACACACACA
>CM029365.1:5291575-5304443 GCA_017140985.1 Hormaphis cornu
AATCGAATTACGACTACTCGTGGATCGTCTCTCCGTGCGAATAATATCGCATAATTGTACGCGCGGCGCTATCGAAATACGGACGGATCGTCACGCAAACTTTCGGCTAAATTGTGCGGACTTGTCTGCGATGAGCCGTTTTCTCGAACATTATTATTGTACGCATAGATAATACGGCGCTCTACTTTTCGGACAACTATCGTCGGGTAGGTCAGTCGTAATACGGGCGTAAAACGGGTACTTTTCAAATAGTTAAGGTGCACTTAATCACGTTTGTCTTATGAAACCTTAACGTTTTCAAAGCGGGTTATTTCGAAGAACGATTTACCTCGACGTGATTTGCAAAACGCGTTACTTTAAACGCGCGAACAAAATTGAAAAATGCCCATCGTCAGCTTTAAAAGTTAAGTATTCAGTTCTGCATGATATCGCGAAACCGTTAGTCCGATTTCCTTTGTTCTAGGAAATGAATTTTCAACTTGTGTGTATTTTTTTCTATCCATTTGAACTCGTGCCCACACTTTTAAAGGTTGACAGACAACAATACACACGACCGGAAAGTTTATTTCCTACAAAACGTAGGAAGAAACGCCCACGAGTAAAAAATGTGTTTTCGATTGCCTTTTAGAGGTGCTGGGTGTTCAACATGGAGGAACCTTTAAAACTTTAAAACGCGGTGTTTTTTTTGAAAAACAGAAATCGCAGATAGGAAAACCGTCGAACGTATACGATGAAAGGTATAAGAAGTTATAAACTGCATAGGATCATCTCTCCATTACAGACTTTTAGTGTCCTAAACACTCCGCACCGTAATACGACTATGCGAAATCGCGTATTATATCAGCTCTTCCAGTGTTCCAGCAAAATCGCCTCCGGACACGACACACGCGGTCGCCGTTAAGACGTACGTAACAACAATGTTTTTCGTTGGCTTTCGCTATCGCCGCCGGAGAATTATCGCTATTTACGATAATTATTATAACATCATACAACGTAAACACTATATTACGTATTATTATTATACGATGAAATCGGCTCTGTTTAAACGTCACCGTGTCGCGTAATACAATATTATTATTGTGCACCGCGTTATTTGTATACTCGTAATAACACAATATTATGATATTGTGCACGATGCATAATATTTTATTGTGCATAATTTGCCGAGAGCGGCGTGAAGAGCGGAAAAGCGGCCAATTCGTATACGGAAAACACGCGAATCGGTATTCATCGCCACCCGAGAAGTAGTTTACTTTTGAATACCACCTACTAGCTGAGTTGGGTATAGTGCAGCAATGTTATAATATAAATATTTTTTTTTTTTACATAAAACAAGAAATATTCGCCCGAAATGCAAAATGCGCGAGAGGCGGGACGAGCCTCGACGGTTTCTTGCTCGTCTTAATTTGTCCGTGAGGCGCGAAACGGACCGTCGTTTTAAAATATTTTTAGTCGACAGTTCACGGCAGTTTACAGAGATGTTTACCCTCTTGAAACGTTTCGTTTTTAAAGCTCCTCGGAAACTCAAGCCTCAAGCCCATAAATGACCGATGGGAATTTTTTTTGTCGTCGTCGGTCGATTCAAAAATCTATTAGAATCGTTACTCGAACTCGTTATTTAAATACCAGCGAAAAAATCAAGCGAAAACATGCATTTACACACGGATACCGTGCTGTGTGGTTAATATGATGATGAATCGTGCGGCGACGAACGCCGTGACAATCGACACGAAAAATAACTTTATGCGAAACCTCGAAATATTTTAATGGTGCCGTTAATAGATTAATCACAACACTCACAAGACCAGCTTTGCGTCGACTGTGTGTGTGTATCTATTGTATATATATATAGGTATATTTGTTTTATATAATATGTTAATTTATACAACACACGCGTGTGTATACGTTTCCGATGTAATGTACGCGCGCGTCCGTTAACACTCGTTGATCGATTCGCGAGGTTGAAAAAAAAAACTCGTGGACATTTTATCGTATTGAAGGCTTTCAACTGAATTTTTTCTAGATTTTTTTCCAAAAAAAGAGTTAAATAAAAACACGTTTTCCGCCGCGTCAACATTGCGAAGTCGGTACCTAAATGTAAGTTTATCGCGTAAGTCGTGTCGTGCATGATACTTCACGATCGATTTCTCACTAACCGGCGAATCAAAAAGTTATAACTTTTACAGCGATACGATCGTTTCGAGTACTCCATAAATTTACGCTAGACTTAGGGTGTACTGCTATTATGGGTAGTTTTAAAAAGACCTTGCGAGTCACAAATTTTCGGTTTTTTTTCGTTCTTCGACTGTCGTTTCGCCGAAGAACGTGCGCGCCCCGATAACAACAATTCACCCCTGTACACGCGGGTTTGACCAGCGCACTATCTTAATCCTTTCCATTATTCCGAATTAGCCGCTCTCCGCCGTGAAATCACCAGAGTGTCCCTGTACAACAACAACGTCATCCCTCCGCGTGATATACCCTATTATTATTATTATGGAATCTCGAGAGCGGTGGTTGCGGGCGAACGAGACAATACACTAAGACCACTTTCGCTAAAAGTGCGACCGCCCACGAGTGGGCCGATTGTTGTTGTCGTGCCGAGAAAAACGTACGTCCGAGGCTATATTGTTCGCCGCTACGGGGTCGAACGGATTCGTAAGGACGGTACGCGACGTGTACTCTCGCGAAACGTTACGATAGTCTTGTATTTTAACTTGCGCTAAGGAAAAAAAGGAAATTTTTTTAATCCGCGGGCAGACAGATTTATCCCCTTTAGTCTCCTTATTGACACACACGCGTCAGGTCGCGTATTATTCAAATTCACAACCGTTTCGAACCGTTTGATGATCGGTGCGCTACAGTAAAAAAAAATCACCGTTCGTAAACTGTCGCGTTATCGTGTGCATTCGAATCGCGCGATTCCCGCCGAGATCGTCGAATTTCAGTCGTCAGGCGACGAATAATTGAAACGTTAACGCGCGAATTCCGCGCCACGAGGGAAATTTCAATTATTAGCGGTTCTCGCACGTTATTGTAATATTATTGTTAACCTTCGGCGAATGTTTGGAATATCGCACGCGTCAAGCGTGGAGAGACTGTGTGTGGTGTGGACAGGGGAGACAGACCGCAGTTTAATACGTGTTTGGCCCGCATAAGCCACCGACGAGCACCGCAGCAGGTACAAATGTACTCTTAAAACGTGCGCGTAAAACTGATACAACCGTGCGTGGAAATGCGTCGGTGCGTACGTCGCGAATACGTGGTGTCTTACGGCTAAATTGGCAATAAATTGTTTTTTAATTCGTTTTTAATCACGAACGATATAAAAACTCGATGAATAAACTCGGCCGTATTTGATTCGCGTGTATTGTTTATTCTCTGATTTTCGTCGGGAAACGCTTTTTCGGGTAGAAGTTAGGATGATCTTTTCGTGCAGTACCACCTCAGCTCAGCTCAGCTCAGCTCAGCACAATGTGTGTATGTATCGCGATGATTATTTTGACGTAAAGTAAAATAGCGTCAAGTAAACGTGGCCAGCTCGTGGCATAACTCGCGCGATTATACTGTGTATACGCTGCCCGTTGATGTGATTAACGGCGTAAAATGAAATTATGAAACACGACACGTATATTCCTGTCAAACGTCACCGGTCGAATAAAAATTCTGACGAGCGTATAACGCGCTGCGTCGGGCTCGTGTCTGCCCCCCTTGTTCGTTCTCTAAACGCGCGTTAACCGAACGTTCATAATCAAATTGATATCGGGACGAAAAAAAAAAAATACTAGAATACGCCGCCTATACTATGGCGTTACTAAACAATAATTAATGTGGAGGAACACGTCGAAACGAAAAATTACATAAACATACGTACTATATCACGATAACATAAAAAATTGTTCGTCGTCCCTGTAATTTTTTTCTGCGTTTCCGAGGGCCGTAGAATCGGCGGGGCAAGAAGTGTCGAGAGTGAAAAAACAGAATTACCTACACGCTAATCCCGTTACACGACAGCGCGTTTACGCCGCTCGATCCTACCTAGCCAGGGCCGGAGCTTGAGTTGGAAAAGCCCAAAGACTATTTGGGGCCCCTTATATTAAAATCACTTGTAATGATAATATCGTATAAATATTGAGTAAGAAGTAAGAACGACAGTTTTCTGTTAATGACGAAATGTGTTGTTCACAACTTGTAGAAACAGTTATTATAATCTGCATGCAATATCCTACATGTAGAATGTTTGCAAACGCTCTTATGACATTTTGTTACAAACGCAGTAACTTACTCGTGTAACCTCACCAGAGCTATACGCAGCTGCTATACGTGATGTGTAACTACGCAGTTACTACGGTACGAAACTCCGAATGAAACACACGCCTGTGACACGAGACACATCACCACGCGCACGCGCACGCGCATCGCAAGTCTCGATTCTCGAATAGCTGTAGGGGCAGGGCCTACCAGATATGAACCAATGACGCGGGAAATTTGAAATCTCTTTTTAACATTAGGTCAAACTAGCAAACTTTGAGTCAACTAAGATGTTTCAATCTTTTTTTTCAAGTTTGTGTTTGTATAAAATTGTTAAATATGTCCAGAAAGGGCTGAATATTTTCCCCTTTTTATTCCCTGCCAGGGGGCCCCTAAGGTCGGGGACCCCGGGGCACCGCCCCGGATGCCCCATTGTAGATCTAGCGCAGCTTTCGAAGTATTGATTTCCCCCCCGGCAGGTTTGTACAAAAATAGTTTTGTTTCGTACCCCCGTTGATTGCGTATCGCTCGAACGCTGCAAAACCGTGCGATAACCGCGACGTGTTTGGCGGCGGGTATAAACTAAACGGTATTTTTTTCTTCTAAAAAAGTCTTATCGCTATTAACTCTCTCTCTCTCGAGACTGTGTAACAATCGACGAGACGCGAATGAGATTTTAAAACCGTCCAGTGTGTGTCGTCGGCCGGTGCGTGAAAAAACGCAGAAAAGTGTTGGGGGCACAGTTTAAAAAAGAAGCAACGATGCTACAACGACGGTCTCTCCCCGGCACGGACCCGACCGACCGTATAGGTACAATCGCAATCGTACAACAACACAGACGCGGTGTCCGTCCGCTCGCTCGCTCCTTCCGCGGTCCGTTTAAATTGACTTTTCCACCACCCCCGGAACGCGCACGGCCATCTCGGCCAACACGCGCGCGCGCGAGCGTATAACACACCGGCGGTTTAATCGAATTTCACGAGCAATTAACCGATATCGCTGTAAAACCATACACCCAGCCATCACCCACTCGCGGTGGTAAATAACTTGCCGCTTCTATTCGCGTATTTTTTTTTTACGCGTTTTTTACTTTTTCCAACCCGTGTGCGATTCGAGACGACCTGAGACCTGAGAGCGTTGTTGTTATTATTTTGTTTTTCTTCGCAAATCTAACGAGTTACGTCCGTTGGTGAAAATTTTTTTTGTGGCGTTTGAAACGAAAAAACGACGCGCCCGTCAGTGTTATTCGTCGTTTATTATCATCGTCGTCGCTAAAACTGATGGATCAAAAACGCGCAGCGATATATATATTGCCAGCCACGTCAGAACACTGTTCAATATTGCTTTCGGTTCTATCGAAATCCGGTGAGTTACACGTATTGTGTACCGTTACGTTTTAGAACCGCTCTGGACAGTAAGTAATAATCGATGTGGCGTTTTATATCAAGCTTTTGTCTCGACGGTAAAAAATAAAAAGTAAGATATCACTGCGTTTGGAATATCGTTGTTCATCGCTACGCGTTACTATCGACCTGTATATAATGAACGCGGTGGTACACTGGTCGTTTTTACTACTCGTCAAATTATTTGAGAAAAGTCGTTTGACAATGTTGTACCGTCGTTCCGGTGCGCAGCCGAAGCGCTGATCTTTTCTCACGCCGAAGATTCCGCTTTTTTTCTATTATTTTTTTTCAAGTATCGTCGTCGAAGCGCGTTTCAAAGGAAAGAAAAATCCAATATGTATGCGCTTTAACACGGCGCATAAATAAGACCGATAGTCTGAAACGAAAAAAAAAGAGTATGTTAATAAGGAAGTTTTACATTTTAGCCGCCGGCCCTGAAGCGTGCGTGTTGTTATTAATCCCCCGGATCGTCCCCGCGCGCCGCGCCGTTCTCGTATAAATTATTCTTCCGGTAAACAATCGGCGTGTAAGCTGCTCTTCTCGGGGGTGGTTTTTCTGTTTTTTACGAAATCAAACAAAAACATCGCCGCAGAATTTATAAAACGTTTTAAAACTTCTCGGCGGCGGCGGCGGCAGAGACTGCCTCGACGCGAACACAAACGCGTCGTCGTCACGAGGGAGACGAGCCGTTCCGCGGTGGCTTCGTTTATTAATTTCGGCGAACAAACGGGCGGCGGCGCAGTACGACGATAGTAGTAGTAGTAGTAGTAGTGGTGGTGGTGTACGGTAATAATATCGGTGTAACGATAACAACGGTACTGGTACGTATGGCCGTCAGAAAAGTTTTCCGAGATTTCGGTCGGAAAAACGTCAGTTTTCCACTCCTCTACCCGAGACCACCGTCCTCCTGTCTATGCAACAAAGACGATACACGCGGGGTTTCAGCCGAGTCGGAAGACGTGTTCGCTCTCTCTGAATTTCGCCCGTAATTAATAACCGTTTTGCAAAGAGCAACGGTTTCCGAGATCGCGTCCGAACATCGGGTGGAAACGTACGCGCGTGAGAACTTGTGATGATACAATAGGTATACGACACAAACAAACACGGTTGCGAGACGTGTCTCGAGTTTTATATGGTATATATACGACCGTTAGGTAACGTAACAACGGTTACACGATTTTCTAATAGACCGTTCTTCTTCGACTGGTTCGTCGAGATCGACGATCTGTCGCGTTCGGTCGTCCGAACGCAATACGGATAAAAAAGCGTACGAAAGAATCGCTACAGTGTAGGATCCTTGGATTAGACTTATCTAAATTACGCGGGCAAGGTTATGATGGGGCTGCGAATATGCGAGGCATCTTTCGAGGAGTTCAAGCTATTGTTAAAGAAAAGTATCCTAAAGCATTATATACCCATTGCGTTTCTCACTCATTAAATCTTTGTCTCTCAGATGCATCGAAAATTCAAGAAGTACGAAATGCATTTGGTGTAATATCTGAATGCTGTTCATTTTTTAATTGTTCAGCTAAACGAACCACAACTTTAAAAAATAAAATTCTAGAAATGAAATCCACTGTTCACGCTACAAAATTGAAGACATTGTGTGAAACAAGATGGGTTCTGCGCCATGAGTCTATTTTAATTTTCAAAGAATTTTTGGAGCCCATTGTCGCTGCATTAGAACAACTACAAACTGAAAGTATAAGAGGAACTGAATCTTTAACTAGGACAAATAGTATTTTGAATTGTATCTGTAACTTCAGTTTTATTGTAGCAGTAATTATTTCAAGCAAATTTTTAGGATATACATATACTCTGTCACAGTACCTACAAAGTAAAAATATAGATCTGGTTACAGCTATTGATCGAGTAGAAGCTATAACGTCAACATTTCAAGAGATGAGAGAAAATTGCGAGGAAGTATTTGGTGAAATTTACACAGAAGCTAAAACAATTGCAATGTTATTAAATGTCGATGAAAAAAAACCACGTTTGTGTGTTAACCAAAAAAATCGGTCAAATATCCCTCATTGTTCCACAGAAGAATACTTTAAAAGAAATATTTTCATTCCGTATTTAGATGACTTAATATCTTCGTTGAATGATCGTTTTATGCCTCATAAAGAAACAATCATTTCTTTACAACAAGTTTTACCTTCTTTTTGTATCGATAGCAATTTTACAAATATCAAAGCAGCAGTAAATTTTTACATTGACGATTTACCAGGTTTTATGGATTCAATAGAAGCTGAGTATGACTTATGGATGAATAAATGGAAATCAGTTGAACAATCATCAAGACCAACGAACTCCATAGATGCTCTAATTTCTTGTGATAAAGTGTTGTTTCCCAATATACGTCAACTAATAAAAATACTCGCAATACTTCCAGTATCAGCAGCATCAGCAGAGCGTAGTTTTTCGACACTTAGAAGATTAAAGCCTTACCTTAGAAACTCTACTTCTGAAAATCGTCTTGTCGGTTTAGATACATTACTTAATATTCACAGAGATGTTTCAATAACAGACGAAAATGTTTTAAACAAGTTTGCCAACAGTGGGAGAGCCAGGCGACTTAAACTTACAATTTGACTTTTTTTTTGTAAATAATATTAATTTACATCACAAAAATAAATATTATATTATTTTGAGCGAGTACATTATATACTCTTACATGTTTTTCTTCAGCCCCCCCTGAAAAAATGCTCTGGATACGCCCCTGCGCTGCACGTTCGCTTTACAACACGCTCTCTCTCTCTGCTTCGTCGGTACTTTTTGAACGCCAAAATACTTCAAAATTCGTTCCCGCGCCATAACTACACACGACGTCCGCGCGTGACGACGTTTCGCACGTGTGTAACGTCGTGTCGCGTGGTTTTTTACGTTCGCGTCGTGTTCGTTTTCAACTTTCGCGTGCGAACGTTCCCCGAGTGGTGCGGCTGGGGCGAATATTTTTCTGCGCGTTAATCGGATTAGTCGCTTTCTTTTATATCCGCGTTATACATGTATACAAAAACACGTTTTCTCGCGGAAAAGAAATAGAGAGAAGAAAAAGAGGAGCCGGGACGAACAACGCGTTTGAAAAAACGTATCAGTTCTTTGATATTGTGTTGTGCGCTGCGCGTATTTTTTTTTTTTTTTCACACGAAACCAACGCCGAAAATATACGATGCCTTTGGTTTCGTCGTACGATTAGTAGTATAACAACGGAATTTTTTTCCTACGTACACGAGACCGTCTCGGACCGTGTCGCCGTATCGCGAGAAACGACTTTTCCACGGGAAACGGTTTTTCTTTTTTTTTTTGTCCGCACCGCAGCGGTTATCGCGTCGAGCGAAATTTCGTTGTTCGCCGTTTTTTCCGGACGGACGAAATGTAAGTACCTACAAAAAAAACCGACGCGCGAAAAGAATCACGTAGCGCACGTTCTGCGAGACCTGCAGAAGCGAATAACGGACGCTAACGACGATCGTCTGCACATTCTTCTCACATTTTACGTACGTATAAAATTATTGTTGTTGTTGTTGTTGTTCCTGTGTACGAAACGGCCGGAGCAACGCGTAAAAACGTATATCGTACACGGCGGTGATTGCCGCGCATTGTGCGCTGTTCCCGGGGACGCTTTTGCCGGAGGAAGTCGTCTGGCCGCCGCTATCGATTCGCTCGCAGCGCGCGGTTCTCCCCCGTTTCGCGCGCGCATTCGGGACACGCTTTTGGACAATTTTTTTTCGTCAATCGCTGACGGGATTTCTCCGGCGGAGCCGTCTGACAGATCGACTGACTGCTGCGGCGCGATCGAGTGAAAACCGCGTGTATTTCAAAAACAGAGTTTAAAAAAAAAATGCATCGCGCAGCTTACGTTACGTTGTTTTCGTAGTAACGACTTAGTAACGGATACTACGGCGGATTTTAAGCGCGGTGAAACCGTTCAAACGGCCTGACTCAAAGATTATGCGCCCAAGACGCGCACGTCGAGATATACACGATGCACAGTCCGTCACATAGTCACGGTTTTCACACATATATAAGTTGAGTTGAACGCGCGTTTTTCGAACGATAAAATTAACGGTTAGCAGCAGCAGCAGCGTTGGAAGGATAAAAAACGAAAAGCAAACGCGCGGAGAAATCGTTACTCGTGTCGCGTAAATTTATTTAACGTCGTATCGCAACGGAATTGCGGAATTTTCCTCCACCAATCCTTTTAAACTCTTGAAAATCGCCGCCCCCGGTTAGTTTGCGATTAAAAATAAAAGCTCGCGTACCGTTTTCGTCGTCGTCGCCCCCCCAGGTGCAGTGACAACGATTACGGCGCGAATTAAAAGGGAATTCTAATATTATTACAACAACACGTCTTCGCTTCCGTTTCATTACGCGCGCGTCCGCATGACACATACGTGTTGTTGTTGTTATAATAATCGCACACTCCCATCTCCAGTTTATTAGCCATCACCGGAGAACCTCCACTCAAATATCGCAGACTAAGATTATCACTCAAATATATAACCAGAATCTTGTCGACTCCTGATAATTCAACCAACCAGTATTTAAATATAAACCAATCCCCATCTATTTATGATTCAAACATGAATCTCAGAAAACCACTAAACATCAGACTTAGTAAAGAAATGGCTGACAACAACATCTACCCTTACACAATCCTTCAATATGAAACCTGCCTCACTCCTCCGTGGAATTTACAAAACTACGAAATTGATACCAGTCTTAGTACACATATAAAAAAAGAAACACCAGATATAGTTTATCGTAATTTATTTAATGAACTAATTCACTCTGATAACCATAATAATTCACAAATTTATACAGATGCATCAAAAACTTCAACAGGCATAGGTCTGGCTGTTATACACGAAAGTTCTTCTCAAGCATTCCAATTAAATAGTAATAGCAGCATTTATACAGCCGAATACATAGCACTTTTAAAAGGAGTCCAAACAGCTGTTAATACAAATTATGACAGAATCGACATATGTTCCGACTCACTTAGCGTTCTTTCAAATTTAAAATATAATTCTCATATCAATCCCTTAATGATAAAGATAAAAAATATAATACATTTATCCAATAAACACATACGTTTTATATGGACTCCGGGGCACTGCAATATCAGAGGAAATGAAGAAGCAGATAAAGCAGCCCGAAACGCTATAAGTAACCCCAACTCTGTAACACTTTCTCTTATGTTGCCAATTGACATTATCAGGAACGTTGACAAATATTGCACACAATTATGGGACTCAGAATGGCGTCAAGTTACCGAAAACAAACTAAGAGAAATCAAACACTCAATCGAACCTTGGCCAAAATGCAACTATATAAATCGAAAGGAAGACGTTATCATGAACCGACTTAGAATTGGCCACACGAGAGTTACTCATGGATTCCTAATGGAAAAGACCGAACCACCGATATGCCAATCTTGCAATACTCCCATTACAGTAAAACATATTATCATCCACTGCCAAATATTCATGGAGGCCAGAAAAGAATTCGAAATTCCAGACAGTCTATATGAAGCAATAGGACCCAACGCTAACATACAAAAAATTATATCATTTTTAAAAAAAATAGAAATGTACAATCTAATTTAAGATACACTTAGTTATTAATATTTAATTTGTAAGCTAATAACCTTGTTGTTGATGCTGTAACAATAAAAAAAAAAAATAAATAAATAAATAATCGCACACGGACGTCGGGTTCGCGTTCGACAAATTGGAGCGGAGATATGATGTGATTTTTTTCGTACCGGCGCTTGACGAGCAAACGGGTTTTGACGCGCGTTTTTTAAAATGTTTTAGCGTGGCTGGCTCCGCTAAAGCGCTCCGCAGAAAAGAATAAGAATCAGATTTTCACCGCAGCGTCCCCGCAAAGCAGAGACGCCCGGGGGTGGGTGCGCTACAGACAGCACCTACCTACCGGAGGACGGCCTCGTTAAGGTAAGTTTTCCTAGGAGCGCGTTTTTTGCGTCGTGTATAACGTATTACGCTTAGCGCAGTACGTCATCCACTTATTCTTTTGAAATTAATCACACTGTTTTCCTACAGAGCGCAACACGTTGCGTGTCAGCGCAATAAGCTCGGCGCGATTCGCCGACTGACGAGAGAGGCAGTCTATTGCGTTGCGCGCAGCGTTTTATAGAAATTGTGGTTTTCTATTTTGCTATTTTATATTATATAATGAATATATAATGAATATATAATGATAATGAATTATCACTTTTCATAGATCACTTACCTAAGAGTAAGAGCCAATTTTTCCGCAGCAGTTATAGGTGTTTTTACTCTGTTGTATGAGGCAGTTGTCAAATCCCCTTCTACAAGGTTCAAAATGTAGGCAAACATCTCACGAGTTACTCGGAAATAACTTTTAAACCGTTGCTCTTCATCGACAAGGTGGTTATTTATCAACATTTTGAAAATACCCTCGTTTTCTCGTTTATTATAAATGTCACTGACTTTCTTTCTTAAATTCCAATGTTCACGGAGCATATATTCTTCATCTTCGTCATCGATTGTTAAATGTCGAAGAATAAGCAGTGCAATTAGTTTTTTCTTTCTTTCACGACGATTCATTGCAATTGCAAAATTATTAATTAATAATTATAATAATATAATAATAATTAATAATAATACTGTACTAGTAATATTGTATTTACTTAATAAATTATTACAAATACACTACACACTGATCACACTTCCAGTAGTCAACTGAATTGTTCAACGCGCCACCACTATATTTTATAGGAAAACACTTTTACGCCGCGTAATACGTTTTACGCTCACGTCGACGTGATACAGCTATCACGTCGACGTGATCGGTTTCTGCGGCGCAAAAAACGCGCTCCTAGGAAAACGTACCTTTACACGTTTCGTCTCGACTATTACGTGTTACGTCGGTCCGAAAGTACGTTGTAAAAATCGGAATGTAAAACAACGCGAATCATAAAATTCCCAGACGCGCATAAATCAGAACAAACCCGGCGGCCAACGTTTGGCGTGTAGTAAATCCACAAGTGTTCCGTAATGTTGTTTGCGTAATGCGTACGACGTTACACACTGTTCTGCACAATCAATCTTTCGTCTGGAGCCATCGCGGCGAAATATTGTTATAATAATTCCTCCCCTCGTTTCGTTCGGCAGCCACGGGGGCTCCGTAACGTGTTTTTCACGTAACGTTTCGCAGCCCACGCG
>CM029365.1:5333957-5345108 GCA_017140985.1 Hormaphis cornu
GTTTTTATGTTACGGGCTTTCAAAATACGACGAGCAGCTAATTCTCTAATATGTTTTTGGGGGTCAGTCAACATTCCAAGTAATAAATTCTCGGGATGAGCGAAATAACTGTTTCTTTGTATGACAGGATCTATTATAGTTTTAAGTTCAGTTGACAGGTATCTTGATGCAGAAATTAGCTTCCACAGGTGACGTGCTCCATCTTTACAAGTAGGATGTGTTTTAATGTAAAACCAAGTTGGTGCGTAAACTTTGACAATATAGGTCGCTAGAATTGTTAGGTTTTTGGAAGGTTCTTTTATCGAGACATAAAGACGAAGAATGCGGTTAGCGAGGGTGAGCCATCGGGCATGGGACATTTTGCCAGGTGACTTGCTTTTCAAATCTTCGGGAAATACACCCGTTATTACTGCAGCGACTATTCTATAAAAATACTTTTGATCTGAACTTATATCTTGAGTTGATACTTCAGGTAGTTCCCCAGGAATAGGTTGAAACTGAATAACAGATTTTTTTTCACACTTTTCTAATTGTTGGCCAATTTCTCCTGAAAACGTCAGGGGTCCCGATGTCGAGCCATCAATATGTATGAATAAATGTCGCAACGGTAATTCATTCATGTGCAGCAAACAAATTATCCATTGTAATGGCTTATTTAATCTTTTTTCTAGCAAACGAATAATACCACCATTTTTTCCTACGTTTACGTTGGTTCCATCACACCCAACTGCCAACAAATGCTTCATGGATAGGTATTCCTCCCTTCAAAAAGTGATCAATAATTGCTTGTTCAATACATTTAGATGTACCAGAAATTGGTGCGATGTATCCCAAAAATGTTGAGTCTGGTTCTTTAATCAAAGAAATGTGTTCTTCTAAAATATTTTGTCTATACTTTCGTCCATCATTCTCTACGATAGTTAATGTTTTGTCCTTTCGACCGTCAAAATATAAAGCAGATATTTGTAAAACTTTTTCCTGTGTTAAAATACACTGTCTAGTTTTTTTGCGTTTTCGGCGAAGCTTATTTTTATCAATAACTTCCGAACTAGTACTAGAAACACCATGCAATACAGCCGAGGCAATAGCTGCCCCAGCTCTATCTGAAACCTTATATCTATCACATGTTTTTGATAAAAAAGCATAAACGATTGTTGTGGTAGATTTAGTTTTTGAAACTTTCTTAGTGGTTTGCAATTGTGTATTAGGTATGTTATCATATTCACTGTCATATTCACTAGATGTAGAGAAAATTGAAATGTTGAGCTTTTCTGTATTTTTTTTTTTAGCATTACACTGTGATTTTTTCCTCTCCAACTTTCTTTTCATTGGTTTTCCCATTTGATTTGTCGTATTGATGTCTACTGTTCCAATAACCATTTTCCTCGTAGCGCGTTGGTCGATTAAAAAGTCCTGTTCCTTAGGAGGTATTTTTTTTATCCTAGGACAGATGCACTTTTTGATGTCTTTACACTTACATGTTGAAATATCAAACAGGGCTTTACTACTGTGACGAAACTCTTCTAATTTTTTTTCTGGTATTTTAGGATAGGACTTGAGTAAATTTTTACATTTTGAATGATAGGCTTTTAACATAGCATTAACTCGTTTGTGTTGTACGATAGGTATTGAAGCTTTTACCCATATGTCTTCCACTCTAGCTACGACTACAGTTTCCAACTCCTTGTACGTTGGTTCTTTTTTAGTTTCCTTTTCATATTTAATTTTGCGCCGAGTCCACTCGTAAAATTTCATAACATCTTCGTATGTTGGCAACATATTATCATTTATGTCGCATGTTTCACCAAATAAAGGACATTTCCACGTATTACGACTACGGGCCATACTTTAAACGTGCGAGCGCTAAACGGATACAACACAACTGATTTTCAATTGATACAAAACTCATAAAATAGTCTTATCACCGGGTATAAATTGTTTATGGTGTATTATCTTAATCTAAATATTATTTTAAAAACGCGAGGCGCGATGCCGGCCAACAATAATCTTGTAGATAATATGTGATAACGGCCGACGCGTGTTGGTATTATATATTGGTACATCGTACGGGTTTTATTTATAACTAAATTTTGTTTTGAACGACTAGTAATTTTCCCGAAAACGTCATCAATGATAATATTATACAACAATTGTAGAATAATATTATCATTGATGACGTTTTCAGGAAAATTACTAATCGTTCAAAACACGTATACAATTATTGTATTTTTACAGTGAAAAGATATTATTTTTTCCAACTGAATACAGGTATTAAATATCTGAAACTTTGACGACCATCCGGAGGCAGTTAAAAGTCATTAAATTTAATTAAATTTTACACATGTTATCTTACCTCGATTTAGCACCCTTTTATCGCTGTGCCCATAAAAAAATTAAAAAAAAAAAAAATGACCCACCCTAACGGGCGTGCGGGACAACACCGTCCGTGTCATCATGAACGTACCTATATTATTTATAGCAGAAAAAAACGTTTCGCCGAAAAAAAATCCTTTACACGGGTTTTTTACACCGCGGGTACAGATCGTCTCGCGGGGGGACTCGCGGTGCTGCATACTGTTGTTTGTAGGAACACGTTTCACGCAGTTATTACAACGACATTGTATAAACGTTGGCGACGACGTTGAGACACCTATAATACCTAAGGCGAATACCTCGAAACCCCGCGGAGGTATGCCGTGCAACGCGAAGAATACCTCCATAGGGAGGTTGTGTACACCGCACAATGGCGGTACACAATTTCCTTTTGAAGAATCCGCCGTCGTGGTTGAGACCTTTTTTGCCCGCGCCCTCCTCCGTGTCCGCAAGAATGTCGTCGCGCGTCTTCCTTTCGCGCATACGTCGCCCGAGAACCACCACCCCCCAGTGTTATTTATAACGCGATAATATCGCAAAATAATATTATCATCGTTATTGTTATATATTCTAATATTACACAGACACGGTATGCCGCGTATCAACGTGGTGCACATATATTATTTTTGCCGTTTTATAAAAGCGTCCTACCCCTGCAAGAGTGTAAGGATGAGCGGCGGGCGGCACCGAAGATAACGAGGCAGATGAGGCGGTCGCGATGTGACGATAACAACGATATATTGTCGTTAAGACGAAAGCCGCCGTGCGCTCCCGTGTCGACGGCGGGATGCCCGGGGGAGGGTGTTTATTATCGTTTAATAAACACCCCCGACGACGTTCTTCGCGTTATTAATTCGAAACGATATTGCTGCTGCAGTGCCGCCGCGTACATTATTATTAGAACGTAAACGATTGTAGTAAGTCCGACAACGACCGGTGTTAGTCGACTCATAATATTCTCTCGCGGCTCCTTCGTGCGGGCGAAAAAATTTGGCAAACAGGCGTATTGTAAAACAGTGGCGCGCTTTCGTACGGACGGACCGTGCAAACGGTTCGCCGATTCGAGAGCACTTTAAAACGAGATATTGACAAAGAACTTTGCTAGTTCCATCAGTACGAAAAACGAACCGCGGTGTACGCATTTCGAAAGCGGATTAGAAAACTCGACATCCGTAAAACTCGACAGCGGAACAGTTGCACAACGCTCGTGTTTACCATCTAATTATTTCTGTCGGATAGTAGTATCTATATTAGTAATAATTTATATAAAAATCTGAATTTAAAAAATAAAGAAGTTACTATTTTTCTTCACTGTTCTTATTAGAATAAAGAAGATACTTTTGACACTTCGTTCAAATCCGTCACTTATTTCGGTCTAGAATATAGAGGGCCTAGAAGACACGAGTATAGTTGATGTGATTTTTTTCGAACTAATCGGACGAATGTTTTTGCGACTGCTCGTAGTTCGTTTGACGGTAAAAATTAGCTTGACTTAATTGAGCTCGTCGATGAAACGGTGTAGAAATAATTATTTAGTTCAGTGCGTTTAAGGCATCGAAACTTTATGTTATCAGGAGTAAAAAGGTTGAATGAAGAACAAAGATCAAAAAAGGGAAATTTTATTTTCCATAAACATCACTCAGTATAAACACTGTACATCGCTTATGCGTGTTTACAGTAGGCAACCGTAGTATAGTCAATCGGAAAAGTTTTAACTTTACATAAGTCGATTGTTCTTTTTGAATTTAACGTGCTGACTTTAAGTCGATCTGTAGACTGTAATAATCAAACAATTTTATATTCTTCAACAAAACTCTTCTTTTTTTTTTAGGTATTCGCAGAAACCAACAATCCTTCATAATATTGTCCGTTAATGCTGGACGGATAAATGTTTTTTCCGAAAGACGTTGTTATTTCTCCACGCCTGCCTGACGAAAAGCGCGTGGAAATTCACACACGTGGTAAGTAATTCCTGAATTTTATTTTATTTTTTTTCCGTTTGATTGTTAAAAACTAAAACGGTTCGGGCATTCGGCCGACAGAGGCTTATTTTTTTTATACTATGACAAAAAGCGCGCGAAACGCAGTTTTATCACGATTCAACGAGACGGGTCTCTCGATCATGAGCGATCGATGTAAATTTTTAGAGTAGTAAAAAAGTGCGATTACTTGTTTTTTTTTTTTTCACCTGCTTATTAAAACTACACAAATCTCTAAACAATTGGGCAGTCACATTATTGTCCGACGAGACTTCCAGTGGAATGTCGGCGAGCCGCACTCTTGACGTTGTATACTCGTTACTTTTTTTTTTCGTACAAGCTCGTAAGACGCGCGGAGGGATAAAATACCCGTATATTATAGGAATAAAATGGCGAGATACGTGTCACCGCGAAATCGAATATAATATTTTATAGACGGCGGCTCGGTTGTGACCGAGGTTTAAATTTTTTTTTTACCGAAAAATAATATTAATATACAAAACGTACGACGGCGGGTACCTATCGCCGGGCGAACGAGAGAAAAGGGCCGGATAAAAAGCGGCGGCGCGGTTTTGAAAAAAAAAAAAACGTCGTCGTTATTGCTATATTCTCGTGAGAATATATTATATAGCTGTACCCGGCGGTACAACGCTCAAGTATGTATAATATTATAATATTATTACGTGCGTTATTATTATGTTTATGACGAAGAAATTTGCAATATAATACATATTGTTATTCCGAGATAATATATAACACAACCTATATACATTGTTATTATTACTGCGCAATACTTACGCAGGTATGCGCGCGTCTTCGTTGTTCTGCGGCGACAAGGATGACGTTTATTTATACGACGTCGCGGCGACGACGCACCGTGGCGAAGAATCGCTTTTATTTTCGTATTTTTTAAAAATTCGGACGTGATGCGCGTACGTACGCCAGCGCATGCCTAGCGTAGAAAAAAATCCAAATTTTTTTTTTACCCGACACAGAGTTGACGTCGTTTTTTATGACGATTTTCACATGTTTTACGATCTAGGTTTTTGAGCGAATACCCGCGGGGAGGTAAACGCGGATCCTCTGCGGGCATCCGAAAATGCGTCTTCACAAATTACGATGACCCGTTTCGATGTTTACAACACAGTGTACGGTGCGATTCCATTTAAAAAATTTCAACAGTTGTTTATCATTACGTTTCCTCGCCGTCAACCCCGTTGCGGTTTACATTAGCGTTTCACTGTTGCTCTGGCACCTATCGACGAATAATTATTTTTTCCGAAAACCAAACTATAATCAGTTCGCCGTTAGTGCGAATCCGCGCGAAGAGTGTATACATTTCCAACAAAAAAAATGTTGTAAAAAAAAAATCATTACGGTCGTTCCCGGGCAATATTCCAATGTGCAGTTGACGCGATGTCTGAAATCCGCTGTACAGCTGATTCTCCATTGTAATCGATAAATTTCATCACAAGCAGTCATCTCCTTGAAACTTGCCAATCACGAACTATGGTGTATACACCCGTGTAAACGCGGTTGATATAAGTTCGCGCGTCACCAAGTTTTCTGTCCCGTCTAGAACTTTAATTTTTTTCGTTTTCCGACTAACGCGTCGTCGGGGTGTTCCGTTATTATATTGCTTACCGACACGCCGTGTGTAATAGACACACGCGAGCTTATTATAGCTATTGCATTAATAAACAATAAGAAAGGCGCGTAAATAATCGTTTATACGTCATATTACATACATCTACAGCTGCCGAACCAAGAAACTCTATAACACGACTACGGGGCCTCCGTTGCACGCGTATAATATGATTTAGTCGTATCGTAACAACGGCGGTGGCGGCGGCGATTTTTCATTAAACAAAGACCGGGGGGCCGCGGGCAATAGGGGTAGTATAAGCTTCAGCGTTAAATTTTTACTGCCGTCGTCCGGATTATTATACAATATTATACGATGTAACATTGTGTGCACTGACGAACCTCGAGACTGAAAATTTAATAGTTTTTTTTTAATAAACTCGAGAACGGGCAACGTTTAAAAGAGATGACAACACCTCCGATGACCAGTCATGAAAACCCGATACGCGGATAAAACGGGGCGGATCGGTCTAACACAGTTCAACGCGCTTTTCACATTTTTCTGCACGTTTGTATTTTAAAAAGTTATTTCAAAACCACCCGTCATCGAAACAAACGAATAATAACCGTTTTTATACCGGCGAGTTGGTAAATTGGGTCCCTTTCCTCGGTAAAACGGGTTCAAAAAAAAAATTTACATTAGATCATTACACGAAGAACATAAAAATTCTCAAAAGGTTTTTGCGCTTAGACTAGCTAAGTAGCGTAAAGTGTCCAGGTTTGGAAGCGATAGGCTATTCTTCAATCTGTTAGCGGAGCAAAGCGACGGCGCCGAGCGAGTGCCAAACACGCGCGGTTCGGTTTCTGCTCGGTTTGACATTAATTGTTTTCTCACTCCGTTCCGATAGATTTTGTGTGGCGCGAAATCCAAAATAAGCCGACGGGGAGGCAACGCATTAAGGTCCGGTCAAACAGAAAGCGGACTGTGTACTCTATATAAATGCATCTTTCTGGTTAAACAGACAGCGGCCTACGTGTTGTTGTATTTTTTCACAAAGTTCGCGGCGGACTCGCGAAAATGTCGTGTAAAAAAATGATTTAATAAGTAAACACTGTAAACGATTATTTTTACTTACCTCGAGCAAATCGCTAACCTTTCCTTTGTTTCTACGGGTTTTCTCCGATTTGTGGTCTGTTTCGATATTTTATTTTCTAAAAGAATATGTAAATTTTCAAACTGTTCGCGAGGCGTTCGAAAATATGTAAAAAATCGGTCTTCAAAAGAACTCGTTGCGCAGTCGGTGAAACTCCCCGAATTCTTTTCTTTTTTGGTTTATTTCGTGTACCCGTTTTCTTTTTTTTCTTCGTGCTTGACTCGAGGCGAGCAGAAGAAGCGATTCTTCTTCGTCGGAAGAACTGCTAGACATTTTGTACTATAAAAACAGAAAACGTGAAAAAGTAAAAATAACCGGCAGTACGCTTTTGTGCAGTTTTCGACGAACTAGTTCGCTCAAAGTCGTCCGCATTCTGTTTGACTATCGACGGACCGCGACGGACTAGTTCGCGGCGGACTGGCGACCTGGCCAGCGCGGACAGTCCGCTTTCTGTTTGACGTTTAATGTGCGGCGCTGTGACGCTCTAGGGTCAGCCGGCAAAGCTGGACCCGATTCACCTACTGTCTTTTTTTTTCTCCCCCGCGACCCGACTCGCCGCTTTTAAAACGCACAAAAATTATCACCTAGTCCCTTTGAATCGGTACCACGCGTTGCGAGTACGCGGCGAGTTATGATCATATTCCGTGAAAAACTCGTGCGAAAAACGGCAAAAAATTTTTTTTCTTACATACCCGTCGACACTCCCGGGCCGTCCACGAACGATCCTCTTTTTCGGCCGCGGGGCGACTTTGTTCGTCGAATCGCGACAACCCCGCGAACACGATTTGATCCGCGGCGTATAAAAAGGCGTTCGAGGCGAGACGCGCGATTATTATTCTCATTGTACGCAGACGTCTCGCGTGTGCGAGACGAGGAGGATTTCATAATAATATTTTCGTTCGACGCGAGTGATTTTGGCGCCCGCGGATCGAGGGGACGACGACGACGACACGTTATTATTATTTAACAAAAACAGCGCACCTGTTACCCGCTGCTGCCACCTCGTCGGCCGGGCTTCGAGCGGGGTCGAGCGGATGACTTTTTGACGACGACCTAAGACCGGAGAAATAATAACAAAACTGTCGAACCGACTGGCAGCAGCGGCGTATACTACTGTTGTTTGTTGGTGTCGATTGAGAATAATCCCGCATCGGGAGACGCGCACGGTAAATACTTCAAAAGCTACAACCTATATAATCAACCTTTAATTTTTCAACGTCGAATAACGTAACGTATCGAGTTTTTTTTTTTTTTTTAATTCTTATTTAACTCGTAAACTCAGACCGGACCGCTTATGCGGCTAGATAGAGTGGGAAATCGTCGTTGTACTTTCTTGAAATACCCGTACGAATTACCTAACAAATATATTGTATGTTCGAAAGAATCGTTTTTTTTTTAAAATACGTCCACACCAGAACTGTACTTGCGAGTGAACTTTTCGTACGATTCGCGAGTTCGGACGCGAAACAATACACGTGATCGACGAATCGACAGCATGTCCGTATTCTCCGTGCTACATATATTATTTAGGGATCCATTTAACGATCAGCAGTAAGTTATAAACAATAATAGCGTTATATTATTATACGACCAGTCGTACGTACGCGAATAACGGAACGTCGTTTAAAATACAGCCTATTAGTTTGTATAAAGAAAATCAAACAAGAAATACCGTTTCGTTATAATACACCGCGGTGTACCTTAATTGCCTATACGATTCGCCGTCTAACCGTTTAAACTTTTCAACGTGTTCGTTACAACACAGTAGGGGTACGAACGAAAGAACGCCGCCAAAGAAAGGCCGAAAGCAAAATTACGAGTCGGTTGTTATCACGTGCGATAAAAAAAAAAAAAAAATTAATTCGCGTTTTAGTTTTGTGGATTAATGGATTTTTCCAGGTTTTTGTTTTCGAGTGAGATTAAAACTCGCGAACAAGCGATCAGCTTATCTCGTATTATGCGTGGATAAATTCAAAAATTTTGTTTAAAACCGAACGTCTGTATGATACTAAAACGTATAACGATCACACTTTCGCGAACGTTTCTCACGATTTACTAAACCGTTAGTTTAATAACTCTTTTTTCGTCTTCATTATTTAGTGTAAACCCGTCTACTGTACACCCGTGATCGTGGCAGAGCAAGCGATTACACACAATTTAACGGTGCGGATTTGAAATTTTTCAAGCACAAAACGCACCAACGACACAAATCTCAGTTTATCTCGACGTGCGAACGGCAGGGGGAAAACGAACACGGCGATATCTGACATGTACATGCACTCACTGGTGCTTTGCGAAACCACCGCCGCATGACAAAAAAACATACACGTACAAAGAGTTGTTATTTACCATCGAAAAAAAAAAACAAAAAAAAAATAAACCAAAAATCGCGAACGCATATCCCGCCGATATCCCTCGTGCGGTTTACTTTACGAAATCGCGCGCGGTCGGTCCGCACTACAGCCTCCGGCGTTTGGGGAAACGCCGAGAAAATAACAATATCTTTCAACGACGACCCAACAACCATAATTCTCGCGTTAACATCCGCACGATATTTACGTCGAGTAAACGCGCGGTGGTGGTCGCTTTGGTGTGTAGTTTATTTCTTCTAAACTCTCGTGAACCGCAACAAGAGCCGCGGTACGAGCCTGGTCAGCTTCTAGTCGCCGAATTCAAAAAAAAAACAAAATCCACAAAATATCCAGTGGCTATTTCGTGGCGGCTCGATACGAATAAGCTTCCCCTAGAAAAAAGAATCTTCGAATTACGCACTACTAGAATAACGACCCGACGTCGATTCCATACCCGCACAGAACATGTCCGGGGTACCGTCGTCGTCTCGGCGCAATTTACATAAAATTATCCTCGGTCGTCTTCAAATTAAACGACGACTCGTGCAGCTACGTAGCAGCAAACATCCTTCGTTCGCCGCGACGGTGTAATATATAAATAATTGTCACACTGGGATTGCGCCGCGTGTACTCGCGTTATACGCACAAGGTGTTCAAATAGGCGCGGAACCTCTTGAATTTCAGTAAAGGAAAAAAACATTCATTTTAAGATTATAACACCGTGTGTGATCGGTAAAAGATAACGGTAGCCGGTACGTTCAAACTACGGTTCAAGACAATTTCGACGGTAAATATGAAACATCGTATTCCACGACGATCAATTTGCAAATTCAACTGTCAAACGGCTCGCGATACTCGCGATCTCGTACACCGGTTAATACACTATGATCATCCCGCGTACGTCGAGTGTAACGAGAATACACTATAGTATAATACCGTTTTATAGGTGTACGAAATATTCGACTTTTTAAAAACGTGTACAACTGGCGCTTCAGTTTGCAATCCGTGCCGAAAAAGCGCATTAGCTTATATATGTATATAGAGGCGATTGATTTCGACGGTCGCATATCGTCCTAACCTAACGTTCTTCAAAAATTGGTTCACACGTTTTACACGACATCGTCTCCTCTATGGGTTCCAAAAGTCATGTCGAACACCCCGTATATAATACGGGTCTCTGCGGGCCGCACCGTAAGCCCTCTTTTCCCTATCAATTAACTCGCTCTCCCTTTGTGCACGGTGTAATTATTATATTGTCTCAAAGTATCGACTGGAAACGCGGCACGGTATATTATATAGTCTATACGTGTGTCGAATTACCTACCCCTACCGGACCACCAGTCGTAGGAGTTCGGATGGTTTAAATATTTTAGTCTCAAACGCTCGATCAAACGCGCGCGTCTGAACGTCAGTCACGCAAAAAGATTGAAGTGTTATCACGACGTGTGAAGTTTAACGTTTCTTGCAACGCTAAACGCAAATAGTATCAGTTCGAGAACTGAAGAAAACAACGCGGCGGCGATCGTTGTCGGCGAGACGGTTGAAAAGAAGAAGAAGAAAATGGCAAGAACTCACATTTTTGTTTCCGTTCGAGCGATGATCGCGCGTTTGTACGTCTTATCGACGTATATTGTTTGTATGCGTTTTATTCCAAACAAACAGGGCCGCCCCCCACAGTATAGTTGTGAGAAAGAATCTTTTTTTTTTTTT
>CM029365.1:5350108-5443168 GCA_017140985.1 Hormaphis cornu
GCGTTTGAATAATAATAATGTGCGTATAATTTTCAGAGTTCGGTACCGTTAAGACCGTCTTACTACGGATACACCGCCGTCGACTTCCTCCGCGGCGAGTGTTTCGCTATGGTCCCCGCGCGTACATTATAATAATGTATAATTGATACCGTGTTGAAATACTGCTCTGGCGGTCGTGTTCTCGCGCGGTTTCGCGTCACGTCGTCTTTGTATATTATTAAACGAGCCGAGCCGAGCTATCCGTTCGGGGGCTGTCTACGAATACCTGCGAAGAAAATCCCAAAACCGACGCATGGCACGAATAGAAAAATTTCGCCCTATTCGTCTTCTTTCCCCGGGCACGTTAAGAACGTTCGCCGCCCCTTTAACAGGAGGAGGATCCGACATCCCGGTTTTTATTTCCATCGAGCCACCACGTCAATCCACCCGGTTCATCGTCCTACGTTTCGTTTATAACGAGTATTTTCTCTGTCCGTCGCGCCCGTATGCTCTCCCACGCCGCGAGTGCGCCCGAACCGCTCCGGTTTGTTCCCGATTTCGGTGTGTTGTGAAAAATTGTTCCGTAATTTTTCCATTCGTGCTGAATCGCGTCGTGGCGGAGTGTTTTTCTCCGTCGTTATTTTCTCTCTCCTTTCATTTCACATTACTCTTATCGTCGTCGACATTTACTTCTGAGCGTTTAAAGTTATCGTCCACCACCACCACCACCGCCACTTTGAATCTCATGACCAAAAGATCGTTTTCGTTCTGACGTTTTTTCGTCACGTAAGTGCGTGGTTTTTGTCCCCGTATTCGACGTTCTGTACTCGACATCGCGGTCACCAAATTCCTTCCCGCTTCCTTAGTTTTTTTTATGTAAAATTCTCTTATTACTACTACTAGCTGTCAATCACCTTCGGGTGTATACGTACACGCGTCGGCACTGCACGAGGGTGAATCTCCGACTGCGCGACCGGCGAAACAATTGATTTATCGCACTTTTGCGACCGTTTTCCACGTATTACACTTTATAGCGCATATATTTTGTCCTTTTGCTTATTATTTTGATAAATACCAATGAGATCTGTGAAGTCTTCATAAACGACGTTCGTACGAATCAACAAAAAATGTTTTATATTCACGCAACGTGCTGTTACAGAATCGGATTTTTTTTTGACTCGTATCCAAAAGTGCATCACACATTAAACTGGTACGCGGACAAAGTTCAAGAGCTAAATAAAAAGAATTTTAAGAATTGCACAAACCGTTGGGGGCGTATTCGATCTCGCCGAGAATCGTTATTTTCGTACATTAAATCACTAAGATATTATAGTTATTATTGTAAAGCGTTGACCCTCCAAATGATCCACACGAAACTGCAGTGACCATCAGCGAGATCAACAAAATGTACATTATTTTTTAAATATGTAAAAAAAAAAAAGTCTAGTTTCGATGTATCGGGGAGAGTGGTGATTTTTTTTTTTGACCCCTTAAGTTCACCCGACTTACTCCAGGCTTAATCCCATATACACGTAGGTGTATTACACTACAAGAAATACACGTCGCCGTCTGGAGTACAAAAAAAGTTGTTGGCCACTCGTCCGTGATCGAACGCCATATAAATGTTTTCATCGTTTAACGGACCCGTATATTATTATACAATAGATTACTTTATTTCCCGTATGATTTTTCTCCGCGAGTGTCTACTTTTTTCGCTTAGTTTTTTTCATCGCAACTTTTTAATTTTTTCCCGCTCAATAACCCTCGAAGCACCGTATACTCTGTATCCCATGATGATTATAGGGGAGGTACTGACTTCAAACGTCGTCAAACCGGTGCATTCTTCGCCGCTATACGCACAAAATCTGAAAATATTAAATTTCGTTTCGCGAGAGATAAACGTCCGTAACAATACGTGACTACCCGCAGCTATAAGTACTTTTTGCTGAATGGCATTTCGTGTTAGTGTGAGTTACTACTACTGACTACTTTGCCGGCAGAAAAGAATCGGTCTTTTGTTACTCGTTATGATATAATTATACGAGCAGCGAAAAACGGAGGACGATAAAGCTCATCTGTGTGTGTGTGCGCGCGCGTGAGACGGTTTTCGCGTAATCCGGAAAACAAACCGTCGCGGGATTTGCATGAATCGCGTGCGTCCACATAAATGTTATGTTATTATTATTATTATGTACTCGCGTCTTATCCGCGCCAGTCTCCATCCGCCTCGATAGTAATTATTATTATCATCGTACTTAACAATATAATATTATTATAATGATGTTATTCCGCAAAACGTGTCGTAAGAATATGAGACGCGACGCAGCGCTGACCCGGCCGCCGCTTACCTATACGGCGAGATAGCCGTGAGATGTTTCGTGCGGGGGTGGAGAGCAGAAGCGATCTGAAACAAAAGTTCGATTATTGTTTCATTTCGTCCGCATCGAGTTAAAAGAACGAGAGTATATAGGTTTCTCTTAAAAAAAAACAAGTACAATAATGTTATTATGTTATAAAAATAAAACAGTCACTCTTGGTGACGTCGCGCGGGCGGTTTGTTCGCGGAGCGGCCACCGCGCGCTTTGGGTCGGTTAGGTGGTCGCTTGGTCTGGTGGCCGAACGTACTATCCGAGAGCAGCGAGACGATATAAATCTTCCGAATAACGGTTCCGAACGAGCTCGGTCGTCTACGGCGTCCTGGTAAACTTTACGATTTAATTCGTTCTGACGCGTAACGTTTGCCTCGAAACTTTTATCACGAAAATTTCAGCTTCTTCCCGTCATCATTTTCGGTGGACGGCCAAATAACTAAACCGAAAACACGTTTTGCCGTACAGTTTGACGTTTCTCCCGCAGTTTCACGACTAGATACAGTTTTCGAACCATCAAACTCGAGAGACCACGCTCATAGTACGGTCTCCAAAGAAGAAAAGAAAGAGAACTGACTAAAACGAAAAAAACATCATTGTAAAAACGATATTATAAAACAACGTTTAAAAATATAACGTACTAGCGATGCCGGGGTTTGGCGGTGAGCATGCCTTTTATCACCACGTGTAAAGAACGGTGGTACATTCGATATCAATGGGGGGGCCCACCCGAAAAACACGGACATGACGCGACCGGGGCATATGTAACAACAACTCTGCGAAAAAAATTGTGAAAATGTTCAACGGCTTTTCCAGGATCGTCACGTTCTTTACCGTATATAAAACAACGATCAACAATATGTGGCGGCGACCCAATTTGCCACCAGGAACGAAAGTTAAAAATGGGGCGACGTGGAGGACGTACACTCGCGGAGGAACGACTCTGCGGAAAAAATTTAAACGGTGTCGTCACGAAACACAAAAAAAGACCCGTTCAATATGGAGATAAATGCAACGTGTAATTCAAAAAGCCATCCCTGAGAAAAATTACCGTTTAATCCTTTCGCGCCCTTTTTTTTTTTAAATGTTCAGACCGCCCGCGAAAATGGCTTCGCCATCTTATACGACGCGTTTACACCGTTATACCATTTCGGCGTGCTATTACTACGAAAATTAAATTACCTTGCATCGTCCACAGGAGGACGTGCTTAACGCGATATGGCGACCGTGAAAAAAACCTAACCTACTCCATCCCCGTTGTATCCCATTAAAACGCAGAGGCAAAGTGTGTTTTGCGCGAAAAGTAAATAAAATACGGAATCGGCTTGTCGCCGCTGCGAGGGAAAAATCTTTGACGCGAAAAACTCTGACTCTGCAGGTACTATAGTAATACACGTTTTTCGCGTATACGCGAACGACAGTTTCGTCACCGAGTTTTCCTCGCCCTCGTTTCTCTGCTCAACCGTTCAAAAAAACCTCTGTATTTTTTTTTCGTACGTTTTCAACTGCTGTTTTTCTCGTAAGACGTTTTCGTAAAATCATACGCGGTGATCGCACAAAAACGAACCGTCATTTAATGTTACGTTAAAATTTTCCTTTTTTTTTTTTTTATTTATATCGCCGCTTTTTTTTCATATACTGCCCCGTTTTGTCGTGCCGAACACCGTCGAAACCGGCGATTTCACATTTCGAATAGTTTCAGTCAGTCCCCGTTGTGTCGCTGTGTATACCGAAGGGGAAAAAAAAAAAGGTCGGACAGTGCCTAACATTGGTACCGTCCCGCTGTTGCGCTTTGCTGGAACGATGTGTGGCGGCGGGTACTCAGACCAGATTACGGCCGGCTGGACTAATTAACATTTCGGCGATTATATTTTGACCGTCAAAAGCATTTCTATTGCTGCGGCTATTGACGAGACCGGCTCGTCGGACACAATAGTAAATTCGCGCAAATTTTTAATTAACGACTCGATTCGATCGTATTAAAATTTAAAGCGGGCGAAACAACGGATCGGTTATGTCTATGTTACACGCGCGACGGGACGTTTTCATTCGTCACGCGATTCACAACGATTTTCCGATATTTTTCGTCTTTTCGAAACTTAAATTTAAGTGAAAAACAATTTCGTTAAACGGTTCAGCAACCGCTCGGATCATTCGTGAAATATAACGACTTCGCTCCGGAGCGGGTCACGGCTTAGTGTGGGTTATATTGGTGTGATAAACGTGTACGTACGTATAAATTTTTTTGTAAACTGTGAGTTCAAGCAGTAATAATAATTGCTTACACGCTCAAATACACGAAAAAATGGCGAAACGTAAAAATGTTTTGCTCGAATGTCGTCGTTGAAACTCAACTTCGAAACCCCCGACCCCGCAGTCCACGGGGACTCTGTCAACACGCGCGTATACATAGCGGGTTTGAATCAAACAACAGCAATCGAATTGTACAACGTTTTTTTTTAAAATTTGACAAACGAGGTGTACAAGAGCCGCGTGCTGGCCCGAACTGTCCTTGGTCCGGTCTCGCCCCGGACACGCGTTAGGTTGTTGGGTCGTCGTGACGGTCCAGGCCTGGAGATCGCGCCGGCCGGGACGAAACGGCCGAAAATAGAACTGGACGTTGCGCGCGTGGCGGCGGCGGCGGCGGCGGCGGCGTCTAGAAATAACGCGGTCGCGCGACCGGCCTTCCACGAGCGCGCGCGTGACGCGTGTCCGACGGATTACGGAGACAGTGTAAGCCGCGCGATCCGACCGCGTCGTGGATACGGGCCGAGTCGACCGCGCGCCCGACACGTTGGTGTGACCCGTTCGCCCGAACGCGCGGTCACCGGAATCGGCGAGTCTGCCGGTCGGTCTCCATTGACCGCGAGACGTGTGATGAGTAGTGTTTTCACCAAAGTTTGGTCGGACGCGAGATTTTAGTGACCGCCGAGTGAGTTTGTTTCGACTTAACTAAGTGTACCCTTGTTTCCTCGTTCAACCTCGAGTGCGTTATGACGTAGGTTTGTTACGTAGGTAACAACGGGGGCGCGAATAAAGCGAGTGTACGGGTGAGGGAATTCTGGAATCGTTTTTGAGTGATAAAAATCAAGACAGACGAAATAATTCAGACGTCTTGTAAAAAAAAGTAAGAGGGTATTCGCTCTCGTCGGGAGCGGTAAAATACAAAAAAAAAAAAATATTCAAGTTTGTGAGCGCACATCCGTGAGATCGATTTAAAGCGCGCGTTTAACACCGCATTTTTCTACAGACGGCGACACGACTTGGAAAGCTTAGAGCTTAGAAAACTGGCAAAGTTCAAACAACATTGGTTTTCTAACGTTTTATCTTAATGTGTTATCGTTTAAACGCGACGTTCGAACGTTTTTGTACGTTTTTAAACTATAAGTATAGAACTATTATAGAGCTTTCATAATTGTTCGTGGGTTTCGTTTAATAAATAACGTATTTTTTATAATCGCTATAACGCGTCTCGAGACGTTTTTTCTACAACGATATTTTCTGTACGATACGCTGTTCAAAATGCTATTTTGATTATACGTTCATTCGTTTACGAAAATTAATCGCTGGTTATTTCGACCCAATTAAAATGTTCACGCACAATGTATCTGTTGTAAACAGATCTTAAACATCATGCGATTTTCAAAAAAAAATTTGAACCAATCATAAACGATTTATACAAGTTTCTGAGTATTCGGCTCACTGAGCTATGCCAAGGATCGTGATTTTTTTTTTTTAGCGACCCACTGCACACACAAATTGATCATCGAACTGCAACTTCCCAATGAGTCGTTACTCCACCCAAAAACGGACCCGAAATCGTCAGTAACTTCTATTAGATTCCGAGCGAAAAACGTACCTACCGGTTTTAACGTGATTTTTTCTTTTTTTGCTTCTGAAACCATGTCAACATCTGCGCAAAAATCCAATCATCGCTCAGTTTACCTGGTGACCCGCTCCTCAGAATAGTTACCTACCAGTTCGGTAAGCCGACCACGACAGTACACGACTACTGCAGAGTCTTAACCGCGAGCTACTGTTGTTTTCGAAACGGCAAGTTCGAGTGCATCCATCGTTTGTCGCCGGCACGTGTCAATCGTGTGACTTGCCGCTTAATTTTGTATTTTGTTTAGATTCAGAGCCCAGTATTGTTTCTATAATGACGTTTTTTTTTTTTCGCGCTGTGAACGGCAAGTATGTGCCAAACGAATCAAAAAATAGCACTATGATGTTCGGGAAGTGGACTTAAATTGAGAGTACCTGGAATGACTTTGAATTTTTTTTTTTGAGTTATGGTCAAAAACCCAAAAAATGTTTCGACCGTTGTAACCGCTATTACGGGTGGCTCCGATCTTTCCGTTGAATACCGCAGAAAAATGTTAGCTTTTGGTTTTTAAACACAATCTGTTCGAAACCATTTTTAAAATTTTTACTTATTTAGAGAGTTTTGAAAGCACAAACGTTCAGACTAAAAATCTCGGCTCTACAGATCCGATCGGATCGATACCGCGCTATTTCTTTGAGTTGCTCTCAGCAAGCTCCGATATTTTCATGCACTGTAGCGGAACATAGTAAACGCGGTGTAGTAACTGGGAAAAAAATAAAGGGAGGAACAAAAAGAACCGTTCGAGATCGGGCGAGAAATTACCTAAAAACGAACAAAAAAAAATCGTTATTCAGTAAATTCGGTTTTTGCACCGGACGCACACTGGACAACTGGGGGGTGGTGTTCGCTCAGAATCGTTTTTCGCGGAAAAACAAACAAAAAACGCGACGATCCGGACGATGAGTTTGAACCAGCGTCAGTTTCCGAAACGCCTGCTCGAAAAAGTGACCCGCGGCGACTATTCTCGCCCGTTCCATTTCGTTTCGTTCTCTCGCGTCCACCTCCGTGTTTTACGGTACGGTTAGTTGCTGTTCGGAAAAAAAAAAATCCCGAAAAATTGTCTTTTTCGCCGTTTATCCCGCGTCTCTCCTCGCATTACAAACGGCCCAGTATAACGCGTCGGAATTTCACGGTAAAATACGCGTTTGTTTTTTTTTCACGCGACACGAGTTTTCCGTAATCATTTTCTTTCGTCCTCCGCCCGCACGACGCGACTACGATAGGTGGTATACCGCGCGATTATTGCGCGCGTCTTGGCCGCCGCCCGCCGTCTGGCTCACACACGAGACGGCCGCGGAGGCCAATTTATATGCAAAATAACCGTCGATTACAGTTGTTATTATTATTATTACGATCGTAATAATATAATTCATCGCTCCAGCAGCCGGCGGCTGCCGTGTCCTCTCTGCGAACGACCAACAGTAATATCGTTGCGTTACACCTCTTTTTTTGTTGTAGAAAACAATATACAAGTACACATATATGCTCTTTAATTTTTTTTTAAGAGCGCAGCGACGGATGCGTTGTTTTTTCACGATGATTTTCTCCCGTGAACAACTGTGTTTGCGATAAAAATGATCATTTAAAATCACCTTTTTCCGAAACGTACTGTATATATGACGCGGACTCCGAGGGGTCTCGAATTTGAAAGTTCAAAATCAAATAGGTAACGGTCAATATCGGGTAACGACCGTAACTATCTCCCGGTTTTCTGATGAAAATAAAGTTCAACGATTCGCGTTCTGTGGCGGCGCGGCGGGCGCGTGATTCTGTCGACTCGGACGAAACGGTCGAGCCGAATAATTCGTTCCAAAAAAAAAAAAATTACACATTTAAAGTTGCGCGTTGTTTGTCTGTTTTCAAACAGAGTATTTTTTGAGATGGTTTAGTAGGGAAATCTTCGCGTTGAGTGGTGGTGAGAAATCGGTGGTCTTCACTTTTGTAAGCCCTGCCGACGGGGTGATTTCTTCGCAAAAGCTGCGGGACGATTTTCAATCTGCGTTAGCTCGACGAGGTCTTGCCAAATATCAGTGGCGAATATTCAAAAACGATACACACGCTATAGGGGACGGAGACTAAATATATTTGCAAAAGCGTGTACGGAAAATTGATATTTTTACTAGTCTGTAAGCGCCCCAGCCCCGCTGCGATTTTTACCGTTTTATACGCCGAACACAGAAAAATGCACTACGCGCTATTCTTATCTATAGATCCAGGGCACATTATTGATTTCATCGTTTTCTAACCGCGATTTCAAAACTATCTATCGGTAAATCGATTTTAAACATTTTTCGAGTACGTTATATCAAATTAAATTTGATCGACAAAGATTCTAATATTTCTACATCGCACCGCTAACAGATAATTTTCTATATATATGTATATATGTATATATGTATGTATTTTTTATTGAATAACACAGCGCAATTCCACCGTCAGTTCTCGATCAGGTACACTAAAACATTTATAAGTTACTACTACTATTCAAGTAAACTGCAATTGTGTCTGTAACGAGATCCTTCCCGATCGTTGATGTGGTGGTACTCCAACATAGTAGCAGTCTGTATTTGTCTTAAGTATATTTACTTATATAATGTTATCTTCAACATTTCTGAGATAATTTCTGTAACGTCTAACTTAGAACACCCTGTACACTGCGGAAGTTTTACGACTTGTATTTCTACGACACTGCGTGAGGTGCTGGAAAATTATTTCACGTTTTTCACATCTTCCGTCTCTACGTACAGTATAATTATCTGTCAAAGGATACGCGGTCGTTCGCAGAAGGCTAAGAAACACGACGTGATGATCGATGAAACGCTCGCCGCTCTTATTTTCTTCTTCGTTTCTATTTACAATGCCGCGCTCGCGAAACGTTAATAAATTAGTATTTTCTTCTTTTTTTTAATAGCTCACGCGTTCATTTTTCGTTACGACCGCGGCGTGTAACATCGTGTACCCTCCTGTAGAGCACGGTAATAAATATAGGTATGAATCGCGACGTCGTTTCGACAAGCACTAAGCCCCCGCATGCGCAAACACTTGGACGAATACCAATAATAATAAGATCTTCAAAGTATACATTATTAGGTGGTGTGTATATTATTAGGTGTGTGCTGTAAACGTACAACAACTAACGCACGAATGCGGCAAAGTTGCTGTAATAATGATGACGTCTTTTCGCGCGCGATCGCAGAAACGCTGCGCAGTCAAAATCCGGGAAAAATACGCGCGAGTCCGTATGAAAAATAACATCGAAACGTAATTGAAAACTTTTTACAGCGTAAAATCAGAATATTCCTAACCTTAACGCGCACACGTGTAGTTTCTATCACCGTCTGTACCGAAGAGTCTCGCTAGAGACTTTCCTTTCTGTGCGTGAGAAACACCGATGAAACAGAACACGAATATTTGGAAACAACGCTCCGAAAAACTCGACCCGGTATAGCGAGACATCAAGTCTCGTCTCAGCACTCGGACCGAACGGAAAGTTTGAGATTAAAGGAGAAAGGTCGGTTGTTTTTCAATGATTTACTACGAAGTGTTACACACTTGAAAAGTTTATTATACCCATACATGTTCTGCCGTGACCACAGAAACCCGAATGTCTGTGCGAAAAATGCCCACGGTTTAAAAAATAGAATTTTCAGATTGACATTTCACATCGAAATTCTATCTTTTCTTTCAATCGCTTAATCACACATGATCGATCACGAAAGAAAATCCTTAAAAATACCGAACGAAAGAGTTGTGCTGCGTCGACTAACACTGCTGCAGTTGAAACGCGAGTACAGTTTTTCGAGCGCCGATCGTCGCTGTACAAACTCGAATCGATCGATATTTATCAATTCTCTTTTTTCTTTCACGTCGACATTGACAAAGTCGCGTTCGCGTGTTACAGATACTGCACTCTGCGGCGGACCCGCCGGCGAATCACAACGGCGTCTTGAAGAACAATGTTTATGGCGGATCGACCGATTTCTTCCGTTCGAAAACCATGCCCAAGTACGTACATATATATTTAAAAATTACGATTAATTTTTCGTCCGTTTTCTTCCGCGATTTTCTTCCCCAACCGAAATGTTTTCACAAACCGAGTCCACGAGAATTCGATGATCACGATTTCCGCCGTTTTCGGACGGTAAAAAAAAGCGGTACTATGGCGGCGGCGACGATTATCGTCTCTTAAACAGGATTCGCGCGGTATCCCTTTTTCTTCGTACGCGACTCTCTTTTAAAAACACGTTTTCTACAACGCGATATCGTTTTGTGTGTTATTATACACATAGTACTATGCAAGAGCTGGCGTGTGTACCCGTCGCTCACGTATTCCTGCATTGTGTCGCGTGCACAATAAAAAAAGTATTGCGTACAACAACGGGTAAAAGGGTCTCGTCGCGACGAGAAGGGCTTTTAAAAAAGAGGTTTTTTTTTTCCAAACACTCGTGAGAGTCGCGCGGCGTGCGTCCATCCGTCTTTGTCGAGCATTTTTCTTCGTCGATTATCGCGACCGGGCCTGCAGCAAGACGCTATTAAAAGCCGTTGAAAAACACCTATTCACCAGCGATTTTTCGCATACACAACGAAGGGTTGCCGATTACCACCCGATACGTGTCGCGGCGGAAACTCCTGTTCGTGGAGGAGGCCCCGAACTCGTATTATGATATATTTCTCCGTGGTCCGGTGTGGACGGAGAGTACCTTTTGTCGGCCGACGACCTGCCGATGTTTAGAGGTTTGGTACGCGATGATTGATCGTCCGCGCGCATTGTGCGAACGCCTCGAGAATGCGCGAATCCGTATTCTAGCGGCGCGTCGTAGTATTGTGTTGGGATGATGATCGAACACGGTATTCCGTTAATGTATTATTATTACTATCGTAACGACATTTATATTATGTGGCGATATCACACTTATCTGCAGCAGGAGGCGGTGGTGGGTGGGACGTCCACGAGGAGGCGTTTAAAGAGATCTATATAGTTTGCAACGCAGGACGGGCAAACGGAAACGGGCGAAAATTGATAAACCGTACGTTTGAAAATGTAATCGGTTTTTTTTTTTTTTTTTCAGCAGCGCGTATTTTGATGTTTGTTAGAGTTTTTCCCGGTCTCGTAAGAGTGTCTTTTTAAAGCCGCGGTGTTTTTTTTTTTTTTTCCGTACAAACAACCACCGTGTTTCGGTCCGCGTGTATCTTTTTTCGTAGATTCTTCTTAGACCTAACCCATATCGTCGTAACCGTTGAATATTTTTGCGCGTTGCAGGAGGATGACCAGCGGCGGCGGTGGCGTCGCTGCGGCGGACGACCGCGACGGCGACCGGCAGCACCGTTGGCGGCCGCCTTGCGCGTCCACCGAAGACATCGTCCAGTACGACCCTTCGACGGCCGCGGCCGACCCTGCGCCGAGCCGGCGCGGCCGGTTCCCGCGGGGTCAGCCACGAAGAGCCGCCAGGAACTCGGCACCGCCGTACCGCGGCTCGAAGTCGGCGGCGGTCGGTGGTACCTTCAAGTGGAAGACCCGGGCCCTGTACGCGTTTCTCGCCGGCCTCCTGGCCGTCGTCCTCGTCAATCTTACCCTGACGCTGTGGTTCATCCGAGTCACGCGGTTCACCGCGGTAAGAGCCGTTCGGTTTGCTCAAATTTACCGCGTCCCCGCATTTTCACAAAGTGTTTCCGCGCGTCCCGTCAAATTAACTCTCGCAACGTAAAATACCTTGGCGCAACAACAGACCTTTTTCCTGCGAGGCGCAGTAATCTGTACGGAAATCGTTCTCGTCGACTAAAACGCAATTTGAACTGCGTTCAAAACCGTTTTCGATAGGCAGTTGAACACAGTTGGAGCGAAAAAAAAGATTTTAAAAGATCGTTAGAAAACACCATCCATCCTTTCGCCGGCGTTTGTTTGTTTTTTACTATACGATAGAAACAACAATGTTCAAAGTCTTTTTATTTTACGCGTGTTGCAACGGTACGCGAACTAATAGATACTTTGTAAATAAATGTACGACGGTGTTGAAATAAGATTATCTGATTTAAGATTATTCTGCGAATGATATATATATAGCATGTCTAGGATTTTTCGAGAATTGTTTCTACGTAATAACTCACATAAAGACCGAATAAACATAAAAAAAAAAAACCACGTATACAATATGTTAGTTTAACAATAGTTTAACTTAAGTTTTATTATCTAAATAATATATCCTAAAATGTCTACGAGTCTACTATCCGTTTTAAATTTTAATACGATGTGTGTTACGAAACGCAACAGTTTATTGCAACAGACGTGACTTTGTCGAATAGTCGAGTTACTATAGAGATGATAGAGACGCAAACTGCAAAGTCAACCGAACCGTAACAAAAAAAAAAAAAAATTCAACATATGTTATAAAGTTACCCGAACGATAATCGCTATAACATTTTTCTTCAATCAATAACTCGTAATCTCAGATAGTAACATTTTATATCGACGATAAGCTTTTTGAATGTGTGTACCTGGCGATTGTTATGCCGAGGATTCACGCATACATCTTTTATACTATGAATATTATTATTTAGTATTTGCGTGGTTTTGAACGTGTGTTGGTTCAATATCGTAAGAGAAAATTTTACGTTTTGAGTTTTGTGTTGTTTTTTCGTGGTTAGGTTAGATTTTGATCGCAGCGAAGAATGTATTGTTTTTACAATTCTGATTCTTTTTTTTCTGTGAACAACTTTAAGGCTATAAGGAATGCCCAGATTTATAATATCAACTCGTATATAGCAACGTTTGTACACGTAGTTATACGCTCGGTATAATAATTTTTCAACGTCTGTGCGCCGCGTTTGTTTTTTTTAATTAAAAACTAAACTCTCTCTCGAGGTATACCTACAAAGTATACCTTAGGTGTGTACAATATTAATATAATATAATGCCGTATAACGGCCGTCTAAAGGGGATGTTGCGGTGGCGATGACGACCTTTTGATTGCTACTGCTGGCAGCAGTAAAAATCGTAGCGATATACACATAAATTCGTCGGCGTTTTAACGACTCGCAGGCTTGTGCGAAAATTCATCGGCTAAACGTAGGTGATTGTTGAAACGATATTAATAAATAATAAGAATATAAACAAATTAAGAATGGAAAATTTTTCATTTTTAACTTTTTGAATCCTATAGCGGTCTTTATTCATATTATTATAATCCCTCCGCTAGGACCTATCCTATGTATAGTAGGTGAACGGGTCGATCACACTTTAAATTCGATTTCCCTACTTTTTTGCGTTAAAACCTATAAACGAAACGAACAAACGGCGATCAAAAAGTGTTTTCCAATTACATTCAAATTGTACGACGTATCATTTGCAAGGGTTCACCGCATATATTCGTGCTTCGATATATTTTGACAACTTTCGAGCGAATCGTTCTATTGGCTGGCAATAACTCTTCCGAAAATTTTCAGACCAACTGAAGTCCTTACAAATGGTTAAAAATAGCTCAAATACAAACACGATTTGACCATTTCCGACCTAAAACAGTGTGTTATATTTTTCGATAACACAAAATAAAACTATCCCGCTTCCTATAACCAGTGGCTCACCCGAAACAGTTACCTACTCCGATCACTCCGTGGTTAGTTTTTCCTTTTGAGAAATCATTTTAACGCACTGTGAATTCATAGTTTGATCCTTTGGCGATTAGGAAGGACAGCGTTTCAACTGCCGCAATTACGATTAAACACCGCGTAAATCGACAACGGCCTCGCATTACGAAGAGGCGTTGTTCAATTTCGATTGGTATTCCGAGGGCATTGCAGCTCATTGCAGCGTAAAACGTATACAATATGAATAGACAGGGTACGATGATAATTTTGTATTGAATTAGAAATAAGCAACGAACCGTGTGAATTCGCAAATGTTCCAACTTTCAACTAATTATTCTGACGACCTCGAATCCGGGTTTGTGTCATGCATCCTATTTGAATAGGCCAGACCTCTTAACATTTAATGCGTTTTTAACGTAACGTTTGAAACGAACGGCCGACGCAAAAACGGTCTTGCAGTAAACCAAAGAAATGTATTAATTTTCTGATCTTGTGTTTTTGAATGTTGTTGACCGGAGTTTCGCACTGCTAAATCACGAATCAAAAATTTCGATGAAAAGCATAAGCGACGTTTGTTTTATAACCAAAAATAACAAAACATAATACTTTTCGAAGTTAGACTATACGATTTTTGTCGATGTCCGCGAGAAAAGTCTAAAAAGTCGATACCTTCACTGCAGTTATATGTAGAAATAATTTAATTGAAAAACTAACGTGAACACAATTTTTAATAAAACGTGTATACATGAAAGAAGACAGCGCGAGTTGATGTTTTATGAAAAACTCTGGTGATTTATTCGTTGTCGTCTTGTCTTTATTACGAGTATTTCAATTGTTATTATACGTATATATTATCACGCCGGTATCGTGATGTTGAACGTGTGTGTCAAGCAGAGCGATATTTCACATAGACCAAAGTGTTTTTGGACCTAAGTCCTAAATTGAGGTGTCATAGAACGACGCGCAATCGCACGGGTGTGTGATTGAGTTATTTGAAATGAATAAAAATGACCTAATTTGTTTTTTCTGAGCCAAACTGTACGTTATAGCACTACGTAGTATTGTGTCACACTATAGATTTCGTTTCAACCTTTTATTTTTGAAAAAATTGTTTTGTCATAAATTAAAATCACAGCTTAAAACAATTAAAAACGTCAAAAATACCTACTTTTGTGGACTCGCGTGTTAGAGGCGATCTGGTTGGTTTGACATTCAAATGACTTTGAAAAGTACGTAGGTAGGGATCTAATACAAGTCTGAATTCTTGGTACCTTCAACTTGTTATTCATTTTGTTTGAATACACTCAAACCATCGATGTTATTATTGAAAGTTTTATCAAGAATAACTAAAAAGAACAGTATTGAATCTCCATAATTAATGTGTGTGTCCCCTACTACAGGAAGGCTTGGGTTCTATGAAGATTGTGCAGGGTGGGCTCAAGCTGTCCGGCAAGACACTGGTCACCGACCGACTGATTGCGACGGCCATCCGCTCCCGGGCTGGCCGTCCCATCCTCATCGAGTCCGCGGCCAATATTACTCTGAGCGCACGCAACTCGCAAGGCCGTCTGGTAAACAGTCTCAAATTGTGTGAGTGCAAAATGTTCTATTATATTGTCAACTTTAATTTTTTTAAATTTTTATTGAAATGTTCAATAAAACATACTCGGCATTATAATAGTAAATATTTTAAACACAATATCATACAATCTATAACATATTGAAAATGGTTTATCGACTTGATCTTTTTGTTCTCTCTGGTTACCAATAACCTACAACGGAAAATCGTCCCCCCCTCCTCCTCCCCCCCGTAGATTCGCCAAGAAAAATTAATTTTTTGTCCACCCCAGATCGATTTTGTGTGTGTATAACATTTTGAGTGTAGTAGCCGCAAATTGTACAATATTACGCGATAACTTTTTAAACGTCCGATAAACAAGTTGTTCAGTAAACGAGATAAAAATATATTTTTTTACATAACAAAAGTATTTTTCCGTAGCTAAAGACGGGCTGGAGTGTGCCCAAGCCAATGTGTTTCGAGTCACCGATACCCGAGGTGAAATTTTGTTCTCGGCCGACCGTAGCAAAGTAATAGTCGGTGCCCAAGAGCTGCGGGTTACAGGTAATAATTAATACGAAAAACACGATGATAATTTCGGTTTCTTTTTAGTTTTTTTTTTTACATGTCCTTGGTGTTATTTTTATTGTTTGCGCCCAGGCATCGGTGGCGCAGTTTTTCAAGGCAGTGTACAGACACCGATTGTGCGAGCAGACCCACGACACGATCTCAGGTGATTTATAATATCGTATATTTTTTATTTAGCCACTGTAAACAATAAATATTATTGTTTCGGTATATTATATTTTTTTCATCAACACTACTCTATACATGAATGCTAAGATAGCGCATGGCAAGTCGGGGAAAGTTTTGAAAAATAATTTTAACCTAACGATCCTTTTCCAAATCTTTCAATTTCTTTTTTAATCAACTTCTCAAAGCAATGTGATTTAGATTATTCTGAACGTGGCGAGGCACCAGTTCGTTTTTCAAGACGTCTCATTATACTGTATCACGTAAAGCTCCAATTGGCGTGCGCGCAATTTAAAGGTACTAGATCGGGCGGACCTGCAAGCCTCCCCCATTGTTAATCTTAACCCTCCCTAAATTTTTAAAAAATACACAGAAATTTCAGTTTTGGCTCTTAAAATTGCGCTCGTGCATCTAGGGAAACGCTCCGCGATCTTATTGGTCTAAACTAATCGAAAAACACAATATTATCATAATATTCTTCCGGCCTGCAGTATAGGATTCGTTTGAGATTGTTGGTGTTTCTAACGACGCGTGAAAACTACATTTAATATTGTCCATTTACGCTCAGAATCTATAAAACATTATAATGTTTAACATAAATATTTGGACAATACATGTTTACAGACTGGAGTCATCGTCTCGGAGACTTGAACTTAGCGGGCCCCAAGGAGTGACCATCGAATCTAGGGCCGGCGACGTATCTGTATCGTGTCTGATGGATATAAAATTACAATCTAATGCTGGAGCGGTGTGTATTATATTTTAAACGTTTTTCGTCGTTACTATAAATTGATATTTCACGTATACACGCGGTAACCCGGTATTGTTTTTAAACCGTCCCTCTTTATATTAGGTGTATTTTTTGACAAGACGATATACATCTGAAAAAAAAAAGTAAACGATATTAATTAAGCTACCGGAAATTGAAACGTTACGCGTTTGTCTTTTAAATAACAAAAATAATAATTTTTTTCATACGTGGACGATATTTTTTTTATCCGTCAGGTTGTCTAGATGAAAATTTCGATGTTCATCTACATATAGATTAAAACAATCATCGTCTGTTAGTAATTATCTATATATTTGTGTTTTACTGATTCCCAAAAAGATTTTTTTTTTTTTTTTTACGCCCACTGCAGCCAAGATTTCTAATTTTTCTTGAAAATTATGGAAAACGCGTGTTTTTGACATAATTAATTTTGATTTTTAGCCATAACTTTCACAATACGATTGGAACAAGTTGATACTTCCACACAGTATAAAAACTGATAAGATACGGGTCTGATACGAATTTCGAGAAATTTCGAAAATTTTTGAGCTAAGTATAGAACTTTGAAATAATCGAAAATTTTCACTCTTTTCGTAATTTTTGTTCGATAATAAAATTAAGTTTTCCACAAAAAGTTTTGAAAATTTAATACAAGGTTTCACCCAACACGAAGATACATATGCTTCTAAAAGTTTTGAAAACCCGTAGTTGTACAAGTTTTAAATTTGGTTGTTTAAAGTCGGAAAATTTTTGAAAACTGGTCATACCTTTGACTGTTTTTCGAAAAAAAATTCGTAAATCACACAAATTTGTAATTTGACATATCAAAGTTGAACATGTTATTTAAAACAAAATTTTCTATCTGAATAATATATATTTAAAAAAAATCCGCCCAATAGATTCCAAACGCGTACAAAAAAAAAAAATAAATAAATAAAAAACGGTGTTATTTTGATTATAACAGTGAATTAATTACGCACTGTTGTGCTGCAATCGATACTAAAAACATAGGTAGGTAATAACTAAAAACAATGATCCAAATGGTTATTAATATGTTAATAATGGTTTAAAATGTTTACACGACATTTATAAACTAAACTTATTGTGGCGGCTTATTTCTTTATTTCTCTATTTGAGTCACTGCGAGCTCATTCAGAATTTCCGTTTCTGAGAATTAAAAATTGCATACAGATTCAACGTACTTATAATTATGCTTCTGCGCGAGCCAACAGTGTGACACCCACAGCGTCAAAAACTACGTACGCGACCTAGAGTGATACCGGATATTCTTTTTTGCATTTTTACTAGTCTCGACGGCTGCGTCTCTTACGTTTTTATTTATTTATGTATCTTTATTATTATTTTTTTTTTTTTTTCGTATCTCGCACAGATACGAATCGACGCGGCCAAGGTGTTCCTCAGGGGCCTCAAGACGGTCAAGACGACAACGGCCATCGCCGCGTCCGCGACCGGTGTCGTCCCTCCGTCGACCGATCAGCAGCAAAACTCGATCGGGGCGCCGCAGGGACCGGCGAAAAAACGGGGCAGCGAGGACAAACTGCCCAGCGTCTATCAGCTGTGCGTGTGCGGAAACGGCAAGGTCTTCATGTCTCCGCCGGACGGACAGTGCGCGGCCGACAACGAGAGTTTGGTGTGCCGGTAAAAACGGAAAGCCGGCAGTGTTGCCGTGCAGACGCGTCGACGTATACGCTGTCGAAAATTATCTCAAAAGTCGCGCACGGATATTGCACCAGACATCCGTCAGCAGCATATTTGTCGAAAAATCTTCGGATTTTCCGCGAAAAATCCACCGGATGATCAACAATAGAAGAAATCCTCGAAATCCCTGCAGTTTGAAAAACCTCGCGAAAATTCCTTTTGACCTCAGAAAAATGAACCTCGGGAATCTCCGGAAACGGAATATAAGCCTGTTGACAACATCAACAGTGGATTGAAAGGCCGTCTGCAGTGCACAGTGAGGAGGGTTTGAAGGGTTCGGAGGCCTTTTTTTGATTCGTTTAGAAAATCTTGTTTTTTTTTTTTTTTTTTTTCGTTTTGAATCATCGTTTACGCCTACTTCGGACTGCTTTTTTGTCACGTTTAAATAAGAGCAGCTTTATTTTTATCACGGTTTCCGCGGCCATCCTGCAATAATTTAGACTCTAGAGCGCCGCGATGCGTTTAAGTTGTAATTTAACTTTTGGACGCATAATTGTCAACTACTTGATATGGTAACGTCATTGCCGTGGAGTTTGTTTTTTTATTATTTTAGTCAATAAAAATAATATACGAGATGCGTGTTGACCCAATATTCGTAGGTACTACTGATCGTCTAATGCTTATATATTGACATTTTAACTTTCAAAACGTTTCACTAACTTTTCAACAAAACTCGGTTAAAAATTTACACTATAATAAACTTAAGATCTAACGTTGATGTTTTGACGAGACGTGATACTTCGTTTATCATATAGCTATACCGAGACTCTAGGTGACAAAATATTTACGTGCCACATATTTTATAGGTTAAAAACAGTATAATTATTGTTTAAAATTAGTCATATTTATAGATCTCGCAGTTCCTGTCATGATATTATAACGTTTCTTTAGTCATAATAATTCTAAAAAAAAACACGTTGTCGGTGAACCGGTATATTGTATAATTCAGTGGAAAACTTTAGGTGCTTGTATAATAATTTGGTTTTCGTTTGTTTTGACCGCCGACATATTCATCCGTGTATATTTTTCTTTAGATTCATAATATATATATATATATACTAACAGCTCACTATAACTTTAGTTAACGTGTCATTTAAGTGCCTAAATAAAATTATGTTAAGCGAGATTGTCCGCAGATGCTTGGTCTTCTGATTCGTGGTTTTTGATCATATGTACACTTTGGTCTTTTATTTTATTTTTCAACATTAAAAACTTTAATTTTTGGATGTCTTCTATATTATACACGGTGTTAAATATCACGATTGAATGTTTCGAGTTAATGCGACGGTATCAATAATATCAATGTATATCTCTTTTGTATTCGCGCCTGTTTTATACATTTTTCGGTGATTTTTTTTCCAATTTATTTTTCATTTTTCTATACTTAGGTAACATAAGGAATGCAGCGAATTCCGAAATAAAATCAACGTGTTCTGCTTTTTTGGATAACGTGAACTTATTAGAATATAATATATAGTGATAGTTTTATTTAGAATAGTTGGTTTTGTTATATATATATATATATATATTTATATAATGTTATATACTTTCGTCGTATTCGGTTGTAAGCCGAAAAATTGTCTAAAAATATATATTATGCTTATACGACGTAATCCTAATAATATTATATCATTATAATATTATTATCTGTATACACATTTAGTTTATTCAATGACTACGAGTAAAATTAAAAATATTTAAATACTGGGCAAAATCACTCGTTATAGAAAATGTAGGATATATAATAGTATATACTAAAAAGCTAAAATAACTGATTGTGATATTTATACCAACTGTACTTGCATGTTATAAAACAGTTTTGTATTTTTATTATGTTCTTAATTTATAATTACGCATTTAGAATTCACGCTGTATCAGTTTGCTGATTTTTTAACGGATCACAGATTTAAAAACTAAAAAAAACTTTTAATTTACGTACACGATAAATGTTCTGACCGATGAATACAATGTGTTTTTACCCATTATGCGATCGTCTCGAATTTGAACATTGGTTTATTGTTTCTATCGAGTTTTTACATATTTTGTTTTTATCAAGAAATGTTTTTTGTTATTGAGTTTCGTTTTGTAGCTTTTGTTTTCGAAAAGTATACGTCTTATATTTATGTATAATTTAATATAAACTACGATTAAACACCTATTATGGTGGCCTAGGTACGGGGAGGTGTTATACGCGCAGAGGCGGACTGGGCAGATTGCAGACGATTTATTTATACAATAGAAATCGTAATACATTTTAAAACTTGGCTTAAAACTAATTGTATACACTTCGTACACTGAGTGGTACTTGAATAATAGTCAAGATTATCTAAAAAAAAATTCTTTGGCTTCTTATACTATATCAATATGGATAGATATTTTTTGTCGTTCGCAAAATTGTAGTATTATTTTAGTTATATATATGGCTGTGGTTAAATAAACGTAGTGTTACTTTGTTTTTAATATAGAGGTGTATAGATAGATAATACTTTAATTTTAATTTTTTTTTTTTTTAATTACAAGTGTAAAATATTTATAGTGGTGTAAGAAGAGAGAAAAAGCAGGAAATTCTTTTAAATTTTTGTAAAATCGTTTTGGTTCTTGACGCATTTAAAATTGTTATTTCGGTCCAAATGTCGTTCCCAGTCCGCCTCTGCTGAGTTACGCGCTGTACAAAACAATATTATAACAGTATTATATTATGATACGATGTTAATAAAAATATCAAAACTGAACGTCGTTTGTTCCTTAATTTATAAATTCATAAACTGAATTGTATATAATATAATAATGTGTTATAGCCGAGATGTTATGTAACTGTTCACGTTGTTAATGCGTCGTTTTCCGCAAAGTATTATATCGAGTTATATATGTATACTACGATTTGTTTTAAATGTTTTCCCTACTTTTTACCACGTCGAACATGGATGAGAATATACGATATTCATGTGTATTTCATACGATTGTGTTTATTTTTGTCTAGTCTATGCTGCACACATTTTCCTCGATTGTTTACTTCAAACAAATTTATTATTTAGATGCATGCAAAATATGAACGGATAATAAATATGTACCAAAAATAAAGGACCAAGCAGAAGGTACAACAAATTGCTAAAATACGTCGTGCTGTGTTTTACCAGGTTAGTTTTCAAATCATTGGGAAAGTTAAAAAAATAAAAGTTTAAAATTTAACCAATCAGTTAAAATAATTTACAGAAAATTACTTCAGTTTTAATACAACATTGTTAAAAAAAAAAGAAACAGAGGTGAATTGTTCTAATAGTATATAAAAGATATTATGTGTGCTAAAAAAAAAATTTTAAATAATCTATTTAAACGGCATAGTTGTACATACGAGTACATTAGTATGGCGACGAAAAATCATTCGGAAAAATTATAAAAATTTGTAAAACTTAATGAGTTACGGCCTTTCTGGGCGTTTATTCTGACAACAATTTGTTCTTTTTGTATGATCTCAAAAAATACGAAGGACTCTTTTGGTTTTTTCAAAAAACTTTTAAAATGTGAATGTTTTCAGGATCATATCGCAACTATAAATTTCAACACTATCGATTTTTTTTTTTTTTTGCGCCATCATATTACGTTTGACAACAATAACAATAACAGTAATAGGTAACTAAACAAGCGTTAATGTCATGACATACGTATATACTTTTGGAACGAAGCACCCGACGTAATTCGAAACCATTTTTGTCGTTATTAAATCTCGTTTGTGCCGAGTTATGTGAGAAAAAAATCGAAAGAAAAACAAGATTTCAACGAGTTTTCAATGATGCGGACAACAGAAGCTGCTACTGAATTAGACATAGTAATTCTAGAAAAACAGCTTTTTGTACATGAAATATTTTAAATTTTTTTGCGTTGGATCGCACAGCGTCCATGGGTGTTCCAGAAGAAGCCATCTGTACAATTTAAATTAAATTACAGTTTAATATACTAGTTGAAGCGCAGAATGGATGATAAATACAAAGCGCTCGTAAAACAAACACGGCAGACCCGCTATTTTGTCTTCGGCTTCGTTCCGGCTGGCCATTATAAAATGGTATACAATAATTGTTATTATTGTCATTCGATTCGATTGTTTTAATTGTTTTTTATCCGAATGAAAAAAAAAAGAAAACAAAAAGGATGAACGAACCCAATACCTTGCCGCCGTTACGTCGAATGCGCTGGGCAGTCTCGTATACTGCATAAAAAACAACCCGCGTCCGCCGCGTTTTGCGATCGAAAGTCGAACGAAACTTCTCGTTTTTCTACTTTTTTTTCATTCTGATCGCACCGTTATAACGGTAACAATACAGAATGTTTTTGTCTACTAAACATCTACAAAATCTGTTTTTGAAAAATTGTTACTATTTTAATATTAGGTGGGTCATATATAATTGATGATTTTTAAAATACTAATAGCTCCGGTTCGTTTACCTATTCTTAATCTAAAAACGAATCACGAGTATTATAAAAAAAAAAAAATTGTTTTCGAAATTCGTGATTTTCAAATTTTGACCCAAAAAAATCGACCATCAAAAAAATTGAACGTTACACATGAAAATGTAGAGAAATTTGATTTGGTGGAGGAATTCGAACGTGTTAATTATTTCGGAATCAGAATTGATTTTGGGAGGGTAATTACGTAAAAACGTAAAAAAAAACAACCGCGTTTCTAAAAACGGATTTTTTCACTTATCCTAATAATGATAAAAAGGCGAGATCGCTCTAGGTCGCGTGGGTAGTTTGACGGAGTTGGGTGGGTTTCACTGGCCTATAGAAGTTGTGGTTCAAAAGCGTCATTTAATATCTGAAAGCAATGATAAATCGTAGCCTTCGAAAATACGATTTGGAGCGAGCTCATTTGTTTAGTACGCACGTCCTACGGTTAAAAACTAAATTTAACACTAAATATAGTCCGAAAATTCGGAAAATCCGCGTATAAAAAATATTTATTCGAATAACGTGTGAAAATTTCAAACCATACGGAACATTTTTTTAATGAATTGATAGTTCTATTATTATCACATTGATAATGAAATGTAGGTAATGAGTAAAATGTAAAATGATTATCTTAGCAATATATCATCAAATAATTGTAATTTCATCTTCATGTCTTAGATTTTTTAAAATTTAAATACAATTATAGTGAATTCATAATAATAAATCCTAAATATGTCTGTAATAGAAATTGTGGATATTATGGATTACGTTGGCGATGGTAAACGTCCATTTATTGAAGGTTCTGAGATTTTGAAATGCAATCATATAATAGAGTTTGGAATAAAAGAGCAAACAAAAAATAAACTAGTTATTATAGCTTTATGCTTGCAAACATCTAATATTAATGGTCATCCTCATGAAGTTATAGTCACTAAAACGGTTCATGAAGGTAATGTGAAGGTGTCAGGTTCTTGTTCGTGTAAAGCTGGGACTGGGAAATGTAAGCATGTTGTTGGTGTTATGCTTAAGTTACAGAAGTACATAAAATTTAATTATTTTTTTAAAGAATTTAAATTATGATATAGTAGTAATAATAAGTATGTTATAACATTTACAGAACTTCGTTTGACAGTTTGGAAGAATTAAGCTGCACAGAATTGCGCCAGCAATGGGGCAAGCTTAAAACTGCTGGAACTGAAATGTATCAGGCTATACCAGTTAAAAAATTCTGCCATGTCCAAGACTATGTATCTCCATATTTAGAGACTCTACCTGATGTCTTACCAAATGAGATAGAAAAAATTGTATATGAAACATTAGTTCAAGGTAATATTTCATAAAGGGTATAAGTAACAATTTTTGAAAAATTGGGTTAGTGGTTATAATGGTCTATTGAATATGCACAAACAAACAAAAAGAGTCCAGAATAAATTCCTATCCTATGCTGCTTTTTTTTTTTTTATAATCCATCCTCCTCACGATTACTCCCTCCTTCGCTCTTCTCTCCAACTTCCTTCTTTAGCCTCTCATAGAGACGATGCCGACTTCTCCTTTATAAAATCCCTCCTAAATGGCTCTATCGATTCTCCTGAACTTCTTTTTGAAATATCTTTCCATGTTCCTTCTCACAATACAAGAAATCATTTCCTCTTCCATCTCCCCACCATACTACTTCATATGGTTAAAACAACCAATTTTTAAATTTTCAATTTAATCTATTGTATCTTATTTGATTCAATTGTATTGTAAATTATGTTTAATTGTAAATATTTAATTTTTAATGTTCTATTTGCAATACTGCCTGTTTATGTGTTAATAAATAAAATAATAATAATTGAGCGGAGCGAGCGAAGCTCAATCTTGGGAGACTCAGGTAATTCGCTTGAAACGCTTCTCCTCCGAAACTACGTGTCCGATCTCTACCAAATTTGGCATTTGCATGAACATCAATAGCAGGAAGGTTTTTAAAAAAGAAAATTTGAAATCGACCCTACCACGGAGGAATAATCACCATAAGAAAATAAGTCTTCAATGAAAAAATCCGATTGAGTTCAGTTAGAACTTTCGAATTTAACACGCACGTGCGCTAGGTCTATCGGAAGGGTTTGAAAAAAGAAATTCGAAAATCAAACGTACCATCGAGGAATAATCGTCGGATGACCAACTGGTTACCATGGCAACAAGTTGTATACAATGCAACTTGCGCGCGCTACACCGCTGATAACTAGCTCTAATTGCCTCTAATAGCAGATGGTTAAAGTTTCAAGACGATCGTGCAAGTAGATTTTTGCTTACCCTGGGGCTCGATGTGAATTCATCGATATTGGTTCGCTCCGCTCAATATTTGCAACCGGCAGAATGCATTGCACACCTAGTAATTATTAGTGTAAATGAAGATTTATAAAATAAGTTATAATTAAAAATCATAGATGTATAAAATGAATTGCCATTTTATTATTATTTTTTACCAATTATTATTAATTTAACTACAATACAACAGGCTATATTCAATTTTTATTAATTTTGTATAGTTTGTATAAATAATATAATGTAATGTAATCCCAACTATGATAATTATATTAGAAAATAAAAAAAATTGATGTAGAATATATTGTATTTATATTTATTACACATTTATGTTTGTACTTAATTTACCTTAACTTATCCTTTTCGAATGAATTTTTTGATTATCTTATTAATCTTGATTATCTCATTATTAATTGATTATTATAATTTGAGTATCTGTATTTTTACTTGGATACTAATCCAATTTACAATTTACCTTAAGGTATATCATTATTTGTGATATTAATTTAAAGTATCTATAAACTTTTATTGTAGATTTTCCTGATTCTGCGATTGGTGTCCATATGAAAGGTCGCCATGAGCCTCGTGTGGTTGAAACTCCCAGTTGTGATATTAATTTTGTAAAAAAGCTATTGTTTACTACTTGTCAAGAAATTTTAAATGATGTTAGTATCATAGAGAAATTTAAAGAAAATTGTTCAAAATATGCAATTGAATTTTACAATTCTATAGTTAAAATAGATAAAGATGCGGCGATTAAAATAATTTCTGACACTTTATTACAAAATAATAACTTGTGGCTAAAAGTTCGTCAATTAAGAATAACAGCCACTGCTGCATATTCATTATATACCTTTAATAATGGGAAAAATAGTACAAATAATGAAGCTTGGCTCAACAAACTTGAAAGTATTATATTTCCCACTTTTTCTGGAAATTTGGCAACTAAATTTGGAAAAAAATGTGAGATTAAAGCAAGAAAGGTATTTGAGAAAATTAAAAAAGTTCAAACCAAAACCTTTGGTTTCATTATTAATGATCACTGTCCATGGCTTGGGTTTAGTCCTGATGGTTTCTATCAATGTGGCGACAATATTATTTTAGTTGAAATTAAATGTCCAGTTGCAGGGAAATTAAAATCAGGAATGGACTTAATAAAAACATTAAAATATGTCTTATTTGATGAGGTTACAGGAGAAATACAACTGAAAAAAAACCACCAGTACTATGGTCAAATACAATTAGGTTTGTTATTATGTAATTTATCCAAGTGTTGCCTAGTTATATATGAACAAATTAATGATTCAGTTTTACTTATTAATGTTGAATACGACCATGAGTTTTGTACTAATATGTATCAATCATTAACTTGCATATATTTTAAGCATTACCTGCCTTTTTTAGTAAGACACAAAGATCGGCTAATTAAAATATAAAGTTTTTTTTTTATCTAATACCAATATTTAACTTTTACCAAAGAAATTATTATCATAGATTGTATTTAGTTTATAATTACATAGTTGTAATTAAGTATATGTTCTAATTTTATTTACCAATTTTATACTAAATTGATCTCAACTTGTACAGTTATTTGATACATACATTTTAATTTTGTTAAAAAGAACTATAATTATACATAATGTTTCTGTTTTTATTAAAATAAAATACATAATTGACAAAAAAAAAACATTGGTTTTCTTGTATTATCGTATAGTATAAACACATATTTTTAAAACCCTGATATTCCAATTATTGGTTTAGAAATATTAACTATTCCACATATAATGTACACTATCTTATCAATTTTACATAAGCACTTCCATGGCATACTATTTTTTAAAACATGAAAAATTTTTAATCTTTGAATAGAACGTTCGATATGAACTCTAGCTCGAGCTATATCAGTATTCATAGTACCATCTTCTAATGAAAGTTGCTTGTTTTTTTTCAAAAAGGGGGGACGAAATAATTTAACACCTGCCAAAGTACATATTTCTTCAATAAGAAAACCTTTGTCAGCCATAACACTATCACCTATGTCACATTTGCTTAAAATGTTACTTTCCACAAATATATGTTTGTCAGATGCTTTACCACCATACACGTCGCTAACAAAAGTTATTAGGCCATCTGGAGAAATGCCTACCATAAATTTGATAGTATGTTTACCTTTATAATATGAATAAGTCCGAATTCTACAGGATAAACATTTTGGAACTTCAATAGGAGTTTCTGTTCCATCAACTATGATCCTAGTACTAGTGAAATTGATAAAACATTTTGGAATATTTTTAGAAATACTAGATTTGGATGGCCATGAAATTAAAGGTTTTAAAATTAAATATAATAAATCAATTGTTTCATAAAAATAATTTGTACAAGTACTTTTACTAATACCAAATAAAACTGCCAAGCATTTGTAAGATGAATTTTGTTTTAACTTCATCAACACTAACATTATTCTATGAAGAATATCAAGAGAAAAATTCACATTATAATTTAAACTCTTTATGATAAATTCACCAACACTGACAAGTTTTAATAACGTGTCCATGCTGGGTATTCCTGTTAGTGCCAGTAAATCGTCATCGTTCCTAATCAAATCCATAATAGTTCTTCTGGAAACAGAATGAAATATGTTCACTTGAACTTCTTTATCAACCGTTTTTATTTCAGTTTCTTCTTCAGCCAAGACATTAGTCTGTGTAGAAAATGACGACATTTCTTCTACATAAGTAGTGTGAGAAGTATCTGGTAAACTAAAAAAAAAATACAAATTAAAAAACAATAGCATTCAATTATTTAGTATTTTTTGAATTTAACTTACCAGTCATTTTGAAATAAAATTTGACCATGAATTTTATTTTGTTGGCGTTTTTTTAATCTTTCAGTTCTTTTACGCATTTTTTCTTGTGTTGGAGTTAAAAGCACTTTATCCAATGACCGTACAGGTAGATTTTTGGAAGGCACTACACCAATTTTCAGCCTTTTTATTTTTGCTGGTGAACTTGCTAATGAAGTAATACATAAGTTAAACATTTATATTAGAAAGTTAACTAACTCATTATTTTTATATAGGTAATATTAATTTTTATATATTATTATAATTCCATATAAGATTAAAGTAGAAACCTATAAATTATTTGCAGACAACAGAAAAATATTTGAATACATTTATATGAGATATCCATATACTGATTAAAAAGTATTATTTTTCATTTTATTATTGTAGTATAATTTATTATTAATCCTTATTCCTCACTTTTTGCACTTGAAATAAAATCACTGTCATCAAAATGTATAGAACAAACAACTGCATTTTTCGGCACTTCTTTTCCAATTTTTAGAGCAGTCTTCCATTGTAATTGCAATTTTTTCTCTCTAGGGAAGGAATGGAAAGTAGTAGTTGATGTAGACCTGGTAAATAAAATAACCATTAAGTATGAATGTTCCTACATTGTTTAAGTAATAGCTATAAATTAGGTAAGTTAGATATCTTACTTACGTTACTTACAAAAAATCCAATCAAACCTTACCTCTGATCCAAAATCATTCTGGCGATATATCAATGGACTAAAAACAAACAATTGCGTACCACTTACTATGATGCTTGAGGACAAGTCATCAACGGGTGGTCCTGAGGTCGCTAATCTCTTTAAAGAATTTTTCAGTTCAGTTTATTCTACAACAAAATTAAATACTGTTGAATGTCTTGATTACTCAAAAACCTATGCAGATATATACCATCCACAACCATATATTAAATTCACTGTTAGTGAGATTTTTGAAGCCATTAATTCTTTAGACTTAAATCCGTGCCCGGGTCCTGATGGTATTCCAAATATTTTATTACAGTCATGTATATTCTCATTATCTGTTCCCTTATGTAGATTATTTAATCGTTCCTTAATTGTTGGCACTCTCCCCTCCCAATGGAAAACCAGTTTTATTACACCCATTTATAAATCTGGTAATAAAAGTTTGATATCAAATTACAGACCGATCGCAAAAGAATCAACCTTACCTAAATTGTTAGATAATTTAGTGACAAAGGTATTAACATTTTCTTTCAAAACCATTTTAGATAATAACCAGCATGGTTTTAGGAAAGGGCGATCAGTGGAAACCAATCTTCTTTGTTTTTATAATTTCTTGGTAAATTCTATGGAATCCGGAATTCAGACGGACGTTATTTACACTGATTTCAGCAAGGCCTTCGATTCGGTAAACCATTCAGTGCTGATCGCAAAATTAAAAATGTACGGAATAACTGATCAATTGTTAACTTGGCTGAGTTCTTACTTATCGAATAGATTCCAACAGGTGAAAATTAATGGTTTTCTATCAAATAAAATACCAGTGCCTTCAGGTGTTCCCCAAGGGGGGGCATTTATCACCACTGTTGTTTGCATTATTTATTCTAGACATAGGTGTATGCTTTAAATTCTGTAAGTACCAACTGTTTGCTGATGACCTCAAAATTTATGCTAATGTTATAACAGTTAATGATCAGCATAAAATTCAAGAAGATCTAAATAGATTTTGTGACTGGTGCCACTCAAATGGGTTAAAACTGAACATCTCTAAATGTTTCAAAGTGTCTTTTTCCCGTTCAAGAACGAAATTGATTAATGACTATTATCTGTTTGACAATCGAATTGAAGATATTACTACCGTTAGAGATCTTGGGGTAGTTTTTACAACGAATTTATCATTCCAGCCACACATTGATAATATCTGTGCAAAATCCCTAAGAACTCTAGGGTTCTTAATTAGAAATACCAAAGAATTCAGGAACGAACAATGTCTAAAAACATTGTATACTTCTTTAGTTAGACCTACGTTAGAATATTGTTCAATTATTTGGAATCCCTCACAAATCGGACTGATAGAATCACTTGAGCGTGTTCAAAGAAGATTTTTACGTTTGATTGCATATAAGAGACGTTTGAATTCCACTAATAACCCATCCGAGTCAATATCCCTTAGTTCTATACAGGCATCGCTTAACTTAGATTCCCTTGTTAATAGACGAAAATATACAGACGTCTGCTTTTTATTTAAATTAGTAAATGGTGTTATATCCTGTCCAGATCTATTACAATCCTTAAACTTTCATGTTCCTAAATTTCATACACGTTCCTGTCCCACATTTGAAATCCCTTTTCATCGAACATCTTACGGCTTTAATAACCCTATTGATCGAATAACCAGAGAGTGCAATACATTAAAAATTGATTTGTTTACTATGAATGATTTGTATTTCTTAAAACATAGTTTTTAGTAGTCTAATACATATAATTATAATTCATCTTATTTTCTTTTGTAAATTTAATTTAATATTATGTACTTAATTAACATTGTATCCTTAATTTAACAATATTTATTATATACATTTTGAAACTGTACTTGAGCCCATCCGGGCGTTTACACAAATAAATAAATAAATAAATAAATAAATATCTAAGTATGATATATTAAATAATTATTTACTACAGTCTAACTTTCCTAAATATAAAACTAAAATAAGGTAGACTTACATTTGTTTACTATTGCACTGTGGAGTACAACAATATCTTTTACAATATTTTTTCGGAAAATTGTTAACTTTTGAAAAGTAATTATGATCGGCCATTCTACAGTCCAGTGGTTTACTTGTAATCAGCAGGTACTTGATAGTTAATACTAATTAGCGAATGTAAAATTTAATTAATTAAATTTTTTAAATTTCAAACAAACAAAAACGCAACAGTAATATAATATTACTTTTACAAGTCATATGGTATATTTTAGTGAACCAGTACCTACTTTTCAATGTTTCTTATCACTGCCACCAGAGTGCAGCTACTTTGCTTGGAATCGCCAATACGGAACATTTTTTTTAGGAGTTGATAGTATTATCAATTGCACATTATTTACTAGAAGATAAGCAAAGGAAGCAAGCAAGTGCACCTATACGCTCTTGCCCCTATAAAATTTGATAAATATAGGGCTTAATGGGTAAATTCGAACACGCGAGTTCTTCCTGAAATTGAAACATCGACCAAAAAAAAGTACAAAATACATACTATAATAAACAATTGTAATAATATTAATATGTTGTTCTGTATACATATTTAGGATCGGTATCCTGTGTCCCTTAAAAGCAGCAGAGCACGCAACACATTATTCATACTTGTGGTTAACTCCTTATCAGTGGTTGATACTATAGCCCGTCATAAAGGAGCTATATATAATATTATCATCTTCGCAGACCGTCGCTGCTGGTTCGCCCGTTCACAGAAGTGCGTTAAACTTCAGTCTTTTAAATTTGATATTATACATTTTTTATTTCGGTTTTATAGTAAAATATCGCGGCGAAATTTCCGACGAGAAAATCAAAAACAACGGCCATGCGCAAAAGCCGATCGTGACGATCGGGAGCACAAATCAAGGCGGTTTCAAACATGGACCAACAGCAATTATTTTCGCTGTCGTACGTCGGCAACGACTATACTGAGGACTACTATTCGACTTCTTTCGCGGGTAACATGATATAATATTATATATTATTATACGCCCAGAGACGTATTTAAGTTTTTTCTAATTTATTTTGACGTTCAAATAACTAGTATTATCCTACACTCCGATTCGATACTTCCAGAACTGCATTTTAAATCACCGCCACTCAACAACAGTGACCCTTATTAAAAACATGCGCCCTCCGATAGGTGAAACACGGGTCCCTCTCTTAAACACGTCTCTGCGTAACGTAATTACGTTACGGCGAAACCGCAGTAGCGTGTTGGTTCTGTCGTTGTGTGCCGCCGCTACCGTTGATTCTAATTTTGCATTGTCGCAGCAGACAGCTATTACTACGATTCGTACGACGACGGGCCCAACTTCGACGCAAATGTCCACGGCGAACAGTCCTCTTTCTGGGGCCGTCTGTCGTTTCACCAACTGTGCACGCAGTGTGTAATGCCCGCAGTCTGGAGCACCAACAGTCTGCTTGGCACCACTCTCTTATTTTGTGTTCTCTTCAGGCTGCTCGTCTTTGCGCGTGAGTAAAATATTAAATGATATAAATGATATGTTGCACGATACTAATTTTTATGATTATGTACGTCGTAGTTATGTAATCTGGTTGTTGAAATCGGACAAATTAACAAAGAAGAAAACCTATACATAAGTAGGTATATATTCTCACTAAACCCTTTAGAAAATTTTAATAGAAAATTTTCATCATCGGTATCATCAGAACAATGACCTAACTAAGCAACTCATAATCTAAATTCAGTTAATTAAAAAAATTTAAAATAAGTACAAACTGTATTATTCTATATAGGAAATGTATGAATAATATAAATGTATAAAAAAAAAAAATTGTAAAAACAAACATTTTGTTGAAACAATTATAAATAATAAATGAAAAAAAAAAAGATTTTTTAGTCCAAGTAATGTGAGCTAATAGTTTTCGTGGCAACGAGCTACCCAACCTTATTATCGTGGCTCATTAATTGTATAATTTCTGACCTTTGTGTAGAACTTTTAACTTGTAACTTAAAGAATACATTTATTTTTTAATAGCGATGGACAGTTATACCAATTGTTGTATAGTCACAGCGACCAAAACAAATTTTACTTCTACAATTACTCGATTTATTTTCTTTGGCTAACTTAAGAATACTGTAAAATTTCAGATAGCCAAGTCAGAATAGTTCCTGAAGCCATTCTGCACATCATCAGCGCTCTGTGCGGTGTTCTGCCAATCGTACTGTTCCATGAAGAAGACTTACTTCAACTCTTCCTACAAATTGTGTTGTTTCCCGTTCTATGTTACATTGTATCTTATATATGTATATTGAAGTTTAAAAGTCATTCCTCTGTTGTGTTTTCTGCTATAATTCTACTGGCATTATTTTATCGGTAAGACATTTTGGTTATACTGTTGGTGAATAGTTGTACCTTACAATATTATAGTTTTAATCTTGTTTTAGTGAATTTTTTTCTTACGATTCAAAATGGCAAAAAACCAAAAGCGCTCACATGCTTATGTCCATGAAAGCAATGTCTGTGATGTTTGATTATCAATCAAATGAACTGCGCATGTTTCCTTCGGTTTCTCAGTATGCGGGCTATATGATGAGCGCTGGTACAATTTATTTGGGACCGTTTTTAACGTATAAAGAGTATAGAAACGCTTTAACGCTACCTGTAAACTGGGTAAAATTGGAGTTAGATATTTCGCATCAATATTAATGGTACAATAGATCTAATTTTTTTTTTTTAGGACATATTTAAAGTGTGCCGTGTCGTTTGGAAAATTTTAATATCGCTGTTTAATTTTGTCTTATCAATCTGCGTAGTCGATTGGTTTTTGAGCCAAAATTTGTTCACCAATGAAAACAGGTTAATTATTTTTACATCTAATTTATACAATTTTCATATTTAAACATATAAGTTATTTATTGAAAATATTTTACAGTGATTCGATTATCGTCATATTTTTAACTATGTACAAAAAAGCATTAGAATTCCGAACTGGTCATTATTTTGTGGCTTATGCTTCCACAGTTTTTGCAATCATTTGTGGATATCATAATGACGACAAAAATGAAATCTTTATTATTCGCCCACTAACGATAGAGTGGCCACAATCTCTGTTACACGTAGTCATAGATTGGAACGCTCCTATCCACTTATGGTTGAAAAAATGTAAGTTCTCAAAAATTTTAATTTTGGTAGGCTTATTGATTATTTTTATTTATAATTCTAGATGTGTTTGATGAAATTTTGAAAAATACCAATAAATACAAGAAACATAACAAAATAATTGCTATTGGCATGACATATGCGATAAGTTGCCTGTTGCATGGTTTAGAACGACGATTATCAGCCGTATTGCTGTCCCTTGCAGCATACACGTATGTAGAGCATCAAACGCGGATGAAATTGGCTTCAAGGTTTCCAAAAACTTTATCCAGTCCTAAAAATTATCGTTTTCACGGCTCAAAAAGATCATACCTAAGCAGCTCCGATAAAACTACGTGGTCATTATGGGGTGTGAATATTATGTTTACAATATTGAACATTATTCATCTTGCTTATCTTGGTTCAATAATGGACCTGTCAATGAATAAATTTGATGACAAAATCCAAGATATATTTTTGCCTTGGACTCGTGTCTCGTATTTTAGTCATGTTCTGATGTTAATCATGTATTTGATCAATATTATTTTATAAAAATTAATTTTAATCTTCTTTGCCTTTGGAGTCGACCATCGTATTCCTATTCCTCCACTCATCCTTACACACACACAAACAACCCTCATATCATTTTCAATTGTTTCCACCCATCTCTTCTTTGATGTAAACTTTAACTCCTACCTTTTTTTTTCTTCAGATTTCATTTGTATACCAGCTCTTACTGCTCTAGTTTCTTCTCTCCTCATCACATGTCCAAACCATCTCAGTCTATTTTCCCTCATCTCATCCGCTATTGATGCAACACCAACACTGCCTCTTACGTATTCCTTCCTAATTCTACTTTCTCTTGTTACTCCACTCATCCATCTAAGCATTCTCATTTCCGCCACACTCATACTCTGTCCTATTTTCCTGTCAACCGCTCAACACTCCAAACCATACAACATGATTGTCATGCCAAGCGCCTGTAAAACTTACCTTTTAGCCTTGTTGGAACTCTTTTATTGTACAAAACACCTGATGCTTCTCTCCATTTCATCCAACCGCACTTAATCCTGTTTCATATCTCTCATAGGGCCTTTGTCCCTTTGTACATTACTGTATTTATTATTAATATACTATGTATGTAAAATATACTTAAACATTACTATTGAAACACCTTAATGATTTTAGTAATATTTACAAGCGTCAATTGTAGATCATCAAAATCATGATTATATTGGTTGTATTTGTGATCATATACCAAATTAGACAATAATAATCAAAATTTAAAGTTAACGCTTCATACGTCAACATGTACCTAGAGTCATGTGAAATAAACAAAGTAAATACAGTAGGTATTCAATTTGATCAAAAATAAAGTATTACAACAACAAATAAATTAATAATATATTTATGACAATAGTACAAAATTATACACAAGATCAATTATATTGATAACATTTTTGTATTTTACATTGATTATAATATATAATACTTCTAATGGAAATGATATGTATACTAACCCTACAATGCGCAAGACTCTTTATAATTTTTTTTCATAATTGGCTTTAATATTTATGTTTATTATACATCTAATGGCAATTTTACACACTATGTTTCATCAACAAAATAATAAATAGTTAAAACAAACATTTTAATCACTATTCATAATCTGGTAGATTCAAATTTTTTTTTAGGGCAAAATAATTTCAGTTAAAGAGCAGGTTAATTTAACGCTTCTTGTAATTCATAGATTGTTGCACAGAAAAGGCACCTATAAAAATTTAATTTTTTAGTTATAAATAAATTATATTTTTCTTTGTATTTTCAACACAAATGTAAGGCAGTTCGTTGCTCAAAAAAACTAATAATTTTTTTTCAACATTTTTTTATAAACTCTCCAAAACTTAATATTAATTCAAAATAAAGCAAAAAAAAATTGCGCATTGAAGGATTAAAATTATATAAGCAATTAAGTACAATTGTGTAAAAGGTAAAAAAAAAACACATTACATTTAATCATACGATAGGAACCGTCTGTTTCAAAAATAAGTATTTTAATGTTTCAAAAGAAAAAATAACAAGACATTATCAATACTGCAGTTAATATTGTCTTTTTTATCTTTAGGTAAAATGAGATAAACAATAATTTAATTTTTTTTTTCCTCAGACTAGAAAGAGATTCAGGCATATGTTGTGCGTAGTGAGAATTGTGCGCACAAATAAAAAAAATACAATACATACTTTTTGTATGTTGGTAAAAGTTCAACCGAATTGGCATACGACAGTTATTGTCTTTTAACAAATATTTAGGGTCGATTGTTTTAAATATTGACATATCACATTGAAGCTATCGACATCAAAATGAAAAAAAAAAAATTATTATTATTTTGATATGTATAAAAAAATTAGATGGTTAAAATTAAATATTATACATGGCTGTCAATAATAATGTCTACAAAATATACACACGCCTTTGCTTAGAAGTGCGTAGAAAACAATAAATTTACTAAAATAAAAATATAATAATAATAAATATGTTTATAACCTCCAGATACCCTGTAACGTAACTATGATTTTGGAACAATATATAAAATATAGCTAGAGAATTATTTGACGTATCTTAGTCCATAACTGATGAAATTCTGTTTGAGACATATTTCTGGGATCAATTTTCAGTTCGTACTGCGCTTCGGTCCACCAAATCTAACACAAACAACACAAGCCAAGAATAAGTAAAATAAAGTGAACGGTAAAATAAATACCAACTCACGTCGTCATCGGAGGAATATTTTGGAGGCAGAATGTTGTTGGACGTCAAATCTTTGCAGTTCGCTAATCTGACATGATACAGAACGTACTTGTAAAACATGGCGTATTTGAGATGCGTATGAAATCGAAACGATACAGCAGATCTACTAAGACACGTCTGTAAAATACGATTTGAATAATCATTTAAAAAATATTACCGACAATCGACTAGTGAATCGACACACGTACATTTGGCTTGCTCGGACCGTTTACGTCAAAAGCTTCGAAAAGACTGATCGGGTTGAACAGAGAGCATCCGTTTGGATCCGTATTGCTGACAGCGGCCGAGTTGTTTAATCGTCTAAGATGGTAATCTATTAAAAATAATCAACGGTCGTCGTCGTAACGACAAAAAATTAGAAATCTATATAGAAATAATTGATGCGACGCACAACGGTTATTATGATAAAATGAAACATCAATGAGACACACGGTTAGCCTCGGCGTGTACAAAATATGTGAAAATCATAAACCAATATCGTTTAAACCAGCGGTTCCCAACCTGTGCACCGCGGTGCCCAAAGGGCACCGCGAGCTTATTTTAGGGGCACCGCGGCTCGAGAGTGAAAAAAAAATATTAACAATTTATTGTAGTTAAAAAAAATTGTTTTACGTATGAAATTACTTAGTACACTCGATATATTTAATACACTATATTAAATACAGTGTTTCTAATTGGTATCGATTAAAATAAATGGCATAGGCCCTTTGTTCAAAAGTTTTTCCTAACAGTTCTATGTATCCCGGAAAATTACGTCGTCATTATGAAAAGGTCCACACAGATCATAATGGGAAACCACTCGATTTTTTCAAACGAAAGCGCTCTGAACTATTGGCTGTTAAAAAAAAAGTAAAAAAGCACGTTCTAACCGATAATGAAAATGCCTTGAAAGCATCCTTCATGGTGAGTTACCGTATAGCTCAAAAAGGCGAAGCTCATACCATTGCGGAGACCCTCATAAAACCATGTGTTATGGATATAGTAACTTGTATGTTTGATGAAAAATCTGCCAAACATTTATCCATAATTCCTTTGTCAAATAATACTGTTGCACGGCGAATTGAAGATTTGGCTAGAAACGTAACAGAAACACTTGTCTCTCGTATTAAATACACAAAATTTGCACTACAAATGGACGAATCAACCGATATTGCTGGTCTTGCTGTGCTATTGGTGTTCGTTCGTTACGTAAACATGAACTTTTTTGAGGAAGATCTTTTATTTTGTAAAACACTTCTATCTAATACGACAGGGGTTCAAATTTTCGGTTTATTGGATGATTTTTTAACAGAAAATCAGATTCCATGGACAAACTGTATCGATGTATGTACTGATGGTGCTAGGGCCATGATAGGTGCAACAGCTGGAGCAATAGCTAAAATAAAGGAGAAATCAAATGAAACTACTAGTAGTCATTGCATACTTCATAGACATGCTCTAGCAATGAAAAATATTCCTCTTTGTCTAAAAAACGTATTGGATGAAGCCGTAAAAATAGTCAACTTCATCAAGTCACGTCCTCTGAAATCTAGGCTTTTTAAAATCTTGTGTGACGACTTGGGAAGTATTCATAATGCGTTACTTTTCCATACAGAAATCCGGTGGTTATCTCGCGGTAAAGTATTAACACGGTTAATAGAATTAAGGGCTGAAGTTTCTTCATATCTAATGGACCACAACGTTACATTAGCTGAAACTATGAATGACGTGACTTGGCTTTGTCAGCTATCGTACTTGGCAGACATTTTTAACAAAATTAACGAATTAAGTCTTTCTTTACAAGGAAGAACTTTGACAATTTTTGATGCGAGCTCCAGAGCATTGAAAAGAAAAATTGATTATTGGTCAGAGTGCATATTTAAAAGAGAGCTGGAGTGTTTTCCAATAATGCAGGCCTTTTTGGAAGAAAACGAATTGCAAACTCCCATTAGCATTATTAACGAGATTTCTGAACATCTCAAACAACTGAAAAATTCATTTAATAAATATTTTCCTACAGATCAAGAGGTGTTTTTAAAAGACCGTGAATGGGTAGTTAATCCATTTTCAGTCTGTGGAAAACCCTCAAGCTTGTCTTCAATCGAATATGAGAGTTTGATCGATATTACTTCAGATTCAACATTTCAATCCACCTTCAGTAGCAATTCTTATGTTGAATTTTGGCTAAATTTGAAAAATACAAGTTTTGATAATTTGAGTCAAAAAGCAATAACAATACTCCTACCTTTTGCTACCACATATTTATGTAAGACAGGATTTTCAGCCTATGCGGCTACTAAAACTAAATACCGGAACCGTCTTAATGTTGAACCTGATCTTCGTATCCAACTGTCAAAAATTGAACCAGATATTACAAAACTTTTAAAAAATAAGCAGCCACAAAACTCTCATTAATTTTTAACTTTTAAAGCAGTATTTTTTTTTTTTTTATTTTCAACCATAATATTGTAATTTGTTTTTAACCCATTATGTCCTAGCACACCCATATGGTAACACAACAAATAATTTCTAAAAATAGCTGTAGTTCCCCACGTATTAGTGTTACATCGGTTTTATCAATGTTTATACACTCTCTATATATAACAGAACGAGATGTCATTAACCAGAATTTCACAATATCAATCACTCATGTGTTATACGTTGAAATAGCTGGTTGTTTTTTTCGTGTTCATAACCATGGATTTTCTCGGAAGGTAAGTTCTTTTATTATTTATTCGATAAACTTTTTTGCAATAAACCTGTGAATATATTTACCTAGTATGTTAGGGCATATAATAGTGTAATTTTTACATACATACATATTTTATTTATATACGTAAATAATCTTTATATACAGCGTTACCATGTGGTAACGCTAGGTTTTTATGTACATTTATCAAAGCACACACTTTATTTTTCTTCAATTACGATAACAATTATTTTTATGAGTATAATTTTCATTTTTATAGTAATGGGTTTACTCTCAAAGAAGCATTAGATATTTTATTTGAAGATGAAGAACAGTCTCAGACACGGGTTGAAGAAATATACATTGAACCACCTGAAGTAAATATTCTTACCGACGAAGATTCAGGTGACGAAGATGGAGCCGGTGCAATAGATAATTTGACTGGTCGGCAACTATTGGCACCTGCTGAAATAAGGCTAGAAAATAACGACAGAATCGGGAATTTCAATACACTGGGCATTTCTCCACCATCAACCAAAGTAGCTGTCCAAATCCCCTCTGTATCAACAGATACTGACAAGTTTATAAAACAGAACGAAAAATGGGTAAGAAACAGACAAAAACCAATTCCGGAATGGATTACTGGCGATTTTGATGATAGAGTACAAAGTTTTCCAACTCCAAACTATAACCATATATCCAATATGACACCCGTAGAATTATTTGAATTGTTCCTAACAGACGATATTATTAATTTAATTGTTGATGAAACTAGAAATTACACTTTATTTAAAAATTGTAATGATCAAAATATTACTTGTAATGAGATTAGATGTTTTATTGGTATACTATTATTGAGCGGATATAATCAAGTACCGTCGAAGTGACATTATTGGGAGCAAGATCAGGACGTACACAATGTTTTGGTTTCTAATTCAATGCGTAGAGATCGGTTTTTTCAAATTATGAAATTTATACACTGCGCAGATAATAATAATATGAATGCAAACGATAAAGCCTGGAAATTGAGAAATATTATGGAAAAAGTTAAGAATCGTTGTATTGAAAATTTTGTACCCGTTCAAAATATAAATTATGATGAATCGATGATCAAGTATTTCGGTCGACACAGTTGTAAACAATTTATTCGAGGAAAGCCAATTCGCTTTGGTTACAAAATGTGGTGTCTCAATTCGGCTGACGGCTATCTCATAAATTTTGATATTTATCAGGGGAAGTTGCCAAATGGTAAACCAAATTATGAACATATTTTTGGAAAATGTACTGCACCCCTTATATATTTCTTAGAAAACCTACCTCCAGAAAAAAGAAAATTACCTTTTCGTATATTTTGTGATAATTTATTTACCAGTTCTAATTTATTAAGTTTTTTGAGAGATCGTGGTTATTCTGGAACTGGAACTATTAGAGAAAATCGACTTGGTAATGATTTCCCTCTAACAACAAAAAAGTTATTCTTAAAAAAACAAAGAGGTGAATGTGCAAGTATTATTGAAAAAAATGACGGTATTATTTATACACGATGGATGGACAATTCGGTCGTAACGGCAGCTTCTTCTAGCATTGGCGTGAAACCTATAAGCTACGTACAAAGATATTCTCAAAAATACAAAAAAAAAATATCAGTTCCTAGACCACATATGATTGGAGAGTACAACAAATATATGGGAGGAACGGACTTGATGGACCAAAACATTGCTGCTTACAGAATCGGTATACGTGGGAAAAAATGGTGGTGGCCAATCTTCACTTGGTTAATAGATGTATGCATGAATAATGCTTGGATCTTACAAAGAAAAGTAAAGCCAAATTTACCACAGCTTCAATTTAGACGTGAAATAGTCCGAAATTTGCTTTTAAAATATGGAACGAAACCTAAAGTTGGTGGAAGGCCATCCACACCGATTTCAAGTGTCTCTTGCAATAGAATAAGTGATGACATTAGGTACGATGGGAAAAATCATCTTATCATTCCAACCCCAGAAAAAAAAAGAAAAAGATGTGCAGGTGAAGGGTGTTCGTCAAGTATTCGTACGATGTGTGAAAAATGTAACGTGGGTCTCTGCATTGAATGTTTCAAAATATTTCATTCAGTAACATATTAGTATAAGAACTATAGTATATACGTGTAAAAGAATTATTATTTAAAAATAAAAATATTTCAATAAAATATTGTAAATTATATCAACTCAAAATCCTAGCGTTACCATACGGTCACATCAAATTGTAAGTAATTGAGTCGATGAAAAAAAAAAATTTGCGTAAGTTTTTTATCAAATAGGTTATTTATAGTAACTAAATGAAAAAAAACGACATTTATAAAAAAAAAAATACTTCGGACTTAATGGGTTAAATATGTACAATAAAATTATTTAAATCGGTCAACAATGAAAACAAGTGTTCATTTTTATCATGTTTTTCATAATATTCACAGAGGGGCACCTAACTAAATTTGGAACAAAAAAAGGGCACCGCCGACTAAAAAGGTTGGGAACCGCTGGTTTAAACCCATTGAGGAGTTTTGTATTAACGAACCTAAATATTCTAACGCACTTATTCTTCTGAGTAAATGTGTTGTAACACGTTTGTACCTATTCTGTCATTGTGCTCTATCATTCTGGAGGTGGAACTTTACCGCCAAGCATACGAGTTTTTACATCGGTCCGCCGCCCCTGACAAACATTTAGTTTTTTTTTATAAATCTACAGCTCTCACCTAGCGTTCGACTCTCGCCGCCGTCGGACGCTTTCGCGCTACACGCGTCAGTGTTGTCAAGCAAACGCGCCAACGCCGTCAGCGTGTCCGAGCTCAGCAGCACGCCCGCGTCCGTGCCCAGCGTTCCGTCCGCGCGATAGTGACCGGCGTAGTAATAGTCACGTCCGCCGGCGTCGGTCAGCGACGACACCAGCCGCATCAGGTTCTCGTAGACGACCCACAGATCGTCCTTGGTCAAAAATATCCAATCGTACCCGCGGTCGAGACTCGCGTTCACGTACACAATGGTCCGGCACAAGTACGCCCACGGGTCGGCAGAATACGTCCCGGTGACGACCGCGCCAAAGTACCGACGATGCCGCTTGCTCACGTAGACGGTGCGGTCGCAGCGGTCCAGCCACACGTTACGCTGCATCAGCGACGAGTCGACGTGGTCGACGAAAGCGACGCACGCGACGGACGCAGCATTCCTCCCCGACGACGGCACGTCCGCGCGGTAAAAACGGCGAGGGTGCCCGATTCGAGCGCGCGGCGTCGCCGTTCGCAGAGGACCGTCCTGGTATTCGGTCGTCAGCAGACGACACGTGTAAACGAATGTGAAACCGACCGCGAATCCCATCAGGAGCGGCAACGGCAGCCGCGGACCACAGCGCTTGCCGTTTTTCCTCGACGAGACGACCATGGCGGGCGGTTTCGTGGAAGCGGACCTCGACGTCTTGCCGTGGTGGTCGACGTTTGTCCACAGACTTCTAATGTTTACTCATAGTATATAGAAGTCTGTGCGTTTATCGCGGAATGTTGATAAACGACTTTCGATAATAATATTATGACCGTGAAGACTGCTCGGCTGGCCGATTCGTCGTCTTCACGACCGCCGTGACGTGTGTTGAACCGCGACTGATAAAGACGAAAACAGTCGTTATCAGCAAACGCGACGGTCGCGTGAATTTGGGAGCAGTGCCCCGGACAGTGTTCTCCCGGAGCGATAAGAAAACAAGCCGTTATCACTCACTACTTTTTCAGTGACACACCTATATACTTTCCCCAATATGAGACCATCGGACGAACGGAGCGAACCCGCGGTGCCTTTAGTTTTGTAATGAAATTTGGGAAAAAAATAAGGTTGGTAACACTGCTTATCACCTTAACGTTAACGTTATCACTCCGGGTGAACCGCGGGTATGGTCCCGCGCAAAGATAACAATTATACACTAAGCAAATATGTACAGATAGGACGCGGTAATCAGCGACCGGAAACGGGTCACCCGGAGGGACTCGCCGCGGATTTTGTCGTTCTCGAACGATCGCCGACCACCTCACAACTTTAACTACAAAAAAATTTAATTTTTTCTTTTCATTTGTACACTAACGTGAACGCCCCAAAACAGTGACAGTACAGATAACACATCAGTTTTAAATCGCCCGTCCGCTCCACTCACCCATGCCGGCGTTGCGCGCTACAGTGATGAACGGGTTCGGGCTGAAGAGGATCGTGGACGAACGGCTGGACAGGACAGCCCGCGTGGCTTCAGACGTGGTCAACTGTCTGACGGACGCCGTGTACAAGGGCGGCCTGTTCACGATGATCGTCGTAACCATCGTCTGGGTGTCCGTATTCCTGTACGTGGCCTTCTACCACGCGTACATCCCGTCCCTGATGTACAGCCGACCGGTACACATGCAGTTCAAGTGAGTGGCGGTTGAGGGACGAAGAGAGGGATCTTCCCTCGGTCATGAAAAAAATTCGACACGTCGAACAATTTGTTTTGTATTATTTATATGGCTTTTCGTACTTGGACAAATTTTGAAACCGATCACACGTATGTTTACACGATTCAAATAATAATTAGTATACATCTACATTTCTCATAGGTAAAGGTACTAGTTTTTAGTTTAAATCAATAATTTTTTTTTAAAAAATTAATAGCATTTTGAATGACTCTATTTCAAAACTAATAATTATTTTTGCAGGTCTTGCCACAGTGAAAAAAGTGTTTGCGATTATCCGTCTTCCCACATTAAACTAGCCAAAAACAATCAGTTGTTGATGGTTGGACAAAAATACAAATTTGTTGTTGAAATAGAGTTACCAGAATCTCCAGTAAATGAACAAATCGGTTAGTTTAGTAGGTGTATGTTCTTATTATTTATATACATTAACAAGCCAAGTATAGAACTTTTGACTCCCTAAGCTTGCTGAAAATTGTCATTTTTGTTAGCAATCATTGCTTTTAAATAAAATTTAAACTGTAAAACTTGGCAAAATAGAGACCAATTGCATAATTTTTAGTTTCTTTAATTATTTTTGTTCTAGGGATGTTTACACTTTGTATTCGTTTGAGTGACAAATATGGATATCTTGTGTCATCGTCATGTCGGTCTGATAGATTAAAATACCGTAGTAGTTTGTACCGTATTGTCCATACATTATTTATGATCCCATTTTATTTGACTGGATTATCAGAAGAAAAGCAAATTATTCAATTTGACATGTATACGGATTTTGAAGATGACCAAGTATTAATCATTTAAGTTTTAAATAAGAGATAATGTATTAATATTTAATTGGAAATTTGATTATTTTAGCTGCATCCTGTAAGCGATATATATTTTGAACTGTTGGACCATGACATTCAAATTTATTCTGCCAAGATCAAAATAATTGCCAATTTGAGTGGAATTAGATATCTTATGTTTCACTGGCCTATTCTATCTTCGTTTCTAGGAATTGGATCAAATTTATTGTTTGTATTTTTTGTGTTTTCTATGTCATGGAAACACATATATGGCTCAGAAATTTACAAAAACAAAACCAATGGTAATATATTCAGTTTATTACTTGCGAATTTGGCTGTTACTATACTGTTATTATATACTTTATACTCGTATGTTTGCTTATAGGTATTTTAGTTCAATGTGAGCAGTTGGATGAATTTGTTTCAGAGTCGGATTCAGCAGAAGAGGAAATGTTAAAGAAAGTTAATGTATTGCCATTCGGTTTATCTGAACAATAGTTAATTTACAGAATGATACTGTTATGAATCAATTTAATCTTCCATGTTTGTTTTTTGAATATTGTATACTAAGTACTTAGTTTTTTACCAACACAAATACCGAATTTTAGATTGTATATTTTAATTGTAGTTATTAAGACTGAATTGTAACTGAAATATATTTTGTTTGTTAGGTTTTTTTTAAAGAAATATTCAATTTTGTTGTTGAACAATATAGTTTGTTTTAATTTAAGATTCTGAGTGAAACAAAGTTTTTCACAATATGATGTGTGCATTTATTTCTTTTTTATTTATTTAATTATACGGACAAGGCCCTTTTTGAAACATACAACATTTGAGATAATAATTAATATTAGACAATAATTTATAACATATGAGATAATACAATCAAGTTTTTAACAAATCGTTAAAGGTAGGATCTGCATTGGCAATTGACATGAGACGCTTTAAAGGTTCATTAGCCATATAGTTGGTAGTAGAAAATGGAACACAGAAGGGGTATGGGGAACGAGATATATGAGATGGAATTTTGAAGCATATAAGAGAAAGCAGATTAGGTGAATCAATATCATTGTTTAATAACCCTGCAAGGAATTTGATACCAGTGATGCGTCGACGCTCAGCTAAAGAAATCAAGCCGAGGTTTGTAGCAACTGGTGCATAATTGTGAGGGGGACAAGGAATTTTGAGTTTGAAGCTAGCAAAACGTAGGAATCTGCGTTGAACATTCTCAAGTTGTCTTGAATTATCAGCCGTATGAGGGTCCCAGATTATAGCCCCGTACTCCAAAATGGGGCGTACAAGTGCACAAAAAAGCGTTAACGATAATTTTAGACTGAAGTCTTGTTGATCGCATTATAAAACCAAGGATTTTGAGAGCACAACATATGTGTTCTATGTGCTTACTTGGGTCATGATTGTAGGTGAGCTTGAAACCTAGGTCCGTGATACAGTCAACAGCGCGGAAAACAGCATTACCATTGAGGACGTATTGGGATATAAGAGGAGAGATCTGGTGAAGGTCATAATTTTACATTTGGGGAAATTGAGTGAGATTTTTTTCTTTTTACCATTTGGTAATCACGATAACTTCTTCAATAGTGCTCTGGTTTTTAACGCCAGTACCTCTAATAGTGTATGATGTATGGACACAGATGGTACCTTTGTGGGTTCATAGACTTAAGCGTCCCCAAAATTAAAAAATTACGGCAAACGTGTTATTGACATAATCAATTTAGGTTTATAGCCATAATTTCCACAACAAGCTGAAACTTTCATATAATATTGAACTTTGTAAGATACAGGTCTGATACAAATTTCAAGATATTTCTTAGCTAAGTATACTAAAACTTTGAAATTCTCGATAAATTTACCATTACATTTAGAGTCCTGCTTCTTTAAAAAATATATTTTAGCATCCCCCTTTTCATTTGGTAATCTAAAATAGACTAGCATAGATAGATTGATACAAAATAAATTATTATTCAACTGTCTCTCTCTAATATTTTTTTCCAAGTCGCTGGGTATAGGTTTCAATCAAACCAAAATCAGACAGTGGCGAACGCACTAAAGTTATAAGATGGGTGTCAAATAAGCGGGTTAATACATAAAATTATTTATAACACCGACTACTTTATTATACAAACAATTTAAACCCAGTTGTCCAGTGAGAGCATGAGCGGAGACCCTCAGCCTGAGATTGCAAAACAAAATAACATGATTTGCATAATAGAATAGGCCACCCAATAGTGACACTTCCTGTTTATTCATTTTGTTTTTAAAGGCATCGGGTCTTTGCACCATTCGTGCTCAAGGCATTTTAGAGGTGATTAAACAATTATTTATACAAATAAGATTTCACTGAGTGAATGTAGTTAATTTATGTAATTATTATCTACATACAATTATTTATTTTAATTGGGCTTGCCCCATGCGCGTTACCAATACAAAAAAATTAATTCATCTATTGATGTTATTTTAACCGAGTACATTAGAAACAAATTTTAGATTGATATTCTAAATATCCATTATCTAACTGATGTAGGTTTACTTAAATAATCTAAATATATATAAAAAAAAAAAAAAAAAAAAAAAAAAATATATAAACCTAATAATGACAAGGAAATAAAATAACTACATCTGGGCAGTCTTATAAATGTTGATTAATATATATAAATTAATATATAAATATATTAAAAGTTGTAGCCCCGTGCAATTTATACTTGTTAAGCACATTAATATGTTATATTATGACGAATGAAAAGTTTCTTTTAAGTCGCATTGATTCTCTTCTTTGGCAATAGATGGATCTGAGTTTGAATACTTCTTCCTTAACACTTTTGTGTCATCCGAGCTAGTATCATCTTGGTCATTCAAGAACCTTGGGGGTGCATTCATTGCTAATTCAAGAGAAGAATCAGATAAAGTAAGCCTTGACGCTTGCGATATTAGTTTCGATCTGAAAAAATCAAATCCCAATTCAAATATACAAGCAAAGAACAGTTATATTTTCATGAAAATAATGATATGATTTGATTGATTAAAATCAATCAAGTATTAAGAAGGAGGCAAGTTGAATATTTTTTTGTAGTTGTCTACCAGATGAAAAATAAATCTCAATTCTCAGCGTTGCCAGGTTTTAATGTAGCATTAAATAAATAAAGGCTATAGATAATACTTACAAATTTGATCGTGACTGTAATAATATAGAGCAATTGTAAAGAGTAGTACGCAAATCATTAGTGGAATAACCAGTACATAAACGCAGTTGAGCAATATTCTTATTTAATAAGTAAACAGCGTAGTCAAACTCTAATCGATTCTTAGAACGATTATACAATGGAAACCTTGAACAAAAGTACATTAACTTAATAAAAGAATGTTTATTCAGCTCAAAAAACTTACATCCTTTGATTGTCTTGAATATCGACAGAAATGTGATCTGTTATTGTGCTTCGTGATCCACAAATGTTAATAGGATATCGCAATGGGACATCGAAAAAATATGATACCATAAATGTTAAATGGGCAACAAATCCCAATGCAACACTTAACTGTACATCATTAAATCCATCATAATTTTCAGAATTTGGAAGATGGATGTTTGATATTGACATACTTCCATTAATCTGTAAGTATGATTGAAAAAATTATAAAATTAAAATATAGATACCTACAAGAATAGAATTATTAATACCAAAAATCACCTGTAAAAACCAATACAAACACAAGTGTTTTAAAATTTAGTCACTTTCTAACTAAGTAATTTAATCATGATATTGTACAACTATACATTACTTGAAATCTACATAAAGATTCTAGTAATAGTGTGCCTAGTTTTTAACCAGGACAAAACTAGTCATAGATTGTTTTATTATTTAATTTATATTATCAGAATACACAATTGAAAACTATTTTACTAATTACAATAAAGGTAAAATTATTACAAGATTATTTGCTGGTTTACAATTGGATGTTTATGTAATAGTGTGCCTTTCAGCAGAGACTAAAATTGCTGATACTTAGATCTCAATAATTCAAATTAATATAACTACCAGAAATTATGTGTTACTTCTGTATACAACAATAAGAATAATTAATGTGTCATATATTTTAATAATACCTCAGTAATAGGATAAATGTAATTCAGCTCTGAAACAAGCTGTTTTTTACGATAATTGAGTTGATTGTTAAGAGACGATAATGTCTCTATTGAATCAGATGAGTTATTCTTTTTTTTAAGATCTTCAATATCTTTATTAAGCAATTTTCTGTTTTCAGCCAACCGCTCATCTGAGTAAAAAATAAATAAATATTATTTGTAGATAAAACAAACAATTCAAAAACAGTCAAACAAAAATACAATAAATTAAAAAAATCTCCATGTCACAAAAAATTTACTAGTAAATACTGCAAAAACAGTTTGTGTTTAGAACTTTATTGAAATACATGTTTCTTTGAATAAAAGTAATTTTTTGTCACAGAATGATTAGTTTAATTAACTGTAAGCCACAAGAAACTCTATAAATGTTAAAAATACAAATATTTCTAATTACATTGTTAGGTAATAACATTATATTTCATATTTCATATTTTCTCTTTTATTATTATTTTAACAGCCAAATAATTTCTCAATTTTTCAAGTGAACACATTAATGTTATAGAATATAGGCTATAGAAAAAAATTAAATTGATAAAAATTTAAAACTATTGTAATTAGCAAGCATAATTAATAAGTTTTTACAAAAATCGAGCTACATGTTGCGGTCAGTCTGGCAATGAAATAAATATTCAAGACACATTCAAAAGTAGTTTTTTCTGAAAGATAATATTTTTAAATAATAAAGATTTGACGTACAATTGATCACAATTATTTAAAAATCTCTTATATTTTCACTCCACACAGACTCTAACCCAACTTAACATTAAGATAAATTAGTCGAATCTTTAAGTTTTTATCTTTGGCTATTGTATTGCAGCAGTACCATCAAGGTATGATTTTTCTTATGTGATGCCGTTGTTTTTGAAAATTTGAACAAGAAAGTTGTTTAGCTCATTTGCCACACTGTGGCCACATGTGATAACTTGCCCGCCCTTAATCAATGAAATAAAAATTAACAAATTATCAAATACAGCAGCCTGTCTAGTTTTGAGCTATAGATAAAAATAAATAAGAATAACTTTAGTTAACATTCGTGTCAAACTTGAATTTTTCACAATTCAAAATTAAAAAGTTATGACTAAAAATAATAACTATAGTTAATTGCTATATAATTATTTAAAAACAGGGCCTCTTAAATATATTTATCCTTGGGTTTTGATTAACATACTAACATGCATGACGGATGTACTCAATAATAATGAATTCATTTTGAAAAAGCTAAACCTACCAATTAAAACATTTTCATCTTGAAGGGTTTTAAGAATTTCAGTTTTTTGACGGATACTCGCTAAGCTTCGCGCTTTTTCTTGACTTAACAACATTACTCTAAATTTGAGAACTTCAATTTCTTTTTTTTTTGCTAGAACTGCTTCTCGAGATGGTTTTTGAATATTTTCTTGATGCATTAACCTACGCAATGTGGCACTATGGAATTTGTTTGAATTATTGTCGTTAGAACTAATTTCCCCTTGAGAAATTTTTTCTTTTAACACAGCTGCTGCTTGTCTTTGTTTATTAGTCATTAGCTGGATGTTGTGGATTCTAAAATATAAATAATCAGCAATTAGAGTTGCATAATAACAAAAATATTCAAAAATACCTAGTCAGTTGAGACAGAGTACCACTTTTTTTAACGTCTTTGGCAGGTAAAGAAAGAACGTTGATTCGCGCTAAAGTTGGCTGATCTTCTTTAATACAATGTCCAATTGTAAAACTTCCTCCAGTCATACAAAATACAAGAGAATTAGAATTGAACATCTTTGGTTGTAAGGGCATTGAAGAAATGTATAAAAGTCCACTTAGTTCAATGGCCCACACAAACAGTACTTTTGTTTGGTCATTTGTTGTTTTCCACAATCGAATCACAACACCTAGAATATTTTTCAAATTGATTTGTGATATTTCTTCAAGTAGGTGCTTAACATATTTAATTAGTTTGTTACCTAAGTATTTTATACCTTATAAGTTTTATATTATCCGTCTAAAAAGTAAAACATATATATATATATATATTATCTCTAAACACACTAAAACATAAGAAACAAATAACAATAGTACTTAAGATAATCAGTTTGTTACAATTATTTTTCATATACAATTATAAGTATTAAAAACTGTTATTGGTTGTTTTTGAAGAAACAAAATTTAAATATTTTTACAGAGAAATAACAAATTTATAAAAACGATTTAAAAATTAAATCTAACAGTATTGAATGCATTTAAAAATGTACATTAAAAAAAACCAAAATATATTGAAAAGAATTGTCTTGTTAGTGAACTCTACAGTTAACTTGATAAGTATTTAAAATTATTAAATTTGTTTGTCAAAAATAAAGTGTATATATATATATATAATTAGTAAACCAAGTGATTTCAAGTACCTTTTGCCGATCCAATGGAATTACAAATGTCTATTTTATTCCATTTTGGATTAGGGTTGCATATTTTCTCACTAGTATAAAATGGAGCACTCATTGTTGCCAAATGTAATGTGTAATAAAATGAGGTCATTTGGTCAGTGTTATTGTTATCGCCACAAAGGTTGTAACCAAAAATTTGTATTAAATTTCTTAGCCTTTGCTGAAAATACATATTTTTATATCTGAGATAGTAAAGTATTAACTGACTAAGAACAACATATTCTAAATAAATACTTGTTGTGTTACAAAAGGTATCCACTCCGGGGAACGGTTTGGTTCCGATTTCATCATTGTTATTTGCGTTCCAATCTGAGTCATAATTTATACCTACAACAACCGTAAATAAACAATTATTGTCAATTAAGTCTGATGAAGAAAATGAGTCCCAAACTACTCAAATAAAAAAATAAAAAAATAAAATAAACTTTGAGATTAATCTTTATAAAATTGTTCATTCAATACATACCATGAACTGATTTATACTGTCTTAACTCTTAATATTCTTTTAAAATATCCACCAGAAATATGATATTTTATGTACAAAAATGCAAATGTTATAGGTATATATAAAAAAAAGTAATAATTTAAATAATTTAGTTTTTGATGTATTTATTGGTAATGAGTTACTTGTAGAAATTAATATTATACATATAAATAACAACCCTTTTTCTACAAAAAATTTTGTTTTTATTTGAAACAAATACGTATTTCGGAAACTATGTTTCCATCATCAAACTAATGAGTCGTTCGGCGCGTATACATTCACTTTTTATAGACATATTGTCTTAATTATAAAATTATTAGGTAGGTCAGGTTACGTTTAATATTTTCACATGTTTTCAAACGTACTGGAAATTTTCCAACAAGGCATTAACTTATTGTTTTTCATGCAAAAATAAACATTGTTTTCTGATCTGTAACAATATTTTAATGGCATAAACTAGAAACAAATACAAAAATCCGACATTTAGCCATGACCGTCAGGTGCCACATGTAACGCGCTTTTTGGTCATACTTGATTTCCGGTAAAGTGCGTTCCAGAACCGCAGATTCAAACTAGTATTCACTGAGATTTAAATAAAGTAAAATTTTTTTTTATGCACCTGGTGTAATCCACAAATAACACAATTTGGTAGTCGAGAAATTCAATAAAACAGATTGGTGAATAATTTTGGCGGTAAATGCATCGGGATATTTCAACCGTGTTGTCAAAACATGGTTGAAAGATTAGAACTTGAAGTGAAGTGAAAACTTTCAAATCCATCACAACGGGTTGCTTTATCGTATTTTTAACACGATAAAAGTTTAAACGGAACGCATCTGCGGGCGGCGACTTAATGACGGACCTATTGTTTAACGTGCGAATTCTAAGCGTAGTGTTCAGAACTGCCAATAGAGAATGAAAAAACTGGTATTCAAATTTTAAACTGCATCGTGTGTAGTCTACTCTAAAATAAGTGTATCAACGGCCCCCTAAAGCCGTACAACTATTTAGGCTATAGAGCAATCGATCAAAACAAACCCGTTTCAAAATGGCCGCCCACTACGTCACTTAGATCGCCTACCCACAACCCGGGTGAAATTAATTGTGCGTACATATAGTATGTATATTTGATATTTATATTTGATTGGGGTACTACCTTCCTAATGCCGTTTGCTGTAACACTATTAGCAGTCTGTTGTTTGTGTTCCACGGTCCACCGATCCGGCTGAATTCGTTCACTCGCCTTGTGACTCGTACGAGACGTCCGATATTATTGGTCGGCTCGATTTCGGCGACAAACGTCGTGCCGAAAGATGAAAACAAACTGAAACGTCGTTCACTCGTAACGGACGAAAAACGAAGTCGTGTTTTCGTTTTTAAAAAAACATATTCGGACGGTACGATTGTTCAAAACACCGGGTGGGTACAAAACAGCGAGCTACTCGCGGAACGAGCGTCCTGTGCCGACCGCCATTGTTCTTCCGGTTGCACCGTCAAATTCGTCTCCGAGAGGCGAGAACCGTTTCTCTGGTCTTCTACAAAATATAAACAAAATAATATAAATAATTCCTGTATTATAGTATTTGATACAAACCACGGTTGTATATAGTTAGTACGCGGTTTATACCTCGGTTTGCGATACGTTACCGTGGTTCAGAAACTTGATAGAGACGTCGTGCACGCGGGTGGGAATCCGAATTGTTTTGGGACAAAATTCCATTGGAACAAATGGTTTGTGAGCCGACATCCACCCGTTTTTGTGGAACATAATATGTGATATGACACGTCTTGGTCCGATTTCATAATATTTCGTCCATGATAATATTGTAATCTCCACATCGCGTACTCTTCGCATTCGACTTGCTCCCATCTTTTTCGAGGTCGGTTTTCTTTCTCTTCACTTGCCCCAATCCTTCGTCGCATCCCCTACTCACGCATTAATAAACTTAACAACCGTCATATTTTTTTAACGTTCCGTCATCGTTAGCGATCTTCCCGCGAACCAATCTGTCTCGTTGTTTGCCCTTTTTATATTGTACTAATAAATCGATTTAATCATACAACTGCGCCGTGGTTCCGTGGCATCGATCGGAACTGGTAACAACAAATTTGGATCAATCGTACTGTCGGACGACAGGTAGAGAGAGAGAGAGAGAGCGGTTGTCGTTAACGATAAATGCGTTACACTAAGTTTCGTAAAATCAACGAGTTTGAAATTCTGAATGTTTTCGCAGTGTTGTCACAGCGGCGTAAAAATCTTGATCGATACAATTTGCTCGAAGATTCGGCAAAGTTCGGAAGAGTTGCGCACGACACGCACCATTGAACAGGGCGCTCGATCCGAGACGCCTGTCGAATTGTTTTTCAAACAAACAAGACGTTGCACTAAACATTCTATAGTATGTATCATTTTGCCGATCCATTTAATTTGAATTTTTCTTTTATTCTTAAGTTAGTAGTTGTCATGGGGGGTGTAAATAGCGGTTCTGTTCTTTAATCTTTATTCTTTTGCGTGTTTTTAAATTTTGCAAATCAAGTTAGACTACCTGTGTGTGGATATTAAAAAAAAAACATAATATTTTACCTTAGTATTTTATAAAATGTAATGTATGGGCTTAGAATATAACTTCCGTAAACATTTTCGTGTTAAAGCAAGAACCTAAGTTTTATCAGCTACATTGCTTTCAGAATAAAACTTTTACCGGTGCGTTCAATTGATTGCCGGAGTGACGTCTGGTTGCTCTTACGTATAAAGTTCTATTCTTTTTTTTTTTTTCTTCTCTGGTGATTCAAAAAATTATTTTGTAAGTTATTATGTAAGTACCAATCCACAAACATCTAATTAGGTGGTAATAGCAATTAAAAATAATTAATATCTATAAAACTAAGTAGGTACCTCTAGGTGTAGTTTAAATAATTGCTCATCTTTCTAGCCATGCTAAACATTTTCTTAGTCAATGTAACGGGTGTCTCAAGCAAAATCAGGTATACACTTGTTAAATTTAAGTTGGTAAGTAGGTACATATACATTATTATATATGTAACTTTTAGTATAAATAAACAATTTGATTCGTGTACCTACTCAAATTAACTTGAATTCTTAATTTTTATAAAATTTGGAAAATCTGATTATTATTAGATACACTATTACATTATAATTATTTATATTTTTTAAAAGAAAAATACAAGGAAATGATGCATACTTAAATAAGCATTTAAAGTCTACAAACTGTGTCGAATTACTGATGCCTTAGAAAACTCCAAAAGGTCCATATATAAACTATTAATAATTTGAATATTTAGTATGAAAATTACAATTTAAATTATAATTATTTGACAAAATTTAAGTATGTAGATGAAATGTTACTTGGTAAAAAAAAACTATAGGCACACTATATGCATAGAAAATTAAAATAACAAGAAATATACAATTAGCGGAAAATTTCAGAGTTACTGTGTAAAACCCATGCAGTCATACAAGATAATATAAAGTAAATTAATTACTCAGACTTAGTTAGCATGTGTGTGAATGTAAGTAGGATAGAATTCGAGGATTTTTTTTTTACTTAACCAAAAAGAAAAACGATTTACCCGAATTTGTATGAAATAATGTACGTGCGCTTTTAATTCCAAAAAGTCTATCAGATATTTGCCTTATATGCTTAAAAACCCAAAAGACTGAAAATTATGCACTGTCAAACCTAATATTTGTATGAAACTGATTTTGTATCTCACTTAGCATGTTTTACTACGTAGCGCCGTAGCGGTATTATTATTCGATAGGCATAATTTATACCTATTGCTTGAATTAGTTAGAAGCAATGTTATGTTACGTTTTGCCAAGGCTTTCTTTAGAAAACAAACACTAGAATTATAACTTTTTATTCTTGAACAAATATGTACTTATACACCAGAAAACATTAACATGTTTTAATATAATTTGTAATAATAATTGTAATCGATGTACTTACTTATTTCAGATACTTTTATATTGATCATTAAAAATGCCTAGAAAAACTGTAAAAAATGATCAACTCTTAGTGCGTTCAAGGCCTCAAAGAAACATGGTAATTATTGTATTAAAAAAGTTTTTCTTCTCTGAGCTACTAACTAACCAAATTTTTGACCAACCTAACCCCAATTTTAAATGTTGTAATATTAATTTTTTACTATAGAAAATCAAAAAAGTATTTGATCCATCAGATACTCATATTCCAAAAAAAAAAAAGAAATTTGATTCACAAATTCCTGAAAGTGATTTAAATCCTCAAAGATCAGTTTCACCTAAGAATTTACCGGAGAATTTACCAGAGGATTTACCAGAGGATTTACCTGAGGATTTACCTGAGGATTTAGAGACTACATCGGATGGGAGTTGTTTTGTTTGTTTAAAATTTGACACTGCATTAAAAAAATTGATGCAATGTCCGGTCTGTGAGATCAAGGGTAATTATCAATTATGCACCTACATTATAATATAAAGTTGATGTTTTACAAATCCAAATTTACAGTTCACAAAAAATGTTTATTCCGCTATGAACCATTATGGAAATCCAAATTAATTACAAAAAGTTTATGGTTTTGCAAAGCGTGTAGAGTAAATCATTGTAATGTCTGTTCTGAAACAAAATCTAATTTTGTGAGTTTGATGTATTATTAGAAATAAAAATGCACTTTAATTTTATTTTTTATTAACAAAAATTAATTGAAAAATCACATTTTATAGGAATTTCATCGCTGTAAAAATTGTAAGGTTGGAATGCATTCTAAATGCATGAAACCAGATGATACTAGCACATTAAGTTTGACTGGCGTGAATGGTTTATTTCTGTGTGACCCGTGCAATGATGTGTTGTCTCAGGAAGAACAAGAAAAAAATGAAAGTAAACACTGACAAGACAATTTTATTTATTTTCCTGTACATTTGTTGGAGCGGCAACTAATTTTTTTTTAACATGTGTTTAACAGATGATGAGAGATTTGAAAAACAATTCAAGATCAAAAATGACTTAACCATAGTACCAGATTTTGAGCAAAAATGGGTGGTTCCTGATTCAACTGGTTGGGACAAATATCAAGTGTATCAATATTTGAAGGATCGCGGTATGCCTGAAGAAATCACTGACATGATAATTAAGAATGTACGCCAAAGCTGCCTAGCTGAACATCAAAAATAATGTGTTTTTAAATAATTGTATTTTTAATTTCAGGAGATGGATGGAGAGGCGATTCATGCTTTAAGTAGACCGGATATCGTATTGAACATGAATTTAAAACTTGGACCAGCTCTGAAGTTTTATAAAGAAGTACGGATTTTACAGACTAGAAATACAAGCTTTATAGTTTACTGGAGCGATATTCCTAAACCGGTGTAAAATGTTTTTAGTGTTGGTATATATTTGTTTTTAATGTCTATTTTTTTTTTAACAAATATTGATTATGATTTTGGTCAAAATTACAAATATTTATTTATTCTTTAAAATATATGTAAGTTTTTAAAAGCAATAAACCTGTACAAAATGGTAAATAATAACTGTGTAAGTTTTTTCTAAACCAAAATGACGAAAACATTTTATTTTTGCAATGTTGAGTAACATAGTAGTAATATGGTGTTTCTGAATCCATTTTTGCAGGGGGGAAAAAAAATTCGTCCACAAAATCCTGGGCAAATAAGTTTTAATCTCCCTGCTATTTCTGAATCCATTTTTGCAGGGGGAAAAAAAAATTCGTCCACAAAATCCTGGACAAATAAGTTTTAATCTCCCTGCTATTTCCGAATCCACTTTTATGTTTTTGACCTAAAATTCCTAGGCAATTATTACTGATTTACCGAGGTTTTAAATCATGAGTTTAACTGTTCTGAATCTACTTTTACATTTTCAACCTAAAATTCCTGGATGAATATTATTGATTTACCGAGGTTTTAAATTATGAGTTAAGTTGTTTTTTTTGTCTGTTTCCTTTTAAATATGTCTGTAACTCTATAGGTGGTGATAAATCACCGAAACTATCATAGTACTCAATAATATTCTTATTTTTATAGTAAGCTACCCAATGACTTCCCTTTCCAGAAGATGTATCTAAATTTATTACAGCACATTCAATTTTAAATGGTTTTTCAGGTAAGTTATCTCATGAAAAGACACCACGAAAATGAGCTATTTTTAATTTGTTAACATATCTTATAATGTCTTCAGTCGTAAGATTAGCCTTGTATACCTTGTAAAAATTATTTTAATAACCACAAATAAGTGTAGGCACTCGGCGCAGGATTTAAAAACAGTTTATTGTTGCCGTTTGGCTGGAAACGTAGGTATTTGGTCGCAGGAAACTTTACACGCTTCATAATTTTGTACTGGTTGAACGGCACCATGCAGCGCTTTCGCAATTATTTTGCCGGTATATATGTACAACAACAACGATTATGATGTTATTATCGTTGTTGTACACACCCTGCGCACGTCGCCGTCGTCATATGGACCTGCGTCTCTGGACGGTTTTAGTCGCAGAGCCCGACGCGTCTTTTGTCACGGGAAACAGTATGCAACTTCGCGTGAGCCGCGGCTTTTTCGCGCCAGCAATGCGGCCGTTGCCCGGATCCGTCTCCGGCGGGAAAATGTTTTGCGTCAACAAGTGGCCGTCTTCGCCCAGCTCGTCAAACTCTCTGGTCTGAGCTTGCCTGCCAAGTACAAGCGCCGAGTAAACGTTTAGTTACTTAAATCATTCCTCTCCGCGTAAAGTGATATACATAATTAATGTGCGTAATACTCGGCATTTATTTATATTGTAAGTACATAGTAAGTTTTCAAACTTTTATGTACCTACTAAATTAATTTAATACGTTATAAAATAATGAAAAAAGCAGTTTCTGCCACGTACGAGTAATACACTATTATTATCTTTTTTTTATAGGAGTAATTAGCAATCTTTTTTTTTTTTGTTTTCACCCAGCATTAGATTTGACATCTCGTTCAGAATCGTTTTTTTCGATTGCGACGATTTGTCCGTTCTTTTTTTTTTTAAATTTAAAATTATTTTTTACACGGACTTTCAGCTTTGGATGGACCTAGGTGTATTGTTGCAGCGTATAGTAGATCTTTTTGATTTGCCGGAAAAGCGTTTCGCCCGTCCCTTTGGAATCGGTTCACTTAATTATTGTTATTATTTTTTTTAGTCGGGATTTTTCCACCAGGTCTCACGGATCCGTTACACACAACAGTATCATGATATAAGGCAGTATTATCGATTAGGTAGGTAAACCTATTATTACCAGTTATTGTAGATCCGTTGCAGTCTTTCCCTTTGCCGTCGCAAGTTGTCCAGACGTCGTTCGAAACGGCTGTGTTGTTCGACGAGCAAGTAAGCTGTTCGCAGAGACATAACCACCCAGGAGCAAACGGTGAATTTAGCGAACGGCTCCAGAGCCGCGACAGTGTTCTGGTCGAGTTTCCACTTTTCCGGTATGGGTATTAAACAGCAGTTGACCTGTGCGAAGAAAACACGCTAAAACACCGTCAATATATCTGTTGTTGTTTTATAATAATATACGCTAAATTCGTGAAAAAACGGTAAACTATTGTTTACACATAAATTTCGTGAGTCTTAGTGAACTTAACGCGTAAAATGCTATTCAAAAATGGTAAAACGACGACTGTTGGAAGTGTTCAAGTTCTATATATTTAGCTCAAACGTTATTGTACTTGCAGGTTGATTCTAAAATAACGAATGAACATTTTCAATTGATTTGAAAAAAATGTTTGCAGAGTTAATGTCAAAAAGTTAAAAATTGCAAATAACAATACATAAAAATCTACAGAAATCAAAACTTTACAAATTTGTCTCAAATGTGCGCTTTATAGTAGTAGGTACACTCGTATGATGGTACGTACATTTAATATTGCAGTATGCGCATTCTGCAAAAGTGATTTTTACGAACAACAGTGTTTTTGGATTTTGTTTGCGAAAAATTATAAAGTTAGAAATAATAATATCATACTCACCTCTGTCAGCAATCTCAGCGTGTAAGCGTCTAGACAGCGTAACAACCCTTCCGACCATAACTGTCCGCTGCTCCACACTAATATGAAAGTAAGCGCTTTCTAAACGGAATCGTATAGGTACATATTCACGATTGTGTTTTAAATTTTTCTAAATTCCTTTGTTTTTTTTTTTTAGTTTGTTTGTACTTTTATTCATAACGACTATTGTTAATATCCCATCACTTTTTTGTTTTGTTTTTTTTTGTTTAATGGTTTGATTGAGTATACCTACCTATAGTTAATCTTACGACGAGCCTAAAAAAAAAAAAAAATAAAAAAAAATTTTCGTTCAATTTTTTAGTCAGTTGAATTTTGCATTTTAAGTTCTTGGTAGTTAATTTGTAGTTAATTCTTGGCGTAGGTGGGGGTGTTGAACCTCTTTTGGGGATCCGTGTGAATACCAATCAGCCCGCTTACTTCCCCCGACAAAAAAAATATTGATTTCAGCTCTTCGAATCGCGCCTGTGGAATCTGCATTTAACGCAGCGTTGCCAGAGATGTACACGGTGTTTGAAATTTTTGACGTTGGAGGTCCGCTACTCGGTTAATTACTATCGAAAAATTCTCGGATTTTACACCGGACAACTCTCGTAGAACCCACAGTTTTTTCTGCGTTCCGAACGTTCCTTAAAAATTCTTTTTTTTTTCGAAATCTAAAAATCACCCGCAGAACTAATCTCACGACCTGGCAACACTGCAGCGACTGCAAAGACTCTGCGGACGGACCTCGCGCGCTCCCTACCTTGGTCAAGTACAGCAACCATCTCCAGCGTCTGGAGCCGGCCCGGCGGTCGCGGTGTCTGCGGCGCGCTCTGCCCGCCAGCTGCTCCGGGGCGAGATGAACGAACGTGGACACGTAGGTGTCGGACAAACGCCACGCGAACACGAAGAAGAGGACGGCCGGCAGGAGTCCGAACATTGACGTGCCGCAGTTGTACCGCTGAACCATCTGGTATAACGTGCGGTACGCGTCTGCAACCGTCTCCTCGTCGATGACCATCGTCGGCCGGACTCGGCTGGTGTGGGCTGACGAAATTGGAAAAAAAAAACGTTTATAATCGGACGCGATTAGACGGAGGTCCCAAGAACTTTTCATACGTTGTACGACCCGTTTCAGAAGGGTTTTTTTTTAAACAATCATGTACATACAGGTGGTAACGATTACAACGAATCAGTTGGTTAACAAACGCTCGTAACACTCGCACATAACCATTTTTACATGAACTGAATTTGAACGTCAACGAAAAAAAAAAATAGAAACACGTTTTCGAGAAAATGCGTACTAACAATGGGGGTATTTGAAAACATAACGCGTTTGGAAATCCTCCGCCCTATGCATGTCTCACAGACAAAAAGATTTTGTAAAATCGATAGCTTTCTCACCACTCCGCTCAGAATCAAAAACCGAAAAACGACCGCAGATTGTTTCAATTGGAAACCTCGTTCTCGTAGTATACGGGTTCTCCACACCCTTTCCCCGCCCACATCTACACGGTCGGACAGACATACCGAACAATTTCCTCAGATTTTCATCCCCCGTCCGGAGAATACTACTATTTTAAAGACCCCCGCCTCATTTCGAGACAGTGGCGATCGTGACCGACTTTTAAGGGGCGAAAATTCGACGACGTACAATAAAGCCCGTATTGGAGTTGCAGACGGTGGCGTAATGTGCTATGAACTTTTCTCCGGGCGAGGTCTAAACAAATTTGTATCCTCGAATTTTACCTTGAATCACTTCATCACCTGCGTTTCAGTCGTTTACGAGGATTTCCACGAACTGCTGCGGATTTTTTTTTAATGGGCTTGAGTTGGAATCTAGTCTATTGATAAATCGGTCGTGGTATACATTTGGCTTTTTTGTTTTAAGTAAATGCACAACTGATCGGATTGCCACGCGTTATAGAATTTTAAAGATTGTGAATAATCTATTTTAAAAAAACACCAAACTTTGTTTGATGATTCAACAACCAGCGATGCTACATAATTTGTCCGGATGGACTTACAAAGTTGACGCTTGAGTTTACCGTTTTATACGCAAAGATCAAACGACGGCATTAATGTTTATTTTTTTCCCCACAGTTCAAATTAAATTTAAAACATAAAATATAATGACAGTCTATGAACAATTCATAAGAATAAGAAGTAAGTACGTACGTGTCTAATCGTGTGATCCGGAATGTATGTTTTGTATAAATCGACGGTCGAATTTGAAGCGTTTGTGTGCGTGTTATTGTTTTCGTTTTCGTTTGGGGAACAATCAACAATTTTTCTAAATTTTTTTTGTTTATTTTTCAAGCCAGATGGCACAATAAAACATTATAATAATGTTATAAACAGTTTATACAATGTATTATTATATGTTATACGATCGATTTCGTTGCAAAAACTTTCTACAAACCAATTATATTATGTACCTATAGTGGAACTTCGGGTGACGTTGGAATAGTTATAGATAAGCGTTTCCAGTATTTGGGTTTAATGTCTTAAGGGGCGGATTTTGGGCATTTTTTTTTTTTTTTGTAAAATCATGTAGTGTTTTTTCAAATTTTTACCGAAAATATAGTAAATATATTTAAACAATTACATGAAAAATATTTCACTTTGGGAGAATCTGACCCCCATGTCCCCTAAGACAGGGATAAGTACGCCACTGATACACTAATGTAAATTGCCATCGCGAGGATTCGCTGTTCAAAAAGCCGACGTGGCCCACAGAAAACTTTTATAGTTTAACGTAGCATAATATACTACTACTATTTTTAAATTTTTTTACTAAAATTCCACATAATATAAATGATTAATATTAAATAATATTATAAATATCATTCAGAATTATCAATTTTATAAATTTATAACTGGTAAGTTACCGCATTATGTTTTTCACTTCGTATAACATTGATGTAGGTGTTGTTACTTATCAAGGTAAGAAAAAGTATACCTTTTGACCCAAATATATTTGCCAACATTAGCAATGACAGAAATACACAAAAAACATAATACAATATATGCAATACACAAACAACATACTATAGGTACGTTCAAAAACCAGAATATTTTTGTACTTGTATAGGTATTTAACTGTTTTAAATTTAGTTTTTATAAACTAATACGCTCTACCTAACTCGTAAAATGTTTTATTTATAATTTCTAGTTACTTAGAACAAATGTATTTATTACATTTATTAAGTTATCTTATTTAGTAATTTAATAACTTGTGATAATGCTGGTAATGCTGCAAATCTGAACTTTTTTAACAATTACTCGACCCGCTCTTGAACCCGAGTCTAGAACTGTAGGCATAAGATGATGTTCATATTATACAATATTACGTCTGTATAAAAGCATAAATAACGCACTAATTAGAAAAAATTGTATCGTGCTGGGTAGACTGCAGTTAGTCATTTTGCAATTTCAATACACAGCTGGTACCTTTGTTTGAAGTTTTGTTTTAATTAATAATTTCTCTATACATATATACATTAAAAAGGTATTGTGAAAAAGCTAAGACTGAAGAAGAAAATCTTGAAAAGTATAATATGCAATATTAAAAATTGTTCGCAAGAAACGTGGCAGTTGATTCAAAGTAATGTAAGTTTACCTACCCCTATTTAAGTAAACAATTTTCATGTTTATTTTTTTATAATGTTCTCAAATATATTATATTTTACCTATTATTATACTGTGTAAGTATTATTTAACCAAATCAATAATGCATTGGTTATAGATTTTAGATAAAACATTAAAACATTATTTAGATAAAACCTAAATGGTTTTTTTCCACCTTCGCCGTCTTAAAAGTATTTAAACACGATTAACGAATTTCTAAATATTATGGAATTACATATAGACCGACACGTGGCGAATTTTCCTCAAGTTATTTCGAGAATCGCTGCAAAATCGCCCATAACAGAGAATTATTCAAAAATTCCCATCTCCAAACGTTTAAATACAGTATGCGTTCTACATAAACGTGTTAACATTTTTTTTTAGAGAAACGTGGAACTATAATGTCTCATTATTACAATTTAAAATTATAATTTTACGGGAAACCAATCATTAAGTAGGTATAGCTGAGGAGAAACGTTTTGTGAAAAACAACACACGCGCAGAGATCTGGCGCTTTTATAAATATATATCAAGTTTTTATGTATTTATGATGTAATAATGTTATCCTAAGTATTTTTATAATAATCAGTAGGTATTCATAATTAGTAAAAACGTTTTCGAACGCGCCGAAAACACTTTTGGCGACCGAAAAAATCGGTTTTTCTTTTTTTTGTTTTTCTTCAGTATAATATTATAACGACAACTTCGTACAATTGATACACCGCGTTCTCGTTACACGCGCTTATACGATTTTACAATTATTATTTTTTAATGCGTACAAATGTAACTTGTATAACGGATCTACCTCTATAAAGTACGTAGCATATAATATTTATAATTAATATTAATTGAAAAATGTCAATACAATAAGTTAAGAAAAAAAAAAAAAATAATAATAATAATTAATAACTGCAACGGTAGACACGGTTCAACATAATAATATATGGTACATATATATATATATAATGATAGGTGACTAGAAATAATTACCGTAAATATACATGATATATATAGTTATTATAATATAATATACGTTATGGCGGTTTTTTTTTCGGTTTTTAAATCGCTCGATGTTTACGATTCGTTTGACAAAATATACGTCGGAGCCGATAACGCGTTTACAATTTTACATACACGTAGCACATTTATATTGTATATAAGTATTTATTTCTAGTTTATTTTTTTATATCTACCGTATGAAAAAAAAAAAAAAAAATAAATAAAAAAATCTTTTTCAAACATAAACAAAATGATAAATCGAACTGCGTGTAGTAAAAAGCGCGTTTTCGAAACGGAGGTAGCAATCGGTCAGAGCTGGTGTGACGTGGAAGAAAAACACTAAAATGAACACGGTCGTCAAGTTGAAAACGTATCAAAAACGAAAGGATGAACGAAAATATACTACTACAAGGGAATCACTAATTGCGAATCGATTGCCTACCCACTCTTTGTTTTGTATACAGTAAAAAATACTAAAAAAAAAGGAACAGAAAAATAATGTGAGCGTCTGTTTAAAAACGCGATAGGAATAATAAATATACATATAATATAATACTTTTAGGATGGTGCGTTTTGCTAATTTTTTTTTAATTAAAATTACTTTTCTTAACTTAAAAAATCTAACACGAGACGACGGCAAACACTATGTAGATTGATCAATTTGGCCCTCAAGTCTTAACACGTAGATTTGTGTGTACGCAGTACATAATATGAATAAAACATTATAGTGCAGTATACGTTTGTAATTTATCTATAATCGTTTTTGTCGATTAACGTTGTCATAGTTTTCAGTTTAAGTGATGGATACGCATTTTATTTTCTGATATAAAAAAATAAGAGATCGTCCGGAAACTCGAGGAGAAAAAAAACCGTCCAGTCAAAAATACGCAAAGAAGGTACATATTACTGTATACCGATCGAGCGATTGAAATAAATTGTACTTATAAAATAATAGTTTATACTTTTAGTGGTTTACTTTAAGAGTTTTTTTTTTTTTTTTTGATTATCATTGGGCACTTTAGCTATACCTAAACGTTTTAAATTTTTTTATATAAAAATGTGTTTACACGTGACAATCGACGTTTTTAATCTCTAAAGAGAACACGTTTTTTTTTTTCTATTATTTTTTTCTAAATGCAAAAGAAGTACAATATGTATACGATCGTTTTAAATAATATTATGATAAAATTATAAATTACATTTACACTTACAACGAACAAAATAGCTTATCATATCTATATTAACTTATGTTATTTTTCATTAACGTATTTGTTTTGGTGAGCTTAAATCGTAAAGTTTGATCATTCGAGTGCGAGACACAACACAACACTATATATCTAGGCATAATATAATAATAACACTAATAATTCAGACTCGGGTAGAAAACTTTTCTCGTGTTTGGAATAAAAAAACATTATAAGGATTCGCGAAAAATAGTGTTTCAAATGAGTTTTCAAGGTGTTCATACGTGTACAATACAATATTATTCGCGATAGTACAAAAGTATATAGTAATAGTTCAAACGTTTTTAAAATACTCGAAAATGTTCGATGGTTTTTTGTTTTGCGAGTGTATGCATTCGAATGATGCACATGTATGAATTGTTATCGATGAATGTACCTAACTATTGTAACAGAACTATTGATTTGTTGATACGCCAACAGTTCGTTTATACTTGTGTCGTGGGGCAAATTAACTGTACGAATATTATACAAACATTGTGATTTATCAACAATTATCGTATCGTACGTCTAAATAGTAGAGAGAAACGCAAGTGTCTCAATAGATTGTGTTTCACGATTTTTAACGGATAGTAAATCGAAATATTTAAAAAGCTCTTTTTCGGAAACGTAGCATACTTTTCAAACGTGTTTTTGAGTACAAGTACTTGGGTGTTTCAAAAGTATGTTCGGAAATATATACAAATATTATTCCAAAAAAAAAAAACCACGTCTACACGATTCCCCGTTCCTCCTCCACCCAAGTCTGATTAACGCTAAAAAGTATACGCGTTCTCACGTTTTGCGATCGATTTTTTTTGTTTTCGACCGCGTTTCAAAGGGCCCGAAATCTCTCGAGCCCTTCTGCTTCTGCGCCACCGTCGCCGCCGGGGTCGTGAGAATACAGTGCGGCGACTCCGATACGGCGACGGCGATGATCGAAAACCCTCTTAAAATTAAAAAAAATACCTAATAAAATAAATGTAAAAAAAAGAAAAAAGAAACCACCTATCAAAATTCAATCATTATCTTAATTCCTCTATACACGTACGCGCAATACACTAATATGATAATCATAATGTCTATAGTATAGTAATAATAATAATAATACGTGTAATAGTTAAAATTTATAAATAAAACTAATAGTAAAATAATTATGAAAAAAACACATAAATTTTTCACTATTTAATCGTTACAATACAAAACTGGAACATGTTCAGGTTTATCGAACTATACAATATATATTATGATATATCGTCTACTTTTAACTAATTTGTTTTTTTTTTTTTTTTCATCAGTATAATTATAATAACGAATAAATGATACGGGAAGGGGGGGGGAGAGGAACGTTTTAATATCAAACAGTATTATGGTGACGATAATAGGTACTATTAATAATAATGATTTGTTTATAAAGTTCTTTATACATTAAATAATAATATATCGTTATAAAATTCTATCTATATATATATATGTTATAGGTAAACGTGTCGGGGCTAGAGAGTGACGGACTAAAAAGGATTGTTTGTATAAGATTTTTTTGAATTTTTTTAAAAACGCGATTAATGATTATTTTACGTAACAATACTAATTACGGTGCGCCTGAACGTTTTGTTTTAATTTCGTCCGACGCTGCTTTTATACCGCGCGAGATGTACGAAAAAAAATTACGTCTGTTTTATAGTAAGTACCTAGCGCGTTTCATTGTACGATAATTATCAAAATATTATCGTGTGATCTAAATCGGAAATTGAGCATACAATATATTATACGATAAAAAAAAGTAGCGTTTGCCCTTGCGCGGGGGTACCCGTCTCTCCATACACGCTGCAAGTATACATACAGGAGGGTACCTGTACGGAAATGGCAATAATTTGACATTATTTATACATATATATATGTTCACAATATGTATAATATTATAGTTTTATAAGGAATAAAAAAATGACGTAAAAAATTATCGAATTAAAAAAATTAACAAAAAAAAATTGACTTTTGGAGATATATATATTATATATATATATATATATGTATAAAAAAAATGAAAGCGATCGATAATAATCGTCAAAGGTGCGAACGTTAGAAAAAAAAAATTGGTACGATAAGCGAGATACACGATATTGTATAAATATTGTTATTATATAGTCGGGTGGGTACCGATATGGCGACGGTACGCGCGGGATAGCGTTCCCGAAACGAGACGATCGAACGGAGGGCAACAGTAAAGCAATAAAATGGCAGCAAAATGGGATTTGAGATCGTCTAATATCAGTAGTGGGATCAAATATTTTAAAAAAAAAAAAAAAAAAACAATGTTATTAATCGTGACTAGAATTTTCAGTTCAATATTGTCTCGCCCGTGTACAATATTACGTTATATTACTATAATAATGTCGTAGGGTGCACACGCACACACAAGACTATTATACGCGATTGACAAACGAAAAAAAAAAAGATTAAACTAGAAAACAATTTTTTTTTTTGTTTTTTGTTACGCTATGTTATAATCACTACTACTACTGTTCGTCGTCCAGATCGTGTTCGCCGTTCCTGCTGTACATGTCGGCCAACTTGTCAAAGTGCGAGCCCCAAGACACCAGATAGTCGTAGTCCTGGTGGTCGTCTTCCGTGCCTGCGTGCGTGAAAAAAGGGGAAAAAAGCGTTATATTTTTTAACCGATTAAAAAAAAAAAAAGACGGATGTTCTTTGTTCGATTGTGGGCGATTTTTTTTTTCTGTACAAACTTTTTCGAGTAGTTCCGATTTTTAACGTCGGTAGTTTTTCTGATGGATATAATACGGATATTATAAAGTTAATAGGGTTTTACATACTAACCCGAATTTCATTCTGAACTCGTTATAATGTATACTATACTGTATGTTTTCACAAGATAATTTTCGGAAACATTTATTTTTATATAGAAATAAACAATACTAAGAAATATCGAAATTATAACGATATTTTATCAATTTTGAACGGCCGTAAAACTATGAAAACTTATTTACTTGCAAAATCATCTTATAAGAACAGCGTTTAAGTACTTGTCTTTAATTCACCTTACTAGCGTTGGTAGGCTCAAAGCCTACCAAAAAAAAAAAATCATCGAAACACGAAATGATGTTTTTAAAAATAAAACGTTCAGAAAAATTTACGGAACAAAAATTTGGAAAAAAAAATACAATTGAGGTCGTATCGGAAAATCGATGAACAACGACCAAGACTAGTATTGCGATTCAACTACGAAAAAAAGGTTGTTTACATAAAAAAACGTAACAAAGTTGTTTGCTACTCTCAGAGTCGACAAATCAAATAAATTCACACGGTGACAACGGTTTTACTATAAAAACAGATAATAGTGTTATTATTTTTATTTTGGTTTATGGTTTGTGCGATCAATCGAATCGGCTCAGCACCTGTGTTCAACGATGACAAAGATCCGGCCGTGCTGCCACCACCCTCGTACGCGTAATTCCGCAGATCGTCAAACGGCGGAGCGTTTGGATCGCCGTCGGCACGTTTCTTGTGATCTTCGATAAATATACCGACGTTGGGTTCGACACCCGCCGGCATCGTCGGGTCTGTGAAAAACAAAATTACATTTTTGTGTTTTTGCATCAAAATTTCATCATTAAAAAAAAAAACCATCAAAATGATAGTATTGAAAAAAAAGAAAAACTTCCGACTCTATTCGACGACATAACCGCGTTCCATCGCGGGTTCGGACGAAGACTTTTAAAGACGGAGGAGAGAGAAAAAAAATTACACCTTCCCGTTTAAAGTTGGAAAATTGTAAACATTTGGTCGTACCTTTGACTTATTTTTGGAAAAAAATTCGTAACTCAAACAAATTTGTTGTTAAACATTCAAAATTAAATTGGAATGTAAAACAAAATTTTCTATCTGATGAAAAAAAAAATTCGTCCAGTAGATTATGCTGAAAGCGTGTAAAAAAGAGATTGAAAAATTGTGCGATTTGGTTGTAACATATAAACGTACTATCGTGAAATTGATATTGAAATCGTATTAACTCGTCCAAATGGTTTGAAAATTTCACGCGTTATTTAAACTAATATGCTTTATACGTGGATAAGACTTTCGGAATTTTTTCGTGCCATTTTTATTGTTAAATTTGGTTTTTACCAGGACGTATACTAGAGAAATGAGCTCGCTCAGAACCGTCTTATCGAAGGCGATAAATTTTAGATATTGAATAATACGTTTAGACCTCAACTTTCGAACCAGTTACCCACCCAAAGCGTAGTCACTATTCCGTCAAACTACCCACGCGACCTACATCGATCTCGCCTTTTTTTTTTTTTTTTTTGCTTTTGAGGATCTTAACAAAAGGGAAACAAAACAACGTCCACACAGCCGTCTCGCCGTGTGCCGTAACGATATCCTAGTTGGACAGTTTGCTTTTAGGTTTTTGAAAAGAAAATTTAATTTATTTTCTTCAAACGTTTCGGGCGACAAAACACCCCTTTTCCACTGTCTATTCGGCTCACATTTGTATTTCTGCGGGTGCATGTTGTTTATCGACCCGCCGATCGGTATTTGCAGCGGCGTTATGTCGAACGCTGTCATGTCGTCTTCACCACCGCCTTCATCGTCATAGTTGATGATGTTTTCTCGCACGTCGTCGTCGGGCCCGGGGTATTTGATGTGCGCTTCCCGTCGCCGGTTGTACACGACGAACATCAACACCAGAACTGGAAGGAAAAGAAAGCGTATTCCTTAGCGTTATTATGTTTCGTCCAGACATCTAGTTAAAAACAGTATCGACTACGGGTTTTTTTATGCAGAAAAAATACGAGTTGATAACAATTCGGATGAACATTTCCGCCTTGGCCGTATAATATTAATGGGACCAAGTTAATAGTTACTGACAACAGCTACACTGTAATATTATAGTGATGCAAAAAAAATATGGTATCGCACAGAAAGAAATGAACTTTCGTCTGGCTGGACACCATTGGACAAAGTATAGTGTAACTAGACTAAGCGAAACGATAAAATAACGAAAATAGAAAACGTATCGAGACAATTTGTGTTCTTTTTGTCCAAGATTAGGTTTAGATGACCAATCGATACACTGTCGGGGGCGTTGTTAAAGCCGTTAAACGTTATATACGTACGATTGGGTAATCATTTTTTTATCATCAATTGAAAAATACGCTGTGCAAAAAAAAAAATTGTTTTTAAACTTAATTTATACGACACTCCTCTGTTTTATGAACAAGTCGATTGATATTATTGAAACTATTAACTTCAAGAGGCATGCGGAAATCAAGGCGTTATGATTAGGCAATTTAAATTACGTTCGCGTTTCGAACGTCTCCGCGCGATAAAGAAAACGCTTTTTACTCCTTAAAATCCAACGACATTTTTAACCGTGTTCAAACGCACGATCGACGTGTACAATAATTATTATTATAATGTTTTTTACGCGATAAACAAAAAAAAAAAAAAAAAAAACAAAAAAAACAGTTACCAAGTAAGTAATCGACACCGTGAGAATTTTCCCCGCGAAACGTGATTCAATAGAATAATTATTTTTATTTGCCTTTCAATACCGATAAATCGAGTACTTGTGGCGCACAAATCGCCCGGCCAAAAAAACTGTAACTACAATTTTAGTAAATACATCATAACATAAGTTTATACGACTATGGTCAAAGGATTTGTTTTTTCGAATTTGATTTTTTTCACTCTGTTATTTATTCGACCTTCGAAGTCGACCAATTCAAAAAATAAAAAATATAATCGATACGTTTTCCATTTATTTTTTTTTTTTTTTTTACTAAACTTTAAACTGCATATTATTTTGTATTTTAAATAATATGCGATCCATATATTTTTTAATATCATATTGTAACAAGTACAGATTTACACATTTTATTTTTTTTAACTTGCAGTAGTACAGACAAAAAGTGCGAAAACTCACTGAGAATGATGAGCAGGCAAACCAGTATGGCTGCGAGCGCGCCCATGCCGAGTTTCAGTTTTTGGCCCTCCTGGACCAGTTCGCAGTTTTCTCCCCAGAATCCGTCGGGACATATGCACCGGTACCGTATCCTCGGGTCCTGGTTCAGGCACACGCCACCGTTCCGGCACGGGCTGTCCAGGCACTCGTTTTTGTCCACGCAACCCTTCCGGTCCGGCGTCATGATGCGACCCTCGCCGCAACTGCCGGACAACGGACGATGAAAATGTAATTAATTTTTTGTTTCGGCTGAACTTTTCGGTGAGTCGCCGCAAACAACGATGTTATTTAAAATGTAATTAAGAATTTTGAAAGAAAAATCCTAGAACGCCCGCAAAGGTATTATATAAGAGTTCACAAACCGCAACGCAGCACTCTGATTCGGGAGTCCCAAATAAAAACTTGGGATTTACACCTCAGAAGGGATAGTTTAGGCACGATAAATGTGAATTTCGGGATGGAATGAAAATCGCGGAAATCAGAAATTCGGCCCCAAGGAAAATAAAACTCGGCCCAAAATATTTTAAGTGTCACGAACCGTACCGTTCAATACTCCACTGTAAACACCCAAGGCTTGACAAATTTTTTTTTTTAACTCGTCAAGTTCAATTCGATCTAATCAATTAATTTCATTAATTTAAAAGTTCATTCTTTTCATTTTAAATCATTTTAACTTAAAATAAAGAGAATAGTTCGTAGTATTTTCACACGGGTTCGTACCTATAGAACGACATTTCTTACGCTTCGAAAAATTGTTTCGTATTTTCTTTTGAAATTATCTTCTTTCTGTTACTTTTGAAAAAAGTTTTCATTATTAACGGGTTGACCCGTTACATTCGAAAACAGCTAACTATTATTAGTGGGTAGTAAAAAGTTAACGAAACAAATGAACGAGAAAGATAATTATTATCAACTAATTAATTTAACTTTTGTCGAGTTGACTTACCTAACGAACTGTTTGGCGGCACCGCATGCGGGTGGGCTTAAAACTTATGTTTCCCTACCCTTCCTTTCGTTCGATTACATAAAATTATATCGTATTCTCTGCACCGGCTGACGGCGATGATGGTTTTTAAAACGTAACGTTTTTTTTTTTACAATTGAATGCGCAACGCGCGTTACAGCGGTACATTGTTTTCTCGCGAAATCGCAGATTCGATTTTAAACAAATTTTTTGAAATCTCGTCTCGGTCGATAATTATTTCGGTTTTAAAAACGGAATCCTGTCAGACCCTGAATCAGTGGCGGGAGGCAACGGCCCACTTCATACTCACGTGCAATCGTAATAGTTCCACAGGTCGACGCATTCGAACGGCTCCTGGCAAATGACGTTGGCGCAGGGCTTGTTCGACGGGCAGTTCCTCTCCACGTTCCTGGCCATCGTGGCTTGTCCCCACTGCGTGCCGTTCGTAGCCGGCGGTAACGGCAGGTATTTTCCCTCCAACCGGATGTCGTCCAAGCAGCCTGCTCAACATTAAAAAAAAAACGTTAGTTTTTTTAGATTCCATCGAGGAATGTATTGTTGTATAATGTTGTTTTTGTTTTCAAACAACTCTTCGGGCAGAAGAAACGCTCAGGTTTTTAAAAGTCAGTACCTCGATCGCTACTGATACGGACTCCGGCGGTTCGTTGGTTTTGTTTATTCGTTGAAATTTCGCCTATTTTTTGAGTTTCACCCCGAAAACCGAAAAAAAAAAAATCCAGAAAAAAAAATCTGTGATTTTCACGTTTGTGTAGTGACGTTTTCTCGTTACGCTGAACACCGCATAGAAGTCGGCAGCAGTTTGGCTTTAAATTTTATTCGACTTTAAGCGTTTTTCGATATTATTTCTTTAGTTGCGCGCCGAAAACGACGAAAAACCGGCGAATCCGGCGTAAGAACGGCTATACCTGTTAAACTAATACCAAACTTATACCAAATTAGTCCGACGCGTTGTAAAAGAATTTTTTGCTAGGTATTTTTTAAAAATAATTTTCTAAGCGTATTTTACGTCGAATATAGTTTTCACCAGGACACCAGTATACTACGGGGTACTGGACAACTGAGCCCTCCGGAATCATATTTTCGAAGGCGATAGTGATCCGTCATTACTTTCAGATATTAATCAATAATAAGTTTCAACCACAACTTACGAACCAGTGACCGAAGTCAGTCAAACTACCCACGAGACCTAGATGATCTCTGGTTGTACAGTGATCCCGGGTATTTTCGAAGTCGGTTTTACATTTTACCATTTTTTTTTTTTAAATAATATAAATTAATTTAAGAACAGTTGCTCCGCACCTTTTTGGAAGTCTCCGTACACCTCGAACGTCCGGACGCCGGTGTATTCGGCCTTGCCGCCGGCGTACACGCCCTCCTGTTTGTCCACCATCAGCCACTGGTGTCCCTCGAAGCGGTACGTCTCGTTGTAGTTCTTGCCCTCGCCGCCGTCCAGCTCCAGGATGGCCGCCGACCCGTATCTGGACACCTTGGCCGTGTGCCATTTGCCGTCGTCCACCGTCACCGCGCTCAGCCACACGTCCTTCTCCTGGTCCGTGCGCATGCGGTTCAGGTTGTACCGGAAATGCAGTTTGCTGTGTTTGATCTGTACCCGAACACAATGGTTTTAGATCCCAAACGTCAGCGAATCCGGAGGAGTTACGAGCCAAAAACGAAGTTTTTTTTTTTGAAAATTGAAGTTTCGCTCCGTTCGACTCGATTTGATAAAAGTTTTAATTGTTAAATATTTGTTTCCACCAGGACGTATTTTCGAAGGCAATGATTTATCGTTGCTTTCAGATGTTAAAAATGCGTTTAAACCACAATTTCTAAACCCACCCAAAGCGTAGTCGTCGCTGTCCCCGTAAAACTAACGACGAAAAATTATTTATAGTTCGACGAGCTGATTGCGCGGGCTCGATTGTAATCGGCTTAACTTTTTAACGCAGTTAACGGGTTAATGCTCAGCTTTTTTAACGGTACCGCGGTTTATCGACGTCCCCCGTCTCGAAACCGTCCGACTAAATTTGGGTACTACAACTAACACTGACCGTCGTCATTGGCATAACGTTATCAAAAATTGATATTGTGCACGGCCGGTACTTGTTAAATTCAAAACAAACATCGTTACGCCGCAGTCAACGGTCGCGGTAAAATTAACGAATAGCAGCAATCCCTCGCGATCGCGTTCCGACCGATACACGACGTGTATTTTACAGTAAACCGTTTAAATTTTTTTCAAACAGCAACGATCGTCGGTTTTTAGAAAATTTTCGGATCGAACGAAACGGATGCAGTTCGTCTCACCTCGAGTATGGCGTATTCCAGGTTGTGCTGGTCGCTGACCCGGAAGAGCTCGCCGTGCTCCTCGCGCGTCCGGAACCGCAGCTGGATGTTGGTGACGAACTTGTCCGCGTCGAACGACAGCGCGTACTTGACGTAGCTCTGCGGCCGGAACGTGGTCGGCACAGTGGGCGTCAGACAGTCGGCCCCGGACCAGCCCGGGTCGCACTCGCACCGCGGCTCCGTCATACTGCCCACGCACGACCCGTGCTCCGAGCACCGTTGGCCGACCACCATCGAACAGAGGTCCTCCGTCTGCGGGCACCCGGCCACGCTGTTCCGCGTCAGTCCGGGGTTGGCCAGGTCGTACAGCTGAAACGCGTGTCGGGAACGGTCAGCATGACAGTCGGGATAACGGCAAAACAAAGATCGTCCGGACGGGGCGGGCTTTGGCAAGGGGCGGGCGGTCGACACGTCAAGACGAGGGGAGGAAAACGCGCTGTAACGATTTCGCCCCCGTCCCTCCACAAAGGAATGTGCAAGAGGATGTAACACATGACGAAAACGAGATAGTATATAATATTATGATTTGACGGGAGCGCGTTGAAATTTTCCAATTCATAAATGGTGAAAAAAACCACAGTTTAGAATGTTGGGCGATATATATATATATATATATAGAACGGAGTACGAGTGTAGCGGAAACGAGAGCGCTCGGATGGACGAGTGGAGTGACAACAGAGAAGATAGGATGAGAACCGAGCGGGTAAGAGTTTGCGTGGCTGGTGTTGACGTTGTGAAAACGAACGTCGAAACGAAAAGAGGAAGACCAAAGGAGACGCGGACGAGAACAATAATCGAAAAAGATACGAGGTTCGTTAAAGATCGCGATAAGTGGAGGGACGGGACGTGGGACGGTCGGGAGAAAGGAGAAGGTTTTCGTCTCGCATCAAAAACATAAAATATCATTCTTGAATAGTTAAAAACGCGAGTTTTTTCTACGCTGAAAACATTAGTGAAATCGCCTACCCGATAAAACGTTATCGTGTTATACTACAGGTAAGGTCGCGGCGTCGATAGTTTGCTCTGAGAATTGAATCGTACGCGAATAAAGAAGCCCGAAGAATCTTTCCCGACTCGCCGATCTCGTTAGCCCGCCGAATTTTTTTAAAAAAAATACGCAGAATAGCCCCTATCTCACGGGGGGCTTTACAAATATAAATCGGTTCCTTCAAAAGTCGTAGTTACGTTTTAAACTCGTTTCAGTTGTATTTCAGTGGATAGAAATTAGACGTTTGAAAGACGAATAGAACACGAAAAGACCGGCTTTCAAGACCGTGGACGACCGGATATTTCGCGACGACAAGGCAGTGTCCTCCACATTGGTAGAGAAGAAGAGATCTCATTTTATTTTGGTTTTTTTCCCTTCAACCGAACACGGCGCGGACGAGTTGCTCACTTTGCTGTTGTGATAGACGTTTTTTATGCACCCGTCGAACCCTTTGCCGTACGGCGCGTACTGCCAGTGATAGTGGGTGGGATCGAAATCCTGCACGTATCTGCCACCGATCTGCAGCGGCGAGTTGATGTTCAGGTACTCGTTGAACGGCGGTATCGTTCCCTGGGCCTGGCACGAGGAATCGTCGAACTCCGGATGGGAGCCGTCTTCCAGCTCGGTGATGTCCGCGGACCGGCAGTTGTCCACGACCAGACGGACGTTCTGAACAGAAAAAAAAAAAACGATGATTGTTCGGAAGGGCGAATAAAATAAATACCGTTTTAAAAAACTACGAAAGAAAAAAAAAGAAACACTAAGAACCCGCGAAGAAAAAAGAAAAAAAAACCTTCAATAAGTACCTGTTTTTAACAAAATAAACGAAACGCCATATCCGTTATTCGAATTAAGCCATCGCGTTTGTATCGTGTTGTATTGCACACGTCGCGTATAACGACACGACACGATTGTAAATACTTTTTGTAAATTTTCTGTAGACTTTTTTACAGTACCCGTCGTTATTTTAGTTAAACGCACGAGATGCCGAGATTCGAGTTGCGGAAATTGTTTAACAGCACTGCCGCAAAACCCTAGCGGACACTTCATCGTGTCAAGTTGATCATATATCTACGAGAGGGAACATTGGAAGACGCATAAAGCCACGGTGAAATGTATTTATGTAGAGGCATGGTTTGTTACCGTATTATTTGGTCAGAAAATACTATAATATTGTCCATCGGCTCGGTGAAAATTAATTTTTAGCCTAAACTAGCTCGCGTGATCGTAACGAATCTATCGACGACGTATCATTAATTGTTAAAATCGGTCCACCAAATCGGACGGCTGACCGTAACGATACGACCACTTTCTGCCCCCGCCGTTTATCGGTCTAAAACGCATATCGCTGTACATAATACGATCCGGTGAAATAATTTTTACACCTCATTTCAGTTGAGTTGTGTGCACACTTTGAACAATCGAACTAATATCTTCCGTTGTAGAATCGTTTTCGAAACACAAAGTAGTGACCTGCCCGCAGTCTCGGGGACACGGTCGTCTCAGAACCGTTATTATGCGTTACGCACCTCAGTGTCCCAAAACACGTCGATCTTGTGCCATTCGCCGTCGTCCAAGCTCTTTTTCGTCTTGACTTTCAGCTCCAGCGTGCCGGAACCGAAATCTATGAGCAAACGCGGTTGTCCCCGGTCCAGTTCGATCGATATGAAATCTGCAAAGGTCGGATTACAAAACTTTGTTATTTTGTCTTCGGATACGAAATGCGGTTATAAAAACACCACGATGTAAAAGGAAGTGCCGCGCAACACAAATGCAAAAAGTCCTTACCACGAGAAAAACACGCGGTTACGCTATTTCGTTATTATTTATAATAATCACCGTTTTCATCGAATTCGCGTATCAAAATATTAGTTTCGTACGGATCAACACGGACCGTTCGTGTTTTTTTTTGTACAATACACGTCGAAAAGATTGATAAATTTAAAATTTTTAAATTAACGTAAACAAAAAACACTCTTTCAAGTTGGGATCTTGTGCGCCAAAAAAAAAAAAAAATATATATTCAACGTTCGATTTCACGTCTGCACGCCGTATCGGATGGCGTATTATAGTAGTGCTAGCTTTTTTTTTTCCTTTCGTACGATCCAATCGTTCTTCTACACGCTCGCTACAATATCATCGTCGTCTGCCACGGCCTTTCGTCGGCGGCTTCACCGTTTCGACACAGCGGCGGTAAACAACGCGTCAGGAGGAAAAAGGCTAAAAGCAAAAAGCTGCTCGTCGGACACCTCTCTCAACGTCTCCCGTCGCGCTACCACCCCGACGGACGTCGCGGTCTCTCCATCGCCCCGGTTTCCGCGACGTGCTCCTCTCTCGACCGCCGCATTTATATTACGGTCGCCACAACACACGTCATCTCATCACCGGTTTCCGACGTGTTTCCTCTTCTCCGCGACGCGTATACCTACTGCTGACCGGTCGCTGACGACTTAAAAAAAACGCGGCCGCAAACTTCCCGGCTCTCTTACCCGACACCAGCGTCTCTTCGGGCTCGGGCGGCACGATCGGCCCGTTGTACAGCATCAGCCCGTCCGCCTTGCGCGTGACGAACTCGAGGCCGAGGTGCGAGCCGTCGCACACGTCCAGGGGCGCGTACCACGCCCAGCCGCTGCCCCGGAAGCTCCTGGCCGTTTGCTGGCACCGCGGGCCCGCGAACCCGGCCGGGCACCACTCGCACGCGGGCCCGTTCCGCGTGTCCGCGCACCGGCCGCCGTTCAGGCAGGGGCTGGACCGGCACGTCTCCGCGCGGGAAAAGTTGCGCGCGCCGCACGTGCACTCGGCGTACGCGTCCACTCGCACGCCGACCAGCGCCGTCTTGTTCGCGTTCACCGTGTACGGCAGCGCGTTGATCTCGAACACGTTGGTGCAGCTGCCCTCGCAGTTGGCGTACTCGTACAGGCACTCGTCGATGCCGACCATCGTGATGTTGATGCCCACGTCCTTTTCGATCTGTGCGCGAAGAAGAAATGCGAGGAGTTTTTTATTAGAATAGCGCCGCATTGTACACGTACACGTATAATCCGCGATAGTGGGTAGAAAAAAAAAAAGCGCCGGGATCCAGGTCGCTCCGGGTCGTTTCGACGGAGTACGGCGCGGCGACCACGCTTCGGGGTCTGACTCGGGGTGGGGTCACTCGCCACAGTTTGTGGTTTGAACGCGTTTATACAACGACGAATCGTTTCGTCGTCGAAAAACGCGGATATCAAGCGAACGAGACGCGTTGCAGGCGAAACCCAAATTTAACGATAAACAAACTGAACGAAACTTTTTGAAAATTTTCTCGCGGATTTTCTACGCGTGTTGTGTACGTTTTTGTTGAAAATATTTCAATACGACAGCAGAGCGACCGTTTTCGTCGAAGTAACGGAGAGGTGTTAAACGACTGTACGCGAAGTTTAAAAAAAATACATACGGCCCCTGATTCGGGGGATGGGCCATATGTTTTGTCTAAAGATCTCTGTCCACGGATAAAAGTTCTATTACAATCGCGTTGTCTCCGTACGCGAAGCAAAGTAAAAGAAAAATTATCCTCGGTCGGATATTATTATACTGAACCGTCGTCGAATCCGGGAAATTTTTTTTTTTGTTCCTGAAAAAACCGACAATCACCTCTTCGCGGTGCATCAGTATGAGACCGTTGAGCTTCACGGTCTTGTAGTACGGCGACCCGTGAGCGGAGAACCGGATGTCCGTCAACGGCGGGTACTTCTGTTTCAGTTGTACGCTAAAAACGTCTATGTTCTCCCTGGCCGTGTTCAGAATGTCCACCAGCTTGTCCTTGAACTTGTCCGCCTTGCTCCGGACCAGGCTCTGCGTCTGAAATAATATAATAAATATTTCGCGAAACGTTACAGTTTGACAGTGGCCGCCAAAGATTTTCGACGTTTTCGGGGGGTTTTTCGCTTTTCCGCGTCGGTTTCCTCCTCCCTCAGCTTTGTCGTCGCCCCGCCCAAACACACTCGGGGTGCGTTCTCGGATTCGTTCGACGTATTAGCAGCCGAAAAATATAGAAATCCGGCTGGGGATTCAGTAGGTACTCGTCGTACTGAAAGCTCATGAATTTTCAAAAAGACCCGTACTACACACACGGTTTGTGAATGAAAATTTTCCGCACACACGCGGTTTCGATGGAAATGGAATTTTTTTTTTTTCCGCTACAGCTCGGACTAAAATCAACGAAAGTCAACGAAAATTTCACAGTGATCCAACAAAGACGCCCGTCGAATTATTTCAGAACGCGCGACGTATCGACCGACGTATCGAGATTTGCCCCGCACACTCGTCAGAGAGTCCTCTCAGAGTCGTCTTACCCTGTAGTTCCAGATGCGTATGAAATCCTCGTCGGTGATGCCGGCCACGCGTATCGACCCGGCGTTCATGACGGCCTCCGACGATATTTCCTTGACCGTCACGGTGACGTTGGCCGAGATGTCCGTCTGCGTGTGCTTGCGGTCGTACACCTTGAACCGAAGATGGTACTGGCCTTCTCGGGTGCCGTGTCGCATGACGATCATGCCCGTGGTGTCGTTGAGCCTGAACCGCGGGTGCTCGGTGCCGTCCGAGTAAAACTTCTTGTCCGGCAGGTCCCAGTCGTCCAAATCGTACACGTACACGCGGCCGATCTCCGTGTCCGGCATTTGGCCCTGTGGAATTTTCGTTTCGTTTGTTTTTGTTATTGTTATTGTTTTTCAATGTTGCGGGTCAGATTTTTACGATTTTACACGCGCGACGCTGGGCGACTACTTATTTTAACTCGTTGACGTTATTGACTAGTTGATTGAAAAAACGAGTCGAGTTAAAAGTAAATTGTTATCGTGATTTCGCATCGCGCAAACAAAAATGAACTTAAAACAATGATAACACGCGGTTCACACTTTTGATCCACTCTGCGCACTGCTTACTCCTTTTGAACGAATTTCGTTTATTTTCTTCTTACTATGACGCGGATAACCGTGCCAACACTCTTTCAACTTCACTTTTATACTCAATTTTAACTCTCGACGGGTTAATGTCCAGCCCTGACGTTTCGTGTGCAGCCTCGCGAGAGTAAAATTTCTTTAAAATTAGTACAACACGAAATTCCGAGTAAAAAAAAAAAAAAATTGATTTTACACAAATACGCGCGTATTTCAAGGGTTCAAGGAATATTTGAGGACAATATTGAACAACACAGAGTGCCTACAACGCCCACGTTATAAGATTATTTTAAACCGATTCTATTTTTACGGGTAATATATCAAACTCTCACTATCACAATCGTTATTTTCGAAAGCAATTCGAACACGTATACAACTTGAACTCGACCTTTCAAAATTAGCGCCATCGAGGTTCTCCCACCCGACCTAGAAATTTCAGGCTCTTTTTTTTTTTCTTACACGATACAAATAGAAGTTTTTTGCGCATTTAACGACATCAGATATCACGTTTCTGGTATTTTAAACGTGCATTAAGAGAAGAATCAAAAGTCGTACATGTTGACGAATATCATATTAATTAGAAGTGTATATGATTATGGTTTGTGCTCGAATCGAGGATGAGGATTATCGTGCCCCTTGAAATTCACTCTGGTCCGGTGTAGGGAAACTGAAACGTTTGTAACTGTATGATTTGTTCAACGGCTGTCTTCTATTTTTCAATCCGAGCACTGAATTATTTATTTCTCATATCGTTTGAAAATTTAGCAGCATACAAGACACGACTGTTTTATAAAAAAAACTACAGCTAAAACGATGTCGTAAAATATTTATTATAAATTATGTATCGTATTTTTTCATCGATTTTACGGTTTATGTAAAACCCGTATACATTTTAATGAACTGATTTTGGACTGTTGAAAATAATTATTGTAAAAATAACTCGTTACGAATGTAATATTATACTATGACAATACAACACTAACGAATCTTTCGGTTCGCGATACCGCCGCGTATGGAAAATATCTATATTTTTTAGCGCGATGTTTTGCAGTTTACCAGTCGTGTTGTGTTTCGACGAATGACATTTTTGTAAAATAACATAAATATTAAAATATTAGTTTTTCCCATCATCATCGATATTCGGGTCACATTCGAAAAACCACGACAGTTATCATTTAATTATTTACCATGTAATTGTAAGCGAATATTTCTTTCGATCCCGGCTGCATTTTGTTGTCGTTCACGTCCCGGATTATAACAGTCAGTGTACTGGTGCCGGTCATCGCAGGATTCCCGGAATCGTTGATCACGATCGGTATGAGATATTCTTTTTGCTGTTCCCGATCGAACGACCTGAGCGACGAGATGACGGCCATTCCGTCGCCGTTGGCGCCCTCTGCGAAACGGAAAACAAAACGTTAGCCAATTTTTGGATTTTGAGCGTCAGAGATTCCCTGGAATCGGGATTGTTTTTACGACGATGTTTTTTTTTTCTGTCAACAACTCTTCGGGTAGAAGGGAATATGCTCAGAGTTTTAAAGTCAGTACCTCTTACTGATATGGGACTCCGGTTGTACTTTGGATGAAACTTTTTTAAAAATTTTTCATACGAGTTTTATCCCGAAAACAAAAAAACAAAAATTTATAAATTTAAGCAACTTTTTCGTTAAAATATCTTAACTTTTACCCAATTAGTAATCGAACTCGTTAAAAAAGTAATTCGTTTATTTTCGTTTTCATTGACTTATGCAACTGTATTGTTTACCAAAAACATTTCGTAAACGCGTCAACGGTTATGAAAACGTTATGCGATCATTACGATTTTTTTTTTTTTTTACATCTTTATTCTGATCGTTCGTGATCAGTGGACTTTTTATTTTACATTTGGGTACCGAGTTATATTAACGGTGTTTACTACAACAAAATTGATTTATCTAAGTGAAACCCGTCGCTCACGAAAAAAAGTTTTAGATTATTTTCCGTTTTGATTACCCACGTTTATCGATTATCGTACGTCGTTTGACGGGGATTCAAACTGTAGTTGACATTGCATTATTATAATTTTTTTTCCCCTTGTCGTTTTTAACAATTTTTAGAATGTTTTAATAAAATGCTCATTTATTAAAACCCATTCGAATCGGTTGTACACGAATCGAAAACCGTTTCGTGTACAACTGGGTGAACATCGAAAAAAAAAAAACTATTCACTCTGATCGTGTTCCACTTTGAACGAAGCCCTGATCACGTCGTCCGCCTTCGGATCCATTCTAAACGTGAACGGCGGCCCGTTGCTTTTCGACCGGTCGTCGTCGTCGGTAGCCAAAACCTCGACCACTTTTCTTGCGGGAACGTGCTCGGGCAACACCGGCCGGTAGTCGCGGAGCAGTTTCGGCGCGTTGTCGTTGATATCCTGGACGATCACCGTTAGCGTGGCAGTGGCGGTCTTTGGGGGAACGCCGTCGTCGATGGCCAAAATTTTCACCTGAAACACGGCGCGAATTTCGAAACTTAATAATCGTTTTAGACGCTGAATAAAAAAAAATAGGATCTTTGGAGGTCACGGCGATTTCGTTCGTTATAGAAAGGGCGGGCGGGGGAGTGCCTTACTGAAATGTCGGAGGAGTCGACGAAAAATAATGCGTTACTTAATCGATTCGTTATTGGAAGTGATAAATTTGGTCCATACAAATTTAGAGTAGAAAAAAAAAAACAAACAATCTCTCGAAACGCTGAAAAGCCTCCCTAGAACCTTCAATCGTATAACCCCTAGTCCCTAGAACCTTTAATCGTACGCGCGCGTAATCGGCTCAAATCGTTCAAGCCTAAGAAGAATTGTCGATGAGTAATTAACCTTTTAATACGACATAGTGATTGAATTAGGAAAATAATCTTTCCGTCAGTTGGACTGTTTCAAAAATGACTGCTGTAGAAGCAAAAAACATGCAGACGAAAATATAAATATATATATACATAAATGTTTGTGAAAAAAAATGAATTGCATACAAAACAAGCGAAAAAATAATTTTCAAACTGATACTAATCGGCAAAAATCTATTGAATTTTAATATCAAAAGTTTTTATCAGAAATTGTTCTTCGGATCCGAAAAAGTCGCTCGACATGAGCACAAGAGGCAATTGACGGGTTATGTTTTAAACGAACCCGTTTGACAGAAGGAAAAGGTATTGTGTTACTGATGATAAATGCTAATTGGTGTAGCAGTATTGATTATGAACAACACCGTGTTATTTGATACGCATTTTCAAATAACTCTGTCCACACTTGAGAACTATCCTCGCTAAGTTTTATTTTTTCATCAAATTCAATGTAACTACGACGTAGTCAAGTCACCGAGTAAGCAAAACGTAACTATAGTTAGAAATTACCGAAAAAGTAACTTTATAACTAGTTAGTGCTCGTTGTGATTAAAGAACGACTTTTTTTTATCATTATATTTTATCGCGTCATGAGTAAACCGTATGTATGATTACTTCCCGGTTTGCAGAAAATGTGCGCTTTATCAATGGTTTTTTTTTTTTTTAAAAATATATATATTAATACTATTTTTCGAAAGTGCCTGCAACTGTATCATTATACACATTTTATTTTTTTTCGCGCTTTTGGGCGGCGGTTTTCGGGTCGCGATAGGTCCGAAAATAGCGAACCTGATGCCTGGGCGTTTCTTCCCGGTCCAGCTGCCGCTGGATGGACACGGTTCCCTCCTGGCTGATGCGGAACTGCCGGCGCCGGTCGGACGCGCGGTCGATGGCGTACGACACTTTGCTCTTGCCGCCCTGGTCCGGGTCCGTGGCTTTGAACGTCTCCAGACTCTTGCCGACCTCCACGTTCTCGTACACGGACACTTCGATGTTGGGTCGCTCGAACTGCGGTTTGTTGTCGTTGATGTCACGCAACTTGACCACGACCCACGAGTACGCGACGTGGTACTTGTCGTGATCGTTGTCCTCACCCTGTTTCGGAGATGAGAGAAAAAAGAGAACCGTTAATATAATGCTCGAACGCCACCGTGCGACCCAAATTTGAGTAGATTCGGATAAGTTTTTTCTTCTTCTTTTTCTTCGCCTTATTCCCGACAATTCGGAATCGACCACTCTTCTGCCTAGCGATCCGCCTCCGGTTGTTACGATCGCGTTCACATCCCCTTATCCGTTTCCATCAATCTTGCGGTCTTGCTCTTTTCCCTTCCATAACCACTGTTTTCCGTCTCCTATCATCGCGCGCCCATCTCAGAGTATTTTCACTCATCTCGTCCAAGTGGTCCGTTGCTACCAGCTTTTACACTTACGTTTCTCCTTCTCTCTTTCCTCGTTACTCCACTTGCCCGTCTAATAATTATCATTTACGCCGTTCTATTCTCCTGTGATCCGCCCAACGCTCCGAACACATAACATGATATAACACGGTTGCAGGCCTCCCCACGCTGCTGTAAAACTTAACTCTTAATCTTATTGGAATTATTCTTTCATCACGTAAAATACCCAGGCGCTTCTTTTCGTTTCATCCGATCGCACTCGAAATCCCGCGTTTCACATCCATATCACAAAGCCTCCGTCCCTTTGTACAAAGGATCCTATAGATCCTTAACGCTTCCTAACTCTTCATTAGGTCACCGCTGGTTGTCATTACTCTTCTCGTATTGTCAAAACTATACTTTGTACAACCTTTTATTTTTTACTCATATTCGATCCCTTCCCTTCAAGAGCTAATCTCCGCTCATCCAGTATAATATTATTAACTTCTCACAGATTTTATCCAACCAAAACTATACATCAACAGCGAACATCATATCATTATACACCAGGCCAATGTCTCTCTTTTAACTTTGTCCATTACTGCAGAGAGCAGTAAGCAGAGATCTGGCGCAAACCGATTCCTACGTTAAAATTGCATGTCCGCCGTCAAAACTCACTTTATCGTTCACTTGGATCCTGAATCGGAACCCGTTGCTCTGCAGCTGATCTTCGTAATCCAACGGCTGAACGATCTTCAGCGACCCGGTACCATCGTTGTTCCGAACCATTGTGAACTTATCCGCACCGTATCCGCTGTTTTCGATCACCTATAACGAACATTATAATGGAATCCGTTATTAAATAATATTATTGATTTTGATAAATAGACGTTTTCAGAGTCATACTGAAATCGACGCAAAACACGCTTGGGGCATTCTGATACATTTTCCTGGAAAAATTTCGTGTTGTCACGTCATCGAGATAATTTAGGTAACAATAGTTTCGCACGTTTTTCCGTCTCGTAGATAAATTAGCCAATGTTAATACCACACTTGGCTAAAGTAGATACTCTTGAATATAACGTAGGAATATAATATTATGTTTGAACGTACTTCAAAATGCTTTTACAAAAACGAAGTATTAATACTGACATAAATTTAAATTGACACCTCATATTAGGCTGTAAGATAATTAAGTATCTCGTAGAATCGAACGATTTTAACTGATATAGCGTACAACTACGTAAGTCAGATCTACTTCATTTCGATTCGATACCATGAAGAAAATTGTGTGCGAAACAGGAAAATTGACCTTAAACGATTGATAATTTTAAACGACTTTTCCCGAAAAGTATGTTTTGGGTGTGAAAAATGGTATCGGCCCTTTAGGATATCGTACAAAACGATTGGTGATACAAATTAGCTGTACAAATTAGGTAAATGAATCGCGTCGTTCGTTTTGGAACGATTAAATACGATAATACATTGGTCAACGCATGTCAAACATGTTACATAGGTAATTGATCGATATAACGAAGTAGAATATCAAACGTCTGAACGATAAATTTCATGTTTTTCACGCCGAGTCGAGTTAAGCATATCGCGTTAAAAGTATTGAAAAAAAAAACACTCCAAAAATACGTTTGGAAAAGTACGTGTTTTTTCAAAGTACTATTTGTACACACCAAAGTCTGCCCGAATTATCTGGACGCAGAATACATTTTGCTCGCCGCCCTCGAGTACGACAAATTTTTCTGATTCCAATACTGTACGCGCAAAGTGTTACACTTCCCTCTGGGGCTCTCTAACTCGTGTGAGCTAACTTTCCGAGAAGAAAAAAAAAAAATCTTTATTTTTCGCGTTTTTTCCTATCCCCGATTGAAGTTTTTAGACCATATCCAATCGTAACGGCAGTTAAATCACAACAGTTATATTTTATCCGTGTAATTTTTCGCTCCGTCGTCCAGCTCTATTTCGGTCTCACCTTGTACTGGAACTTGTTGGTCTCGTCCTCGTCGTGGACTGTCACGGTGAGTATAGGCGTCTCCGGGAAGTTGAAACCGTCGGTCTCGTCCACTTCGGTCAGCCATTCGTCTTTGGTAAACTGCGGCGGCATGTCGTTGATGTCTTTCACTCGGATGGAAGCGGTGCCCGTACCTACGACACGTACGTATTGTAAGACGTTTTAGATTCTGAGCGTAGCAGTGAAAAATGTATTGTTTTTTTTTCGAATGCAATGATTTATTGTTGCTTTCAGATATTAAAAATACGGACAAACCGCAACTTTGAAACCCGCCCGAAACGTAGTTGCTACTGCACCTTTACCGTAGTGGTACCGTTCTTTTTTTTACTTTTGATAATTACGAGTCAACTATAATAATCCACCGCCAACTTTTAATAAACTATTTAAAAGTTATCAACGATTCGTGAAAACGCGAATAAATGAGAGTAGAGTAAAATTCTATTCGGCGCACATTTCCGACCGTCGAACCGTAACCGTCTCTACACCTGTTTATACACAGTGCTCTCTATGTAGTACTCACGAGCTCAGTAAGTATTACAAACTAGTACATAAAATTGATCAAATTTCATAAAGTAACATTGCCTGTTTACTATTATACGGTTTGAATGAGATTAAAAAAAAAAAAAAGTTTACTTCCAATGTTGAACCAATAGTAATTTCGTAAAAGTTACACCTGCACTTGTTACTGCATTAAAAAAAAACAATTGTTTGCTGTAAACGCGTCACAGAGTGATATCGTTCTATGGGTTAGTTCTATAAATTATTATGCATTTTTAACTGTTTTTTCCAATACAAATATTGTTACGTTGAGTTTTTAAGCGCACATAATTTGTACAAATCAGACTAAACAATGTTCATTTCAGAAAGAATAGCCGCTGAGGCGTAGAAATTTTTAAAAATAAACGTTTATCGTTTTAGAACCGTATCGAATCAAATAATATGTGTTATAAGAGGACAACGAGATTTTACATGAAAAAACTTTCATCTTTAAAACAATTCTGTTGAGGTTCTATTTAGGTTCTGCAGCAGTTTTTTAAAGTTCCGTTTCAATAATAACATTCGTGAAACGTACATTACACGATACGTTCATTTTTTTTCTCTATCACATCAATAAGATCTCTTCAAACTGACGGTCCAACGTTACGGTAGTAAAAAATGATTTTTTTTTTAAAAGATATTCCGAAAAATTACTGTACACACGGATCTCTGCCTTTTAGACATATTTTTATGATGATTATTATTAAAATACTAAAGTTTTCAACTTTTATTTTTTGTCTCGTACCTTTCAAGCCACCGCCGTCCATGGCGACCACCTGTATCGAATAGTCGGGAGTGCGTTCCCGGTCCAGACAGCACACGGCCGTCTTGATGACGCCGGTGTCGGACTCGATTTCGAAGATCGGCGTTCCCGTCTCCTCTTCGATCACGTTCTTTTCGATCGAATAGATGAGCTTGGCGTTTGTCCCTTCTGCCGGGTCGTCGTAGTCCACCGCCGTCATCGTCATCACCACCATTCCTGTGCGTCGCCGAAACACAAACCGTTCGATTATAGTAGTTCGAGTACTACGTTATGTGCGTAATATTACTAACGAACGATGACGTTAGATTACGCAGTGGCGGCGCGAGGTAAAATTTATATGTGGGCGAAGTAGACTTAAAGAGGCCCTTTTTTGGCCATATTTTTCTATGGTTAATTATAAGTCCCTTTGGAACGCGCGAGGCCCTTTGAGGTGCGAGGTCGTGGGCAATGGCCCATTTCGCCCACGCTTAGCGCCGCCACTGCTATAACGGGACGTGAATGATCGTGATAAAAGTGGAGGAACAGGACAAAGGACCCCAAATAGTCGGGAGAGAGGCGAAGAAGAAGAAGAGCGAGATTAGATTTACGGGTGAACAACGCGGAGGGACGAAAAGAGGCGTTAACAGTTGGTCCCGCCCTGGTTTTTCAAAAGCTCCGGGCTAGATTTCAAAAATGTTTTATTTGAGAATTCTCAGCTTTAACAGAGGTAGTGCGTATCCAACAATAATCTAATCGTCGCAGGTTCTTTCAAAAAAGTGAAATTTCCCCCGCCGACCGAGAGGTCTTTACTTTTAATTTTACTTTAAGTCTTACTTTTGAAAGTTAAAAATTACAAAAGTTACAGTGATGAAACTGAGGAGAAACTTTGGAGAAACATTAACTACCTACGGCGAACGCGTTATTGACGCGATATCGATTTAGTCTTTTTAGCCGTAACGTCCGAAATGATGATCGGAACAATCTACTTCAAATACGTACGCTACGGGTTCGTTAAACGTGTTTTACGCGATTTCGAAAATTATTGAGCTGAGTATAGCGAACTTTGAAATTCTCGGAAAACGTACCAGTACGTGGGTATACAGACACAACTGAGAATCGTATTTTTGAAGGCAGTGATCTGCTTTTGGATATTAAATAATGCGTTTGAACCACAACTTCCAAACACCAGCGACCCGTCCAAAGCGTATCCAGTCGCTACTACGTTAGTTTAACTACACACACGCGACCTAGAGTGGTCTGGGTTTTTTAAAATTTAAATTACAAAAAACATTAGAAACGTGCACATCCGGAAGAAATAATTACAGAAAACTTACCGGCCGTCCCATTTTCGGTCACGTTTCCCCAGTAAACGCCCTGAGGGAACACCGGTGCGTTGTCGTTGATGTCTTTCAGGTTCACCTGGACGTCGGCGTAACCGACCAGTCCCTCGCCGCCCTCATCTTGCGCGAACACGGTGAACCTCCACTGCGGTCTGCCGTTTGGCTGATCTCTGTCCAAAGGCTGCGAACGAGACGGTATGGTTTATTTAGGGAAACTTTTTGAAGTTGAAAACGCGAAAGTTTTCGTTGAAAAAAAAAAATACAACAAAATCCGACAAAAAAGGCCTCCTCCTCGTTGGTTTCCAGCACCGACCCCTTTCTAATTTTTTCTCATTACTTATAAAACTATAGCGACTGCTGCCCGTCTCAACTCTTCTTGCAGTTCACGGTTAAATTTTCTTCCTCAAGCACTCGTCCCGTTATCGTGTACAGATAGGATCACAAACTATTCGTCCTGCGTATACTTTATTCTCAAACGTTATTCTCGTTACCGCGGCCGCCCGTTCAGAACGTATCGGGTGTTTTTCTACATTTTTATACGGCGGTTATTCAAAAAAAGATTCGTCAGGTCCCCCGGTTCTTACCTTGAGCACGAATATTTCGCCGGACGTGCGGTTTATGTCGAACTTGCTGTTGGCCGGATTGTCCGGATCGATTCCTTGTCCGGTGAGGAAGTACACGATGTTCTGCGGACGATCTTTGTCGCCGTCCGTGGCCGTCACCTGATCCGGGAACACGGTAGAAAACGAAAAAATTGTCAGCGAACGGCCGGCGAACAGAAAGCGCGCGCGTGCACACACCGCGCGAACGAGCGAACCGGCGCCGAAATTCGCATGAGAAATTTTATCAAATTTACATTTCCGGTCTCGTCGAACCGTTTCAACGGCTGATCGTCGTTTCACTCGTTCGTGCTGGTGGCGAAACGCAAGGCTGGGGGCCACGGTGATTTTTTCATTATTATTATTATTATTATCATATAACTCGAGTTAACCAAAATATTTTCAACGTCTATCGCTTTTTATTAGCTTAAAATTAAAAACGGGAAAAAATCAATAATTTTCTGTATTTTTTTTTTTTTTCAAACAGTAAATGAAACTAACGGTTCGAAAACACATTTCGGTTATATTTTCAAACTAGAAAATCAAACTTTTTCCACCATATTCTCAACGCGTTAACGCCCCAGCCTTGGTAAAATCGTAACAACAGTAGTACGACAGTTACAATATGAATACGGACAGTACAACAACAGGAACGGGGTTCGTGGGGCAATCGTCTACGGCTACTGCTATAATATGATACAATAACAACTATAGTGCTGGGAAGCTGTAAATTACTCTGCGATGTCCTTACCTTCGGATCCGTGTTCGGCCGTTTGCGTACGTAATATAAATACTGTAGAAGTAAGGGTGGTCTCAAAAGGTTTACGAATTAATATATTGTACGTCTGCGGTGCGCTGAACGATCAGCGTTTAAGAATTTTTCCGGAATAAACGGGTTAGGGTGACACGGTAAATTTGCAGGTGAAAACTAAACACCGGTTCAAACGGTGTGTTCGAAAAATCAAAGAAATACTTGATAAAACCGCGGTTTCGAAAAGTATGAACAAAACAACATTGTCGACTTTATTTTATCTATTTATTTTTTGTTTAACGGAGTGAACGCGAGTTTTCTATTCGGCGCGAGACAAATAATAGTAACGATAGACGTGATCCGAACATCGATGTCGGAGAACGGTCTGCAGTAATACGAATTTTCCACACTCGCGAGATTTCAGAAAAACCCCGAGGTTTATTTGATTCGTTCCCAGGGTTTTCGTCACTTTCGTAAAAAACAAATCGTTTAAAAATGTATTTTTTTTTTTTTTTTGATACAACCGTTTTCTCCGATAGTGTTCGTCGGAATACTTTTGACCTCAATAGTCTTTCGCTCTTTTTGGATTTTCAGTTCGAAATTTCGAACTCCACAAGGCGCACCACCCCCTCGGCGCCGCCGCCACGTACCTGTAACAGATGATGCGGATACGCCCCGACCAGTTCCTCTTGCATTTCAGTGGCGTACAGTGGCGAGTTGAACACCGGCGGCATGTCGTTCTTGTCGTTTATGTGGATGACCACGGTCGTCTTGCTGTCTTGGAAGTTGTCGGAGGCGGCCAATACCAGTTCGTACTACGCATGCGCGCGTGTCACACCATGCAAAACATTGTTTTTTTTTTATAAAATACACTAATTGTTCGTCCGCGTGACGAACGCACTCTCGGTAAGCACACGCGGAGTGCGAAAATAATAAAATTAAAAAAAAAAACAATTTTAAATTGTCCCGAGAATTCGGAAATCTAACTGACGTGTGCGAGTAGTAGTATATTCACACCTTCATTTGATACCAATCGAACCGATAATTATGATAGTAGATGATAATGTTTGTGTACGTTGGTTTTTAGAGTTTGTAACTATTATTATAGCGTGTACACCAATGCGTATCCGTAGATATTTTCATCGGCCACCCCGTATCGGCCAAAACGAATAGCATCACCGATCGTAAGTCAAAGATTCGTAAGTCGGCGGGTGCTTGGACTTAACAACCCAATAGTCCCGTTAATCTATCCGGCAAATTTCGAAAATTCCGCGCCCGTCCCATATTGTCGACCGAATCGGACCGAACGTAAGTCGAAGATCGCTTCGTTTATAAGTATTTTTGTGTACGAGTTTGTTTTTGGCATTTGTATGACATGACCCGAAAGTTGATGCGAACAGGTTAAGAAAACTATAACGGAATTCCACGCTTACAAAATAATATACTCACCGGCATGTTGTAATACAATATGCGCTCGAAACAAGAATAAACTTAAACATTTTAACTTATAGGCCTCGTTTTACAACTTTTTGAGACTGCGTTTTAACGCGGAGCACGAAAAATAACCGCTTTGTTTTTACGACGAGCATCTTGTCTTTGTGTAACATAAAATTTAATTTTTATAAATACGTTTTGAAGAAAAAAAAAACAATTGTTTTAATTCGCGCTGGCGATGACTAATTTTATAAAAAGTTTTATTGTTTATCATTATTGTCTTTTAAACGTTGCACTTGAATCGGCGTTTTTATTTTCACTAAACTTATAACTATATTGTCGATAAAATTATAATACTCGGTTAAGACTCGCGATACGCTATCGTTATTTTTTAGCTGAATCATTATTTTTTCAATACTGTTTCGAGCCGAATCCTATGGTTTTTTTTT